>JALIGW010000003.1:50757995-51165495 GCA_023053685.1 Diadophis punctatus similis
GGACCTCCAAGAGGACACGATCAAACCGCTTATTCAGAACTTTCTGTATGCATTAAGTACAATTTGCACCATAAAGATATATGAAACTCTGACCTTTTTCCTGCCACAGCATATTTGAAATTTTCTTATCCTTGTGCTTGTTCTGTATTGTTTTGTATTATCTAGAGTTCTATTAAATGAATTTTCTCTTTGACCTTTATCTTGAGGAAAAACAGGCTAAGCCATTTGTAAAAAAAATGTTGCAGTCAGCAAAACTCTGCAAGGTTCTGGTTTCACACGGCAGATAGGCTGGGAGAATGTACTGTGGACTTTGCTTTAGGAGACAGTATCTACTAAAATTAATCTTTGTCAGATGCTAGAACAGACAAATGCTGTTCCTTTTTCTTTACCTTATTACACCTTTCTCCAAAGAATCCTCTATTGGTCCTTTTAATAAAACTGTTTTTGTGCATATTATTTAGAAGGTATCAATAAATATTACAAGGGATAGTACTTTTTTAAAGCACAGTTTGAGTCTATGGATGTAAGCATTATGCTGTGAAAATATAAATAATGGATTTTTTAAAGTTGCAAATGTCTGCTTGTTGCAACTGGAGTGTTTGAGTATAAAGGCTAGAAAAAGTATTTCAGTGATCCGATGGCATAATCTTTTTTTTTAAATATGGAACGAAGTCCAAGACTATTCTGTATCTTCTTCTGCGGAACATAGTCACCAGGTGCACTTTTAGATGGAAGTCTGGAATCTAAATTACCGTATTTTTCGGAGTATAAGACACACCTTTTTACCCCCCAAAAGAGGATGAAAATTTGGGTGCGTCTTATACATCGAATGTAGCCCTACCCACCCACCAGCCCCCACCCTTTGGAGGTTTTCGGCCTCCGTGGTCCCCGCCGCCGCCGCCACTGCCGCTTGCCCCCCGTCCCCGCTGCTTGCCCCCGTCCCCGCTGTTGCTTGCTGCCGCTGCCGCCGCCACCATCGCTGCTTGCCCCCGCCGCCCGCCGCTGCCGTTCCCGCTGCCTCCGCTTCCGTCGCCGTCCCTGCTGTCCCGCCGCCGCCGTTTCCGCTGCCGTCGCTGTCCCTGCTGTCCCGCCGCCGCCATTTCCGCTGCCTCCGCTGCCGTCGCCGTCCCCGCTGTCCCGCCGCCGCCGTTTCCGCTGTCCCCGCTGTCCCGCCATCGCCATTTCCGCTGCCGTCGCCGTCCCCGCTGTCCCACCGCCGCCGTTTCCGCTGCCTCCGCTGTCCCCGCTGTCCCGCCGCCGCTGTTTCCGCTGCCCCTGCTGTCCCCGCTGTCCCGCCGCCGCCGTTTCCACTGCCGTCGCCGTCCCCGCCCCCACCGCTGTCCATGCCGCCGTTTCCGCCCCCACCGCTGTCCCCTCTGCCCCAGCCGGCGTCCCCGCCGCTACCCGAAGCGAGTCCCCACCTCCGCTACTGCTCCAACACCCCCCCCCACCGCTTGAAGCCTGCTCCCGAGGCACCTGAGGAGGCGCTGCTGCCATCCAAAGAAAGCCGACAGGTTAGAACTTTTTTTTTAAAGGGTTTTTTTAAGGTTTTTTTTTAAGGTTGCCAAGTGGAGGAGGAATTCTGGGAGTTGAAGTCCACAAGTTTGAAGACCCTTGCACCCCCTTGGCAAGTTTAAGACTTGTGGACTTCAACTCCCATTCCTGAGCTAGTATGACTGGAGGAGGAATTCTGGGAGTTGAAGTCCACAAGGCTTAAACTTGCCAAGGGGGTGCAAGGGTCTTCAAACTTGTGGACTTCAACTCCCAGAATTCCTCCTCCAGTCATGCTAGCTCAGGAATTGGAGTTGAAGTCCACAAGTCTTAAAGCTGTCAAGTTTGAAGACCCCTGGGTTAGGGGTTAGGGGTGCAAGGGTCTTCAAACTTGGCAAGACTTTTTACAACCATGTACACTTTTTACAAACTTCAAACTTGACAGCTTTAAGACTTGTGGACTTCAACTCCCATTCCTGAGCTAGCATGACTGGAGGAGGAATTCTGGGAGTTGAAGTCCACAAGGCTTAAAGCTGTCAAGTTTGAAGTTTGTAAAAAGTGTACATGGTTGTAAAAAGTGTACATGGTTGTAAAAAGTATTCTGCTACACTGGTATTTTATTAAATAATATATTACTACACCATTTGGTTCAGAATACTTTTTTCCTTGTTTTCCTCCTCTAAAATCTAGGTGCGTCCTATATTCCGGTGCGTCCTATACTCCGAAAAATACGTTAGTGCAATAACAATGTTATTTTTGGCTATGCGGTAAGTAGCTCTACATGGCCTCCATTCAAAATCCTAATTATTCTTCATTTCCTGTTACTTATTTGCCTTCATTCAGCTAATAATCAATATTTCAGAGCTCTGTAGTACTTCTCATACAGAGTTGGGAATTTATGTAAACTGACAGGTATATAGTCTTGTTTAGTACGGAATGCATTTTTCCCATTTAGTGTATTTGTATTCAATTCTGAGACTCTCAGCTATTGATTCAACATGAAATCCATTGCCAGTGTCCTCAGCAAATTCAGAAAAGTTACTCAAAAGAGAATATATTATCAGGTCCTTAGAGGTAGGTTAGTCATGTAGCCCAAAATTATAGACTTTTGTGTTTACTTATCAGCTGCTTACATTTATGTGAAATTACTTTTTATGTTGCAGATTGTTAATATAACCTTTAGTTTTCTTTAGCACTAAGGAGCTCCTTCTCTTTAGTTTTTTTCACCAGCCACACAGAAGTGGGAAATATTCTTTTTTTCTGCCTGATTGCTGTGATGCTGGGCATCATCTGACTGCAGTTAGCTCACTTTGCAAACAATTCATCTTCTGCAGAGCTGCTTCTGGCCACCTCTACCTAGTTGCTTTCTCATGTTCTTCTCCATCATGAAGCCAGTTGCAAAAATCATGCTTCCCTGCATCTTGCTGCCTACCCTTCCTGCCATTATTGTGCATAAAAAGGTCTGGGCCAAGCAATTGCCCATACAACTTTGACACACAACTTTCTAATTTCAGTGCAATTAGTAGTTCCCCGTTGAAATTCCATTCCCAACCAACATAATTCTCCATATGAAAAGTATGTCCAACTGGCATGCACAATGTTCTGGTTATTCCATGCTATGCATTTTTTTTCTTTTATCTTTCTCATTGTATCAACCCTAACTTTGTAAAAAATATTACTAAAGCACAGATTGATTGGGGAAACTTTTGATCAATAGGCGGGAGCAGAGAGAGAGCTTATTCAATGATTGAGAATGAATATATATATATACACACACACACACACACATACATACACACACACACACACACACACGTGATTTTTTTCTCAATCATTGAATAAGCGTTGAATAACTGCAGTCTGAGAAAAGGATTGTGAGCATATGTATGGAGGTGGGTGGGAAGAATACTATACATGAGAAGAATTGGAAAGCCAGGACTCCTGAGACCAGTGACCACAGCAAATGGAATAATCTTCTAGGCTACAGAAATTAATGCTTTCAGTTAAACTTTCAAAGACAGCTAGATTTTAGTAACCAAAAACTGTTAAAGAGCTGGGATTAAGCTAATCAAGCCTGTTGTACATCCCACCCATTAAAACAGACTAGACTGGATACCAGTTATTTGCACTCTAGGTTAACCAGTGGACTGACCCGTTGAAAAAGAAATTAAAAAGTGCCTAGGACAGTTTAGGCTCTGATTTTCCTCTCAGCCAAAAGAAGGTAGGAGAACAAGTTGGGAACTGAATGGAAGAACACACACACACACACACACACACACACACACACACACACACACACACACACACTTCTAATTTTGAGAACTATCAATCACTAATCTCAGCTAGTTCCATTAACTTCACCATCCATTCCATCCAACACCAATTGTAAGTTTTTCCATCTCTGTGCATACAAAAGTTTCCCTGCAGTGACTACATATAAACACAAAGTCCTATGATTTTTTTCCATCTGGTTATCCAACATTTTCATTCTTTTGAATGTTAATTCAGGAATTGCTACTATGATGTCCTGACAAATATTTATAATATTTTTACAATTTTTGAAGTGTTAATTGCCTGTTCACATTAAACTATTTTAAGATCACAGGCGTTCCTAAAATAATAGATACAATTTTGTTTTGTAGTTGAATAATAGAAACAAAAAAAGCATAAATGTATGGATGTTCTAATCAATATTCAGGCTGCAGTAAGACTGAATATTGTGGAGTATTCTAGTCAATTTTATGGTGACAGGACTCTTTGAAAATAAATGGAAAATTCAAATCCAAATATTACACCTTTCTTTTGCAAATAGCATTGCCTTCCTCAAAAGTCTCTTGGAGATTACTATCTGTATAGATTCTTGGGTATAAAAGATTTAGCAGCCATAGTGAGCTTTTCCACAAAGAAATTCTGCACTGCACTAAATAATACGACATTAGAAATGCTCCCTGAAATTTTCTGTGATCATTGTCATTGCATGCATGAAAATTCACTGCCTAGAGCTAACCATTCCTTTTGAAAATACATTCCTTATCTTACCTAGAACCTGCCATTAAATTGATTGATAGACCATCAACTGCATAGTTTCCTTTTCTTGTAATGCTGTAAAAATAATTTCTATAGTAAATCTTAAAATACTACTCAAATAAAGAGATAGAAATAATTTGCTTGTGGCATTACATCAGTGACTGTTTGACAAGTGCCAATTAAAAAACCAAAATGTTTATTTACAATTAATTGGTCAGCCATTGGTCAATCAGTGTTTTTAGTATCCAATGTGTTGCTGCATGATTGATTTAAATGCACTTAGAATTGTTAGTGTAATAATCTGCAATTATAGAGAAAATGGGCCACTTAAGGAATAAAAGACAATACAGTATAGTTCTTTTTCATGCAGTTGCCATTGCTTGTTTCAAATTATTTTGTACTATCTTGTTGTCTGTAGCAGACTCCCCAAAAATGTTCTCACTTCACAGAAGTCACAACAATATTCTTCATAATATGACTATGAAACTATTATTTTCTAAAAATTGGATTTTTTAGGTGTTATAAATACGGTATCATTTCCAGCAAAACCTCATGTTTTCTCTACAGCTACATGTAGTCCTTGCTTAATTATTGCCTATTTAGCAACTGCTGAAAGTTATGATTCGGTTGGAAAATAAACTTTATTATCCCTCCTCACACTTACTATTGTTGCAGCATCCTCATAGACACCTAATTGAGATTCAGGCACTTTGCAAACAGTGGGTATTTATGACTGTTGCTGTTGAGTTCCGGTACTGAAGAGGCTGGAGACAGTATTGTGACTAACAGTTCTTTATTGAATAACACTCAGATCCAGCAAAAGAACCAGCCTGACAGCTCTCTCTTATATAGAGGGCTGCTGGCTGGTTCAACCAATCAGCGGTCTTCATTTTCCCACTCAGCAAAGCGGACCTTGGAGTAAACAGTTTAACTTCAATACATAACAGTTGCAGCATTACTCCATCACAAGATCACCATTTGTGCACTTCATAGCCAGGCTTCTGGGAAGCAAATCAATGGAAAAGCCAGCAGCAAGTTACAATTATGTGCTATTTTACTTAATGTCTGTGTCGCCTAGCTATTGAATTGCTGGTCTCAGTTGTGTTTGTTAAGCAAGGACTACCTGCATTATAATTTGTTACTCTTTGAGGGAGATTTTTTAAAAAGATGTATTTGTGCTTCCGAAGACCGTTGTAGTATGCATATTTAGACATTTGCAGAATGGTGGGAGTACAAATCATGCGACTTACATATTTACACCCAAAGTATGAACCTGATACCAAAGACTGGCGGTTACATCATGACATCACAATGGACATTTCATCATTTTGGTATCATTGCAATTTATGTGGGAGGCCTGTGTGTGCTAATATAGACAGCATACATGAAACTATTATTTTCCTCACCCCAAATTCCCCTTAAAATACATGTGGGCTATCTCAATTTGAATATACTGAATATGGAACACATAGCAAACATTACAAGTAGCCTTGGGGAAATGATTTTGAATTTGTATGTAATATATGTATACATATTTATAATTAACCTTTGGGTAATGAAAGGATGATGTGAAAGTAAACAACACCATAATGTTTGCAAACTAACAAACAAATCCAAAACATTTAATTAGCCAATACTGCATACTTGAAAGCAACAATGAATTGTTTTGAAAGACATATGCTTGGTAAAATAGCTAAAGATGCAGAGAATATAGCATCTCCACTATTGGGGTTGTATCTAGATGATTTCACATTTATTTGACCATTTAGTGTTTCCAGAAAAAGCAATCATTCTGCTTATTGACTGAATATTTGTATCAATGTAGACAACATCAACTTTGGTCTTAAATTTATATTTAATTCACAGAACTGTATTAAGGAGGAAGAACAAACTTTTTATTTGCTTAACGTTTTTCCTATAGTTATTCCAGTTTCATTCATATTGTTTTCCAAACCTAATACTTCATTACATTCCTTTGCTATAGGGCAGGGGTGTCAAACTCGATTTCATTGAGAGCCACATCAGGGTTGTGTTTGGCCTCGGGGGGGGCGGGGTGTGTATGTCCAGGGTGTGTGTGGCTAGCTCAACATCACTCCTGTCGGGGGTGTCTGTGGTGGCCCGAGCGCTCTGCCAGCGAAAACGTGCTCACGAGCTCCGTTTTCAGCTGCAACAGCCTCCTGCAACCTTCAGCCAGCGAAAACGGAGCTTCGGGGGTGGGGGCGCATGCGGCCCTCCTGAGCTCTGTTTTCATTGGCAGAAGCACCACGGGCCGGTCCTTTGCTGTTTACAGAGCAGCCCCGCGCGCCAGATCTAAACACCGTGTGGGCTAGATCCGGCCCCCAGGCCTTCAGTTTGACACTCCTGCTATAGGGTGATAACAGTTATCAAAAGGGGAACTTTTATTTAAAAACAGTTTTCCTAATGTGGAATCCTTCAGATGTATTATGCGTTACTCTGCCAACCAATTTCTGAATATACCCAACAAAGATCCATAGCAAACGTTGGCAAATAATCAACAGGCTGCAAAATTGGAATGATTCAGTTTTCATTTTTATACCCAACTGTACAATATTGTTTGATAGGTCTAAGATGTACAAATCAAAGCTTTTTTCAATGAAATAAATCTCTTGAAAATTACACGGGACTAAGCTGCTTACAAGTAGTCCATACAACCTGGAATCTGAAATTTCTGTTGTGTGTCATGAGGTATCCACATGATCAGCCTAATTTTATGACATTTTTTTCAGTGGTTGTTAAGCAAATACCACAATAGTTAAGTGCACTTATTATCTACTATGGGCATTTTTTTGCCAGGAACTGGAAGTAAATTCTATTTCTGGCAAAAAATATATACATGTAGTCCTCAACATACAACCATTTGTTTAGTGACCATTCAAAGTTGCAACAGTACTGAGAAAAGTGATTTATGACTGTGTTTCAAACTTATGACAGTTGCAGCATCTCCATGGTCAGGTGATCAGAATTCAGATGTTTGGTAATTAGCATAGATTTATGACAATTGCAGTGTCACAGGGTCATGTGATCAACTTTTGCTACCTTGTGACAAACAAGTCAATGGGGAAGCAAGATTCATTTAACAATCATGTTATTAACAATTGCAGTGATTCTCTTAACAACTGTGGCAAGAAGGATCGTAAAATGAGTCAAAACTCACTTAACAACTTTCTTGCTTAGCATTGGAAATTTTGGGCTCAATTGTGGTTGTAAGTCAGAGACCACCTGTAGTAAATCACAGTCACATGACCACAGGATGCTGCAAATAGTCATAAACGTGGACTGATTACCAAGCACTCAAAATACAGTCATGTGACTGTGGGTGTGTATGTGTCGTAACCTTCAGAACTTTGAATCCAGGACATAATTCAGAACCTTTTTGTGGATCTGTCATAACTTCGATTGGTTGTTAAGTGACCAGGCATAAATCAAGGAGTACCTGTATTTAATGGAACCATTATGTTGCAACAAATAATAGAAACTATTACATAAATTAAATTCAGTAAGGCTTTTGGTCCATATAACTATCCTATAGATTGGGGTAAGGGATTTGCTTATTTATTTATTTGTTTGGTCTGTGGAAGGAGCTTGGAACCTGTTCTACCTATGCTATTGGGTGCTGCATGGTTTTTTTTGGGGGGGGGGGTATTAAAGTTGATAACAAATCCCAGTCTGAAAAGAACTGAAGTTGTTGGACAAAAAATGGGGTTAAGCATTGTTGCTCAAAATCATTTTATTAATCTATATTTTAAACCATTGCCTAAAACTGTAGAGATAGAGATCATGTACAGGTTATGTGCAGCAAACTGCCTACCTCAAACAGGCCTCCCATACCTACATGATCTCACCAAGTTCACATCGCCAGGATGATGTAGGACACTATCCTGGCTGGTATGTGATCTCATCTAGGTTGTATCAACAGGATGTTCTTAAGGATTAGCAAGGAGAATTCACCAATAAAAATGCTGTTGCTCTTTGTTACCTTTTGCTGCTTGGAAAACGATATAAAAGCAATAAACACTGCGAAGGCAGTCAGACATCTTAGCAGCCTGCAATGACTGGTCTCTAACTCCATCATAAAACTTTGGTTCAGTTAACACTTGATCTTACAAGTCGATCCTGGTGTGCCACCTGCACATCAAATTCCTAAATTGCATCATTATTTGAGAGGATATTGGAAATTCTCAAATCTATAGTTAATCTTTATGCAGATTAAATGTTACTATTAGATATTGGAAGCGTGCAAGAAACTTGAAATAAAGATTTGGATTATCTTGCGTTAATAAAGAGCTTTAAAAAGTGTTAGATATATATTTGTCATTTTAAGATGCAATTAAATTCAACAAAAGGTTTAGTTTTAAGTTTATTGGATGCTACAAAGGATATTCAATAAGAAATGAATTTAACTTTCTGTATGTTAAAAATCTGGTACTGACATATATTTTGGTCTCATTTTCTAGTTATGCGGTATACTATAATATTAATAAAGGTATTATGTTTTTAAAGGTATTGTGTTACTAAACTCCATATTGAAAATATTTAAAATCACTATTATTTTGTGATGTCACAAATAGAGATGCTGATATGTACATTATCAAAAAACAACAACAACCCTCATACATAAAAAGTGCTTTAACAAAAAAGTGAAATACTATAAAGAAAAAAGAAAATATATATCATAGCAATAAACACTTTGAATTCTACATATATTTGTCTAATGCAAACATTCAGGTACGTTTGCCTATGGCTCCATATTTCTAATACATTTACAGTATTTGAATATCTGCGGTGAACATAGCTGCCTCCCTTGTTTATATATTAAAGGGATTAACAAGCTGAAGAACTATCCCCACCATAGGATATTGAGACATCCCAGATACAGATTTCGCAAAATGCATCTGTTCTGAGTTGCTGGCACTCATGTAGTTTCATTATATTTATTTTTAAGCACAGAGCAACAGTAAAATGTTTTGGAAAATATGAACTGTTCTGTATCGGAAAAGCTCTGGATTTCTCTATTTTGGAAAAAAGAGACTGTTTTGTATCTGAAAAACATTGGTCTTCAGCAAGTAGTTTTGGAAAATAAATATTTTCTATCAGAAAGTACTGGTTTGTAGTTATAAACAACTTCTAGAAATAATACTAAACTTTTAGACTTAGGCTCTATATCTTACCTAGCCAGAGGGATAAACTTAACCGCACTTTGCATGACTTATGGCCAGTGGTGTGTTGAGGCGCACTCATACCGGTTTAGAACAGGCTCATTGTTACATTTTCTGTGAATTGGTTGAGAGCGGAACAGAGCCATGACATCTAGTGAGCTGGTTAGTTGTTTGGTGGCTAGTGGCATGTATGGAGGTAGCAATAGAATCAGCAGAGCCGGTTGTTATATATTTATCAACACACTACTGCTTATGGCCAGAACCTCAGTAATAACTACTACAAGTCATTTTTATGTTCTATGTTTCAGTCTCTTGTCAATTCAGACCAGTTGCACTGACAGTGCTGATCAAGGAAGCAGACTGGAAGCAGGTGTGCAGTTTCATGGCAAAATGGCATTTGTGATGGCCTGTGGCTCCATTCCTCTGGCTTCCTTAATGCCATCACAAACAATCTGCAGGGAAGATTCAAGGTTCTAGCCTGAGATTTTTCTGGAGCACATTTTTGAGGTAGGATGATCTGCCCCAAATCAGAGGTGGGTTTCAGCAGGTTCTGGAGAACTAGTAGCGGAAATTTTGAGTAATTTGGAGAACCGGTAAATACCACCTCTGACTGGCCCCGCCCCCATCTATTTTCTGCCTCCGAGTCCGAGCTGATCAGGAGGAAATGGGGATTTTGCAGTTACCTTCCCCTGGAGTGGGGTGGGAATGGAGATTTTATAGTATCCTCCCCCTGCCACGCCCACCAAGCCACACCCACCAAGCCACGCCCACAAAACCAGTAGTAATTTTTTTTTAATCTCACCACTGCCCCAAATTGTAATTGCCCCGAACAAGGAGAGTTAGCAGACATGGCACAGGGAAACAAGAATGTGTTATTTTGTGGCTTTTGGCAATTACAAAATATTATTTAGCCTAGAGTGACGTCTGTGTATGGCAGAGGTCAAAGAAAGTGTAAATTATAAACTGGAAACTGTGATTGTGGTTGACATTGAGATTCTGTTTGCCCAAAGCCTAGTTTTATATCCTATCCTGCCAGCATTTGCTTTTTTTTGAATGTTTAAATTATGACATGTAAAAGAAACCTCTATTAGAATGATAGGCCAACTGTTCTAGCTCTACACAGTGTTTGAATGAAGTAGTATTTTTCCTGGCATAGAACTTCAGAAACATTGTTTTCTTGTCTTGAGACAGAAGTTTGCCCCTTGATGTCAATAATATTGACATTAACTGTAAAAGAAAGAAATTTAAATAACTTCTTGGGTGTTGAAGAGCACTCCTGGAGGTATTATCTACCACAAAGATATTTAAGACATCAAAATGGTATCTCTGTTTGATATCTGACAAGTATGCAGTGTTTAAATTCTGGGTGTTGGAAAAAAAACTTAATTTTAGTGCTGAATAATTTTAAAAGATCTTCTGCATTTGAAGCTACTTCGTATTCTGCATCAAGAGAGAATCTTGCTACGGTAAGTACAAAGTGAAATATATCCAAGGCCCCCTTATCTGCACAAGATAAATTACCATTGTTTAGGAAAGACACTCCAGGGACTGGAGAATTTAATTAAATACATAAGGGTTATGAATATGCATGTAAATTAGACAAGGTCGAGCTAAAGTAGCTCTACTGTAACTTAAGGATTTTTTTTTTACCTTGAATGAGCTTTAAAAGAATATTTTTTTAAAAAAATCTGAGTATAAAAACCAGTAAGCATCCTTTTCTATTTTGTCAGCCTTGATAACCTGACAACAAATAATAGCGAATCATTTGTTGACAGCCTGTAAAGATGGCACACTTGATGCTTTTTCTGTTATCCTGACCCTAATGAATCTTGACAACAAACACTAGGGTAGAAATTGTGGTTACACTGACCCAGATAAAGGATTGGAAAAGCAGGGAGGAGGTGTTTTTATTGTGCCTGAAATAGAAGGGATAACACAAGCTAATGAAAGATTGGACAGATTTCTGCCTGCTTACATTCTGTGATTAGGCCATATGCAAACAACATGCATTTTATATTTAAACGATTACTGAGGAATTCATATTGCCTTTGCTGTTGCGGTCTTAATAAAAGGACTAGCGTAGTTAATATTCTGTTGGCACAAGAATTCATAATGTTAAAGATATCTTGACTATTGCTCATATTTTAATTCCAGGCATGTGTATTGAAAGCTTCCCCTCCCCCTTTGTCTTTTGTACGAATAATATCACACCAAATTTCTATGCGTAAATGATGTTGCAACAGAGAATCTCAGAATATATGTACTTTAGTGTATTTGTGGGAATTGAAAACTGGCCACTCTCTTTAAGAGCTTGGGGAACTGAAAGTTAATTGCATGTTTATTTTCCTTTTCACTGCATCCTAGTGAAATGTAATAGTTCTTCACTGACAAATAAACAGGATCATGTAAAGAAATCCCTGATGCTGAAATAACACTAGGGAATATATTTTATCTGATTACTTACTATTTCTTGAATGAAAAACATTGATAACTTAAAATATTGAACTATGTTTTGGGTGACATCTCTTTCTTGTGTAGTACCAGAGACAGATACCTCAGGTGCCTACTCTGAACAAATTTCTGAACTTTTTAACAGAATGATTTGCCTCGGTTAGGTGACATATTCATGTGCATTGTTTTTAAATTCTGAGAAGTTTTTAGAAGATGACAAATTGTGTACTATATTTTTGTGTACATATTAAAGAATCAGAAAAAAATTAAAATTAGTTAAGCACCGGGCCTAGATACTTATGGCCTCTCTTTATGAAATGCTAGAAAAAAAACTAGCAGAACCACCATTGAAGATGATGAAATTTGAATAATAAAAATAATACCACAGTTTGCGGAAGAGGTATATGCAGTATAATGGAAATACACAAAGAATGGAATGATCTGAAGAAAATTTAATTATATACTGTAGACCAATTTATTAAATGTTGATTACAAGATATTTACCACTATAGTAACTAAACATATTAAGGAGTGCATTTGCAAAATTATACATACAGATCAGATAGGTTACACTTCAAAAAGAAATATTTCACAGGATATTTTCATTTTTTGTTTTCCTTTGTATATTTGTTTATTTTTGTTTATTTTCTTTTGTCCTTAGGATAGTGTTATATTGCACAGCAGGAAGCTGGTGGCAAAAAGTATTGCTTTACCGTTGGAGAACAAAGTACATTTTTTATTTGTGTTGCCAGTAGCTCAGTTAATGGTTAGCAAAATCTTATTGTTATTCCAGCTTGAGGCAAGCTAATTCTGATTTGTAGGACGATTGATGATGGTGGTGGTGATGATAATGATGATGATACAATCTATTCAGTCCTGTCGGATTCTTGATGATTGATTGAACTTTTGCTTAAAGCATAGTATACAATTGGACTGAATGTACCAGGTATTTTTTTCTGGACAAAATTTTCATCTCTTTGTAACCATAGAAATGTGCTTTTCCTTAAACATTAATGATTTGTTCATGTTAGTATATTCAAATTCACACAGTTTTGTAAATTTATTAACAAAAAAGGCACACTCATTCACACTGTCCTTGTTTTCTACGCACCTCCTGTAGAGGCATTCTTGAAATATAGAAGTGATACGGGACAGCATCCCAGAGTTTCCTTGGAAGTAGAGCTATTCACAGAGGGGGGTTCCTACTGGAGCTGTCCGGTGCGTAGCTCCAGTAGGGAGAGGCCGATTGCGCAAATTGCACGCGACTGCTCCGGAGCCCTCTCCGCCGGTCCGTCGCGCGCATCGCCATCTTTTTCGGTGAATTTTTGGGCGATTTTGCTTCTGCACATGCACGGAAGCAAAATCGCGTCGAAATCTTGCGAGGGGATGCGTGCGAGATTTCGGCGAGATTTTGCTTCCGCACATGCGCAGAAGCAAAATCACGCAAGGGGGCGTGCGCGAAACGTGGAGCTGCGCGCGCAGCGCACCGGCACCGGTAAACAAGCAACCCGGCCCTGGCCATTTGCTTGGAAAGAGGACAGAAATAGAATGAGATGGTAGAAAGCATCCTGGGAAATTTAAAGAGCATCTTGGGGAGTAACCTTAACAATCTGTCTGTCTGATAAACCGTCACAGCCATTTTGTAGGAGTACTTGTAACATGCTTTCAAAATTCTGAATAAAATTCTGCCCTCCAGTTGGGAAAAAATTTTGGAGCTCAGTGCTAAACTGTTGTTTGAGCAGATGGCTTGGAGAGAAAGAAAGAAAGAGAGAAAGGAGGGGAAATTTGCCTCCATCTCTATCCCATTGCTGGCATTAATAAGAAGATTGACTTATTTATTTATTTATTTATTTTGTTATTCTTATATGCCGCCCAACTCCCGAAGGACTCAGGGCGGCGTACAACAAGGAGAAATACAAGAATAATCAAAAATTACATAGAATTTAAAAACAAGTACAAAATTTAAAACAGTTATTTAAAACAACAACATCCATTCAGAACATACATACTTGGGGGGTAGGCTCAGGTGGAATTAAGCTGTCCCCCCCACCTGCAGGAAAAGCCATGTCTTAATGGCTTTTCGGAAGGCCAGCAGAGTGGGGATGGTCCGGGTCTCTGGGGGTAGTTGGTTCCAGAGCACGGGGCCAGCCACAGAGAAGGCTCTCCCCCTAGGGCCTGCCAGCCGGCATTGCTTGGCCGACGGGACCTGAAGGAGGCCAACTCTGTGGGCCCTAACCGGTCGGAGGGAAGTGTGAGGCAGAATGCGGTCCCGAAGATATCCTGGTCCTAAGCCATGAAGGGCTTTAAAGATGGTGATCAACACCTTGAATTGGACCCGGAGACCGATGGGCAACCAATGCAGCTGGCGGAGTATCGGTGTCACGTGGGTGTACCTTGGCATACCCACCACAGCACGCGCAGCCGCATTTTGCACCAGCTGAAGTCTCCGGATACTTTTCAAGGGTAGCCCCATGTAGAGCGCATTGCAGTAGTCCAAACGCGAGGTGACAAGGGCATGAGTGACCGTGAGTAGAGCCTCCTTCTCCAAGTATGGCCGCAACTGGTGCACCAGGCGAACCTGTGCAAAGGCCCCTCTAGCCACAGCAGAAAGATGGTGGTCCAATTTTAGCTGTGGATCTAGGAGGACCCCCAAGTTGTGGACCTGGTCTGAGGGGGTCAGTTTCGCACCCTCAAAGACCAAGGAGGGATAGTTGTCTTGAACCTTAGGAGGCAATATCCACAGCCACTCAGTCTTATCGGGATTTAGTCTGAGTCTGTTCCTCCCCATCCAGATCTTAACGTCGTCCAGGCATCGGCACATTACATCCACTGCCTCCCTGAAATCAGACGGGGTGGTGATGTACAGCTGGGTGTCGTCAGCGTACTGATGGAAACACACCCCATGTCTGCGGATGATCTCACCCAACGGTTTCATGTAGATGTTAAACAGGATGGGCGAGAGAACCGACCCCTGGGGCACCCCACATAATAGGGGCCTAGGGGACGATCTCTGCCCTCCTGCCAACACCGACTGCATCCGATCGGCGAGATAAGAGGAGAACCACCGTAAAACGGTGCCTCCCACTCCCAACTCGCCGAGCCGATGCAGAAGGATACCATGGTCGATGGTATCGAAAGCTGCTAAGAGGTCAAGTAGCACCAGGATGGAGGAGTTCCCCCCCATCCCGGGCCCGCCAGAGATCATCCATCAGGGCGACCAAGGCAGTTTCTGTACTGTAGCCGCACCTGAAACCCGACTGATAAGGATCTAGATGATCTGTTTCATCCAGGAGCTGCAGAAGCTGAGTCACCACCACCTTCTCCACAACTTTCCCTAAAAAAGGTAAGTTGGAGACTGGACGATAGTTCTTCAAATCAGCTGGATCCAGGGAAGGCTTCTTCAGGAGGGGTCGCACCACCGCAGTTTTTAACGACTGCGGTACGGATCCCTCCCTCAAAGAAGCGGTGATCACCGCCTGGATCCAGCCGCATGCCACCGCCCTGCTGGCCGAAACCAGCCAGGAGGGGCACGGGTCCAATAAACAGGTGGAGGTACCCATCGCTCCCATAGCCCTGTCCACATCCTCGGGAGAAACAGGCCCAAACTCCTCCCACAAAGATGGACTAGGACTGGCCCCTGTCAACTCTATGGACTCTGCCCTGCCAGAGTCCAAGTCCGACCGAATCTGAGCGACTTTATCCGACAGAAACTCAGCAAATTCCTCAGCTCTGCCTTGCAAGTGTTCCTTGCTCCCCCCTTTTCCAAGGAGGGAGCGAGTCACCCTAAACAAGGCGGCTGGACGAGAATCTGCGGACGCAATAAGAGCGGAAAGATAGGATCGTCTTGCCGCCCTTATCGCCACTAAATAAGATCTGATGTAAATTCTTAATAGTGTTCGGTCAGACTCGGCTTTCTTGGTCCTCCAGCGGCGCTCCAGACGTCTCTTCTGGCGTTTCATCTCCCGGAGCTCCTCGGTAAACCAAGGAGCTTTCCGGGATCCACTGCCACGGAGAGGTCGCTTAGGCGCAATTCGGTCTAGAGCCCCTGATGCTGCGGTGTTCCAAGCAGCCACCAGGGAGTCAGCCGAATTGTGTACCAGGGTTTCAGGTATTTCCCCAAGTTCCCTCTGGAATCCTTCCGGCTCCATTAGGCGCCTGGGGCGGAACCACCTAGTCGGTCCCGCCTCCCTGCAGGGGAGGAATGGGGTCGTGAAATCCAGCCTCAGTAGGAAATGATCTGACCATGACAGAGGGGTGATGACTATGTCCCTTATCTTCAGATCATCTCTCCACTGCCCCGAGAGAAATACTAAGTCAAGCGTGTGACCCCCTTCATGAGTCGGACCCTGGATTACTTGGGTCAGGTCCATGGTTGTCATGGAATCCATGAACTCCTGAGCTATCCCAGAGGTTTCGCCAGCAGATGGCAAGTTGAAGTCCCCCTACTGCCTCGAGCAGCTCAGGCAGGGCCTTACTTACGCAGCTGGGAGGCAGGTACGTTAAGAAAAGGCCCACCTGAACCCCTAAGTCCAACTTCAGAAGGAGCGCCTCACACCCAACAATCTCCGGGGCAGGGATCCTACGAGGATGCAGATTTCCACGCGTTATAATTGCCACTCCTCCCCCCCTTCCCTGGGGTCGAGAATGGTGCTGCACCGAGAAACCGGCTGGGCATATCTCGGAGAGGGCTACTCCCCCCTCCTGCCCTAGCCAGGTCTCGGTAACACATACCAGGTCTGCCCCCTCCTCTGTGATTAAATCACGTATCAGGGGGGCTTTGTTGATAATTGACCTGGTGTTAAGCAGCAGCATCCTGAGCCCAGGGCCCTGAGAACCCTGGTTGCCAGGTATCCGGGTTGAGCAAGGTGGAACCAAGTCAGAAGGGCCGGAACAAGGGATCGCTTGTAAACAGCGAGGTCTTATTCCCCGAGAGCGGCCCTCCCCTCTGCTCCCGCCATATCTGCCTCTTTGGAAACACATAGGCATTTGTCCAATGTAGGCTGATTTCTTTGGTAAAGGAATGACTCTAGTTTCTTTAAAGCTAATCAGTCTTGTAAAGAAGATATTTGCTTCCTGAGGACGAGGTTGGATGTCCCTGGGAGAAGAGGTTTTAAGGTTTTCTTCCAATCTACCTCTATTGTTCCCCCTTTCATGATCCTTAAGAAACAGCTGAGCTATAACAAAGGAGGAGCTGCTTCTTCAGAAGGTCATATCTCAAAGAGTTTCAATTACTGCATATTGAATGGAAAAGTCAAAGAAGGATGCTTTACTCAAGTTCCTTATTGTTATGTATTGAATATATATAGTTGTGTTAAGCCCTGCTAAAGTGAAACTAACCTTTAGATGACCCTAACTATTAACTCCAACTGTTTTGGAGGAAAACTTAGAACATTCATATTTGGGCGGGCTTTTTCAAGTATTATGATTGGTTAAGGCCCTGTGGGCCCAGAGTATAAATTACAGGAAATTGCCTGCAGTTCCTCAGTTCCAGTTTTCAGTCAATAAATGTTGTTGTATCTATTATGATCTGTTTCTGCTGAAGCCCACTACTACACAATATTTATTATGAAAGTGACGGGATTTCCTTATTCCGATAAGAGAATCTTATAGGAACTGCCATCTCAAGATGCTCCAGGTGACTTGGCCATCCAACATATTGGTATTCCTGTAAAGATTTGGGGATTCAGAGGAAGGTTTAAGTCAAGATTTTAGTGGAGTTTAATGTGGCCTGCAGGGTGGATGTTCCCAACTACCGATTTAGGTAATAAAAATAACTGACATGTTATTTCTTTATATGAAGATTTTAGATATGACTTTAATTTGCTCTTACAAGGCAAGAGTGAGGCTTGAAAGTAAACATCAAGGTTCTTGGCCCAGAAAAGATTGTGTAGCAGTAGGAAGACAAATTCTGTGTGTAAAAATTCAGTCATATTAATCTCTCCCCTCCCTTAAATACATGCTGTTCTCAAGGGAAAATGCTCTTTCATTACTGTAATGGATTATTGCTTACAGATCAGGCTCTGGATTATATTTCTTTTTGACAGTGTATTGCTTTATATAAATTTGCCCTTTTCTGCCAAGATCACAACTTGTGTTTTCAGACTTTCCATATTAAAGTGGTGACAAAGAAAAGCTGTTAAGTAAAGAACAAAACAAAACTTGATTATAAAATGTTGTTGAATGTTACTGTTTAGTGGAATGGAACAGATAATTATATATATTAGAGAGGTATGGATGCTTTTAGAAATGAATACCTTTAAATATTTGTGTAATGCATGTACTGCATAGCCTTTAGTTATGTCCTTTTGCATATCAAATATAATTTTTCTACCAGTTATTGTGTTCTCAGATGATGCAGAATCATAGTTTGAATGTATGTTACAATCAAGATATGGTTGTCACCAGACTTTGTTTCCTTCATCTCCATTATCTTTGCAATATCCCACTAATGTATTGTAAATTTGAGGGGAAATATTGTCTGATATTATACATATTCAGTATTTCTTTTCTTTTGCTCTAGTAATTAACTGAGCTCCTGTTAACAGGAATCTGGTGGGAGTTGACTATGATGAAATCAGATTATATCTTTCTTTCATCAAATGCTACTAGACTAGAGAGAAGTATATGGGAAAGTAGTTGCAATTCTCAAAGAGAATGGACCATTTGTTGATGGTCAATGACCTTCAAAATTTCTTCCTACAATAAATCAGTATATTTGACTGAATATATACAGTTGAACAAATAACAGTGTAATCTAAAATAATTTTACATCTTAATTTTATATCTTGGCTTGTTTAATATTCATTAATAATTGCTTTCTGGAAATAATGCAAAATTGATCAATGTTATCTTTTTGGTTTGTTTCCCATTTGTGCCAAAAGAACAACAAAGGTGAAATAAATTATATTATTCATATTCTGGTTTACATCCCACACTATTATATGTACCTGATTAAGGAGAATATGGAAATAGGACAGGTAATCCTTTTGACTTCAGCTTTGATGGAAACCAAAACTCTTCAGTTTTTCTCCAGGGACAAAGTAGAAGCATGTTTAAAATTATATGCATCAACCTTTTCACAGAACAGTGAATAATCCTGATTTATCTATAATCCTGACATGCACATTGCAGACAAAAATGCCTTTGATAGAGAAATAAACCCAGGCTTCTTAGGAATCAACATTTTGTGTTGCATTGTGCATTACAAACACATAAGAATCCAATGATTTATTCATTCTTTGTACCTATAGAACAAAGTTGTATGAGGTCACATGAACTACGTCTTAAAACTCTTTAGCAGCCAAAAAAATATAAGCAGCTTTGACTTCTTATATAGAGGATAGAGATCTAAGAATAGCATCTACTATTTTGTTATGAGAATGCATTTCATGTGACATGCTAATGAACCAAACTTTCAATTTCCTTCTGCTTTTACTTTGATAAGGATTTATCTGTGATTTATCTGTGACTAGTATTATAGTTGTTCCAACTTGATATTTTAATTTTGCTGCTGAGGAGCCACTGAATAATTTATTATCAAGGAATGCTGGTTATTTTTAGTAAAATGAGAGTGGCACATATACTCTAGTACAGTGATGGCGAACCTTTTTTCCCTTGGGTGCCGAAAACGCGTGCGCGCGCGCTGTTGCGCACGTGTGAGTGCCCACACCCATAATTCAATGCCTGGGGAGGGTGAAAATGACCTCTCCTGCCCCCTCAGAGGCCCTCTGGAGGCCGGAAATGGCCCATTTCCCGACTTCCGGTGGGCCTGGTAGGCCCGTTTTTTCGCCCTCCCCAGGCTCCAGAGGCTTCCCTGGAGCCTGGGGAGGGCGAAAACACCCCCTCAGAGGCCCTCTGGAAACCTAAAATGCCCTCACAGAGCCTCCACACGAGCCAAAAATCAGCTGGCCGGCACGCACATGCATGCTGGAGTTGAACTAGGGCAACGGCTCGCGTGCCGGCAAATATGGCTCCGCGTGCCACCTGTGGCACGCGTGCCATAGGTTCGCCATCACTGCTCTAGTAGGTCAGTATTGAGGTTCAGATTGATTTCCATCTTCAAGCAAAGAGAATCATATAAGAGCTTTCAGGTCTGTTGGATGAAAGGACACCAACTTGATTTGGAGCAATATCAGTGTAACAATTACTCATCACTGATTAAAATATATGGAGACAAAGTACCAATACACTTGGAAATTCTTTTTTTAAAAATGAATTATTTCTATAATTGATCCTAAAAGACTTAATAGTTGGATACTGGAGCTTCTCCTTAGCATTGAATTTGTTATGTTAGATAATTAAATATTTGTATAGGACAGGGGTCGGCAACTTTAAACACTCAAAGAGCCATTGGACCCGTTTCCCACAGAAAAGAAAACACTGGGAGCCACAAAACCCTTCCCATGCCTGACTATTTCCTGAGTGGCCACAGAACTAGCATATGTAGTTGAAGAAAACATTCTTCTTTTCTTCAGAAACTTTTCTTTTCTTGGATTTATCCATGGTTGGCCTACCGGGGGTCAAAAAGCTGAATAAATCGCGTGCCAGCAGGTATCACACATTGGCGGTTGTGATGCATATTTGAGTGACAGGGAGCCGCAGCAGAGGGATGAAAGAGCCACATGCGGCTCCAGAGCTGCGGGTTGCTGACCCCTGGTATAGGAGAATATTGAAATACATGACTTCCACTTGTATTTAAGGAATATTCCTCACTTTATGATTTTGAATTCATAAATTGGCATTAAGCTTTAGCTTATTAGTTAATTATTTTAGATACTTTGGAGCAACATGGAAACTCCTTTTGATATAAAGCAGTATTTATTTAGGTTTATTTAAAGTCCCTGTGGTTGAATTTGAAGCTGTACAGTATTTATAGATTGAGGCTGCTCCTATTTTTCTTGTGCCAAACAGCATTTAGAGAAGTCCTTTACATGAGAGAAGCAGCAGGAAAGAAATATGTAACCTTTCTTTCTCTAGCCCAGCTTCCCCTGCTTAGCTGTGACTACAAACACTGTTTGCAACAGAAATCAGTGTTGCCTTCTTAATCACTAGAAAATATAAAAAGAAGCCCAGACTGCTACAGCAGCTATAATCTGATTGTAATAGTTGTAAACCAAAGTCACTATTTTAAATCTAAACAGCAAAATTAATTAGCAGCAAACACAGCTGACATTTTGTTCCTCTGGAACCATGTAATAGGCCAGCAATCTCCACTGGGATCATTTATCAAATTCTTTTGATTACATCAGCACGAAGACATCTCAGATAAAAAATCTTCATTTTGCTTTGCATATAGAAGTAGAGTACCTAGCGACCTTGGCTGATTTTGAAGAAAGCTAAGCAGGGTGAGATCTGGCTAGTCCCACCTGGAAATCTATGTAGGCTATATTGGCAAATTGGTGGGAAAACATAGGAGAGCAAATTCCTTATTGTTTATGAGAATGTTTCATGGAAGCAATTATGGAGACATCAGGACTTGAAGGAATTTTTACTTCAAAAATAGTTAATCCTTTCTGAAACCCACACAGAATCAATTTCAATAACAATTCACTTAAGAGTACCAGCTTTGGATTGAATGAACTAATTTGAACATTATTTTAAACTAAGTCCTTGTTTCTTTCCCCCAGGTTTTTTTTTAATGTCTAATGTATGAATGCAACAAACACAATAAACAGTTTTGGAATCACATGCATTATATAGATATATTCCTCAAGGATCCAAGATAAGATGCTAGGTCCCTGAATAATGTATTCTTTCTAAACATTTGCTGTCTTTGTCTAATAATGTATTCTTTCTAAACATTTGCTATCTAATTAAAGAACAAGTATTGAAAGGTGATGGAATTAGAGACAAATCATTTCAGGATGCAAAGATGTCTCAAGATGCTTCAAGATGTTTCTGACTGCATTCGCAGTGTTTATTGCTTATATACAGTTTTACAAGCAGCAAAAGGCAGAAATGAAAAGGCATTCTCATTGGTGAATTCCCCCCCCCCCCGTTACTTCCCCCCAGGTAGCTTTTCAATAAGCGTCCTATTGTTGCAGCCTAGATAAAATGTACC
The DNA here is from genome assembly GCA_023053685.1 of Diadophis punctatus similis. Taxonomy (NCBI): domain Eukaryota; kingdom Metazoa; phylum Chordata; class Lepidosauria; order Squamata; family Dipsadidae; genus Diadophis; species Diadophis punctatus. Next base: position 50,780,202 of record JALIGW010000003.1, read on the forward strand.
GGCCAGAGAATGTATCTTATCATTCTGGCCGTGTGAACTGAGCAAGATGATTTAGGAGCAAGGGTTTAGGGAAGGCAGTTTTCTACTCACACCCCTTACAGGTAGCCCTCATTCCTATATTTAGGATCCAGTTATACTAAACAGGTATCTTCATTTCCAGCTTTAAAAGCTGTTAGACATATTTGGTTATTGGTTATTGATAGATAAGTGGTTAAGGCAAGATTGTCTGTCAGCAATTGCTTCTTTCACTTCTCAGGCTTGTGTTACTAATGATAGGTCTACGACAACTTACAACAGCCAACATGCCACGGCCAACTCGCTGCAGTCAACTTGCTGCAGCCAACTCACTGCGGCCAGTTCACCGTGGGACAACTCGCCATGACAACTTGCTGCAGGACAATTCACCACAGGACAAGAGTTACACTAATATTGAAGAAATAATGGAATAGAATAATTAAAGAAAGGATGTCAGAAGAGGGACAAAATGAAATGTGAATGGCAAAAAATTTAAGATAATTAAAAATTTATTTTAAATAATTGAATTGTTGAATTGTCCCGAGGCAAGTAGTCCTGTGGCAAGTTGGCTACGTTGAGTTGTCCTGTGGCAAGTTGGTGGTGGTGAGTTGCCTGCGGTGGATTGGCCATGGTGAGTTGACAGTGGTAAGTTGACTGTGAGAAAGTTGTCCCATTCCGACCAGGGACAGTATCTGTTTTGCTTTTTATCAGCCTCTTTTTCAGTATTTCCAAGCATCAGAATCTTCTCTAATAATTTGCATTATGTATCCAAAATATTGACGCTTTAGCTTAATTATATTTGACTGTTAGTTTTCAGAAACTTGTAGACCTGGCAAGGATTATCTTTTATATTCTCCAAGATTTCTTAGAAATAGCTTAAACTTGACAGGACTGTGTATATAAAGACATAATATGTCTTATTATGTTGTAACAACTGAAAGCAACAAGACACACAATAGCAGATTTCTTTTTTTGGTGAGTTTCTGACTTTCAAGCCTATTTTAGACCATTCCTAAATTTAAAAGTTGTGTTGTTTTTTTAGCTGGGGAATTTTGTTTTTTCTATCTTTTCATACAGAACAAATCAGTTCATTATTATTTATTTGATAAATTGTCTTCTGGCTTGTAAATATACTTTTAAATAAGATTAGGATGTTTTATGGATATCATATTGCCCATATGAGTGCCATTGAGGTTTCATTGCTACCATGTTATTCTCATAAAAATTAGCTTGCTCAAAATCAAGGAAAAATATACCGGCTTTATCTGTTTATTTTTTTAAAAAAAACCACACACACCCCAAATGGGTTCTTCTGGGCAACTGGTTCTTTGGACATGGGAAAATCATGAAACGAAATTTGTTGGATAAAAATATTGACTACTACATGGTCTTGTTTGCACTCCAATGCTTTGGGGACCAGGAATTTTGAGAGCATGTCTTAAGTGTTCTATTTAAGTGGACAGCTACCCATTTGCCTTTTTTTTAAATCAAAAGCATCTTTTTAAAAAGTCAAGGTGGCTTTGCACCAAAGAGATGTTCAGGAGACCCGTAGGTGTCCAAAAGGTACTACCGGTATATTGACTTTCTCTAGGATAAGCTAAAATGGCTCTCATCCCAACATGTGGTGTAAATCCTATTGCCTCCCCAGAAGCTGTTGTGCATTCTTATCCTTTGCTCACGAGACTCCCCCTTACTCTAGGGATTTGGCTTCAAGGATTTAAGAGTATGAATGTTGTAGAGCTTCCTTTGCCCAGTTGGTCCAGGCTTATTTTTAAAATGTTAGCATTTTAAACCCCTTTTTTAAACAACATCACTTATCTACTTATCTCATTAAGAAGTTTATCTGAAGCCTTAATTAAATATGCAAAAGAACTCCTTGGATATGGGGAGGAGTGCTCACTGCTTCTGTCAGTGGGCGTCTACTCAAAAATAGTTACTGGGTTCATTACTAATTAATTGTCCAATTACTATATATGATGTACAACTGAATTCTACTCCCATCGTAAGGAGGTGTCTCATTTGTGCCATTGTTCTTTAAAGGGCTTGCATATGCAGAAAAAATGTGAAATTAACATATATATTGTGGAAAGAAAAGGGGAAGGAGAGGGAAGAGAAGGACAGGGGAAATCAAATCAGTGTTCATCCCTACCAAGCTTATGAGCTTTGCCAAAATCCACAGAGAGCCCCTCAGGCCTCTCTCAAGCATGCAAATGTAATTTTCTGTCCAGGCAACACTCTCTCTCCTTAAAGTTCATTTAAAGATGAATGTATATTAGAACCAGGAGATAATGTTATAATAGAAGACTAAAGTAATACACAGTCTGGGAGATAGTGAGGCGGTGGGGAATGACCATATAACTCTCAGAATTTAACGGAAGTAAGAGATAATGAAGGTAAGGGGAATTGTAAACAACATTGTTTGGGGCCTCTTCAATCAACCACTGTGTTTGCTTGCTGACTGAGATTTTTGCAAAGCAGAGAGCAGGAGTAATTTATGAATATTCACTTGAGCTGAAATCAGATTAATTGTTGGGGGGGGGTCCTTTATATGTGAGTTGTCTTCTGCTTTTGGCTTAATTATGGCAAAATTACAAAAAAAGGATTCTTTGTACATTTGTGAATGTGAAAGTTCATCCATGTGAAGGGGAGGTGGGAGACCTACAAGCTGAAGCAGCCAGTCTGGATAATGTCTGAGAGAAATTCCCTCTAATCCAGGAGTGTAAAAAAGAGGCCGGTCTAATTTATGGGAGGAGAATCTCTTAAACCGACTGCCTGTCCTTGTTTGTTGATTTTATTAGGTCTCCTGTGTTGGCAGAAACAAATGTATTGCTATTCTAAGGGTTTTCTCCACTAATGATGTTAAGTGCTGAGTCAGCACAAAATAATGCCTATCTAAAATGTGCTGCTGCCATTGCCAATCCTTCTCCTGCCTTTCTGTATCTGTTCCAAGCTACTGTTGAATGGCATTCTCCTGAATTGTGAGGCAGAGTGATTGATTTTCTCTTCTGACTTTGCTGCTGTCCTGTCCTCCTTCAGCATGTCACTAACTGGCTAGGACAAACCCACCATTAATAGGACTGCAAAACAAGAATGAGGTAGGACAACTCAGTTTAACATCCCTCATTTTCTGAACACTGCAAAACAGAAAAGTGTTGCTACATCTAATGTCAAAGATAATTTCAGAATACTTTTAAATAACACAAAAACCATCCCCATTCTTATTTTTTTAAAAAAACCTGTGGAGCTTAATGTCCTCTCCTCTGTCTCGTTGGAAGCCTGGAGAGAAATTGATTTCAAAAGTAGTAGGTGATGGACATTAAAAAAACAAATAGCTAATGGACAAATGCTGGAAGAGAAATAAATGGCTGCTCTGGAGGTTGGCTAGAAGGAAATACCTTTCAGCATTAGCCAAATATTGTTGCATCACATCCACAGTTAATCAGCTGGCCCTACCGCCAAGATAATGTACAACAAAACTTTACAGATTTTACACCCTTTGAAGATGTAGTAGGGTAGTGTTGGCTTAAGGGAAGGATGGTACTTTAAACCGGACTGGGGCAATATTATGAGCATGGCAACTCCATACTTGCTGCAGTTTTGAGAGGTGAAAATTCTGTTGGGTTGGAGAAGTCTTTTTGATTTTGGAAATGAAAAAAAAAGATGAGCAAGTTTGTGTTTTGTCACTATTTTATGCAGGGGTGGGTTCCTAATTTTTTTGCTACCACTCTGTGGGCGTGGCTTGTTTTGTGGGTGTGGCTTGCCAGCCATGTGACCGGGTGGGTGTGGCTTGCCAGCCATGTGACCGGGTGGGCGTGGCTTGCCGGTCATACATTAGTTATTTCAGAGAGATGTTATTACTATTTTTGCTATTTTATACCTTACATGAAAAGCTTTGCATACAAAGTGCGTGTTACACCATGGCAACACAGCAACCTTTATATGCAGAAAATGCTATAGTTAAAAGACAAGCAAGTTTCATACAGCATTTTTGATTTCAGTCATGGATTCCTTAGACGAAAATATTGAGGACTGTTAAAAGAACAGTATCTTTTAACAGTCCTCAATGTTTTCGTCTAAAGAATAACAGTATAAAACTGTATAAAATTAACAGTATAAAAGGTTAAGCTTTCGGAAAATGCCCACTTTGGGAAGCTTTAGGCAAAAGCGAAGGAAAAGTGTCAAATGCGAGCTTCTTATTATTTTCAAGCGAAGGGACGGGGAAAGACTTAATTGTCAGGTTTCTGGGCATGCGCAGAAGAATTTTTAAAAAAAAATCTTAAAAAAAATTTTTTTTAATGGTGGCACCCAGGCACCGGCAACCAACCGCACCGGTACTGTGACGTCACCAGTGGGCCGCTACCGGTGCTATAGAGTGGACCGCACCGGTAGGAACCCACCACTGATTTTATGTCCATGCTGCACCACGTTGGATACTTCCAGTGTAGGATATAAGAAAATTCAAAAATAATATATAGTATATAGAAATTTATATAAATGGAGAAGATTTAATTCTGCTTGGGCAGGGGGTTGGACTGGATGACCTGCAAGGTCCCTTCCAGCCTGAACTTGTTAAACGTTAGTTGCTTTAAGATAGTTGGAGAAAATACATGCTGAACGGATATTCTTTAGTTAGTTAGAAAGGGGTCCAGCTAAAAGGGACATTCCTTAATGCCAAGGCAATAGAGATAAGAAAGTGCTGTGCTTGCAAAATATTTTGGGTTTTGGGTGGGTTTCACTTACATTTGCCACCAGTTCGCGTCGCGTCGCGTCCCCTCGCGCAATTTCACTTCCGCGCATGCTCAGAAGGTGGATTCAGCCCGAAACACAGCTGAGGAGCTCATCAGCTGTGCTTCAGGTGAAGAAATAAAGGTCAGTATTAACCTGGGGGCAGGCGGGAGGGCTTTTTTCAAAGCACAGAACACTGTGAAGCCATCCAAACACAGAAAAATTGGCCGAAAATTCAGAAAAAAAGATGGCGGCGAGCACGGACCAGCGGGTCGCTAATGGTTCCAGCGATCTGGTCCGAACCGGGAGGAACCCACCCCTGATTTAGCTGTAGAACTGTCTTCCACTGCATCTGCAGGGAAGTTGGGAAGTGCTCCAGATTCTCTCTCTCTCTCTTTCTCCCCCTCATGTCCAGAGTTGTCTCTGTCTTCTCCTGCCCCTATCTCTTCATCCAGGAAGTAGCAAAAGATCTCTGAATTTGATTAGAAATCGGGACAATGCGGATAGCTCTATGTCAAACTATTTCTTTCTGAATGCTGATTAATTATAGTCACATACACCAGTTTCTTGAACAACAGCACATAGTGTACTTCCCTTCAAGGCTTAACAAGCCTCTCTTCCTGTACCCAAGATAATCCTAAAATCTCATGAGAATTACAAAAGGTGGCTTAAAATGCAGCAAAGCAGTAGCCATAATATTGTATCTACCATCCCTTTCCTTATCTTGCATTAAAGAGAAACACCACTCCCTGGCCTTGTTCCTGAAACACAGTGAAATTCATCAATGAAGACAATGTCATTTATGCTGGAATTCATTTCTGCCTGGCTCAAGGATTGAAGGGAAACACAGCTATAGCTGCAGCTATAGAGTAAGAACATCAGAATTCCATTTCTGATGTACTTATAAATAATTTAAAGGCACGTTACAAAAATATATATCCCTCCAATGTTGTGCAAATTGTAAAAAGCATAATACTGTTGTGACTGTCAATTATTAGCTGAGGATTAGTTTAGTTCAGGGGTGTCAAACTCGCAGCCTGGGGGCCAGATGCGTCATGCGCTGCCCACCCCCACCCCCAGTTTAGCAAAGGGAGGAAAAGTCATCACGATGCTGTGACGACACGAATTTGACACCCCCGGTTTAATTATTTCATAAGATGAATATAGCCAAACTTCCTTTCTCATAAGCCTATATTTTGCTTGGTTAGCTCTACAAATTTTGATGTCAGTGCTGTGTCTGGCCTGATTTGATCTGATCCCCATGCAAAGTGCTCTCAACAACAGAGACCCAATATAAGTCCAGAATGTCCCAGCCCCTCAAGATGCAATGAAGTTGCAGTATACTACTGAGGAGCCAAGAGATGCAAAATTTTAGCACTATGTATATGTGTGTAGAATAGTGTGTAAGTGGGAGACATTTTTGTGTTTTTTTAAATTGTGATGCGACTATTTTATAACTTTATGTTTTCATCTCATTAAACAATTGTAGGAAATTTGTTATCAATTTTTATTAGCCTTATGAGGCAGCTCCAATGCCACAGAAAGGAGATGTATATAGTCCTAAACCACAAGTTGCTCAACTCTGCATGCTTTGTTTTAGTCCAGGCAAATTAATTGCCTTATATGATTTAATTTGATTTAATTCAGTGTGCATCTTCCCTATCACAGATATTTTAAGTGGTTAACTTTTTTTGTTCCTTAAAGACTCACAGTAATATATATCTATATATGTATCTATATATCTGTGATAGCGAACCTATGGCACGCATGTCAGAGGAGGCACGCAGAGCCCTCTCTGCTGGCACGCGCGCCGTCGCCCCAGGTCAGATCTCCGTGGCGTTTCTTTCATGAGCTTCTGTTTCCCTGCAAACGACGAAACAGAAGCTCACGAAAGAAAAAGATCTTACCTCTTGCCGCCCTGTCAGTGTTGGGATGCCCCGCCTCCCCCCAGCCAGCTAGTCTTCGGGTCTCTGCTGTGCATGCATGCATGTCCGTGCATGTGCGTGTGCATGTATGCACATGCCATGCATGCAGATGTTTGTGCATGCCTGTACATGCACATGTCTGCACATGCACGCACACCCCTTTCTGTTTGGGCATGCACGCATGCAGTTTGGGAACTCTGTGTCTAAAAGGTTTGCCATCACTACTATATATGAGTGCCTAGTAAGAGGCAGAAAAGGAAGACACTAAAGAAAAAGAATTTAAAATACTCATGCAGGACCATCAAGGGGAATTCATTCCCTACTCAAAAGAGAACTTCAATCCAGATCTCCTGATAGGCTGAGGACCCTAATTCCAAACAGGTACGTCCAATTTAGGAAAAAATACAGTTTTGGAGCTTGAGGTTTATGAGGGGTTATTGTATAAGATAAACGATTATTTTACTTTCTCCTCATGTCATTAGTGTGCAAAGCACATTATGAAATATAATATGATAGGTTTCTACCTAAAGATTATATAATCTAGAATTGACACAGGAGAGAAATGTATACCTGGTTCAAATGTATTTGATTGTTTGGGTTAGCGAGATGTAAATTCAAGTTGAACTAAAAGTGAGCTTTGAAAAGAATGGATGCTGGTAATTTGAACTGCTTTAAAGTCTTTTATATAAAACAGACATCATTTGCTTATTAAATCACAGTTAAGTTATTTAAACTTTCTAGCTTTTATAATTGTAGTTGATGCCTTAAGCTACAATCTCCTGCCTGATTACTTAAGAGCAAACTTCATTAACTCAGAGTACCAGAACCGAACATTTTCTGAGATGCTGACTAGATGTTGCTGTTTTGTACAGAATCTTATAAACATGCCACTGTTCCTCCTGAAAATCAAAGAATCTTCCAAAATGTCATAAGCACAAGCATAGATTAAGATAAAACATTATCTTTCCTCTCAAGTCTAAAATATCTATTCTAAGTCAAAACATTAACTACTTGCAAGAAAGTATCTCCTTGTATACTGTAATGGAAATTAAAAACATATTATTTTGTGTTTATTCTTAACTGCAAATGTTTCAATTTTAGCATACGGTGCTTCTAATTTTTAATATGAAGTCATGTATGATCTGTTTTTGTTTTAAACAGATAATTTCAGAGCTTAATTTGAACTAAAGCTTCCCTTGAATGAGTAAATTATTAAAACAAAGTGCTTCCGAGTAAAGATTTTCCCCCAACCAAAGCAACAAGAAAATCACATCCATCCATGCATTTTGAAATTAAAGGAATATACTTTTTAATTCAATTAGTTTGGTTTGCATGCAACATTAATGCGGTCCCTGACATTTCTTGTCCGATTCTTCTATCAACTCCATTGAGTGGTTTGGTACAGAGGAAGAGAATTGTGTTGTATATTCAGAAGACGAAGGGGGCATGGAAACTTAGTATAATAATAAGAAAAAGTAAGTCAGGACTGCAAACTGATGTTAAAGTTGGAACAATTAGTAAGGAAGCATACAAAATCTATGGCACGCGTGCTCAAAGTGGCACGTGGAGCCATGTCGCCTGGCATGCGCGGCATCGACCGTTCCTCTTTTGGGTTTCTGGCATGCATGTGCACGCGATAATCAGCTGGCCTTTGTGCGTGCAGCAGTGCCGGAAACCGGAAGAGCTGGTCTGTGAGCATGTGCGCTGGCCAGCTGATCGGCATGTGCGTATGCATGGCAGTAACCAGAAGACTTGCTGGCCAGCGCGCATGCGCGTGCCAGAAACCAGAAGTATTTTTTTTTGCTGCATGCATGCCCCATGGGCAACTCCTCTTCCTGGTCTCACCCCAGACGAGGGTGCACGAAGCACATGCGCAATACTCCCTTTTCAGCACTTGGTGTCGCGCGCACATGTGCTCCTTTTCGGCACTTGGTGCCGAAAAGGTTCGCCATCACTGCTCTAGGTATATAGGATCAGTTTAGTAAATGATAGATGTCTGATGAGATATGGGCCATTATTTGTTTTGTAAACTCTTGGCCAGTGTGGTTATTTGCATTTTATTAGAGAAAAGAGGCTAGATAGATATAAGAAAATAGTAATGATACTGAGCCAGAGGAAGCAATCTATCTTTGCTTTAAAAAAGGCAATGGCAGAGTTTTCTTTTAAGAATCTCTTTTTAAGATTCAGAAAACTAATAACAGTGCTGTGGTGATAAAATGATTAAAGTGTTGGACGTCCAGAAGGAGACATGAGAATCTTCCAGTCTTGAAGTTATGTTTACCATGTAATGGCAACTTTATGGGATGTTTTGACATCAAAAATAGTCTGAGACTGAGCGCAGTATTTTGTATCATCTTAATTGTCCTTGCTTAGCTGCAATAGTTTCTTAGCACTTTCTAAAAGGAAAATACTTTTTAGATTCAAAACTATAAACTGGATAGTTTTGACAAACAAAAAGCATTGGTTGTCTCTATGTGATTCCTGAGCTAAAATAACAGGGCAATAGTTTTGTGAAGTATTCAACAAAGAGATTTCTCTTCAGAATGGAATAATCAGTACCGATATATTGCCTTTAAGGTACTGGAAGATTCCTCAAATATGAATGTGTCATGGCAAAATTGCTCCAGGTGTTCCTGGATGACACATGTTCCCTAGACTAGACTGTTTCCAGTGTTGTTTCTTATCTGGTTGTGTAAACAACACAAGTTTACTTACCTTGATCATCACCTGGAAATAGAGCTGATATATTTCTCTGTGGCTTGCCTTGTCATCTTAACAATGTTAATCCCTGTGGACTATGAATTCTTCTTGCACTATCCAGAATATTTTAGGAAAATAGATGTTTATATTGGATCACCATATCTTATTCTTGTCGGAGCATTCATTCACAGTATTTACTGATTGCTGTATCCAGAGATAGTTGAGTAAATATAATTAATACAGTGGCTATCCCTGTTTCTCTTCCACTCTGCGGTTACCTCTCACATCTTCAAAGTGCTCTTTACTCCATTTCATTTCCCAATGTTGTCTGTTTTTTGGGGTGGAAGAGGAACATTTGATGCTCTTATTTTGCTTTCTAGAAGATACAGTATAAAAGGTTGGACAAGTTAACGTTCTCATGATAGAATGAAATATTGGGGATACATGCATATTTGACAGCAATGAAAATGGTATGAGTTACCTAAATATGAACGAGATTTCTAGAAATGTGGTGCTTGCATGGAAACAGCCCTTAACTGAGATTCAAAGCTTTAATCGCACTGAATTTGTGTGTGTGTGTGTGTAAACATCTGCTACATTGGAATAATAAAATTTCAACTATGCCTCAATTAAGTCACAGCTGCTGACTTCTTCACATCTTTTTTCTCTACATACACATTTGCATTTCCATTTAATAAAGAAAAAGTATAAATAAATAGGGAAGGAATGAAAATGTTTTATACTTCACAAATGCTGTAGACACTTTGACTTTGACCAATTAAAGTATTTCTAATATTGCAGTACTTAATTAGAAAATAGGCTATTGTCTGTTTCATTCTGCTTCTTCTGCCCCTTGTTTTATTTTGAATTGAAAACTTTAAAAAAAGATACCTAATTGTTTTTATGTTTTGGCTTTCCAAGTGTTATATAGTTACGGTAATATCTATATATTGTGTAAATCACATACATGATCACAAGAATACTCTAAATAGGATCTGTAGGAGGAAAACTGAAATTGATCTGAACGTTAATTAACATACTTGTTTTTGTGAGAAATCACTTTTTAAATTGATATATCTAAAGTTTGCTTCTTTTAATTGCGGCAAAAGCATTTTTCACTTTATCTTCTAGAAAGCAGTACAAGAACATTCACTGTTCCATTTCTGATATATTGGAGTTCCGTACATAAACCATTTTAATAACACTGTACTAAATAGAATATATATAAACCCGGAATATACATAAGGAAGTAGTGCAATAAAAAAGAAGAGGAAAAGTTTTGTCATCTTGGGAAGTCCTGACAGCTACTATCCAAAGAGCCAAACTGAAAACTACTATCCAAAGAGCCAAACAAACCTGAGCAGTTAGGATTATTTATTTTTATTACAGAATTTCAACGAAGTAGAGCAGGCAGAGCAGAACAGAGATCTCCACAGTTTCATTCGGGGAAGTACAGAGAATTTGTACATATTTGCCACTGTCACTAGTTTCAATAATTTTGCCCCCTGTTCTTTCAGTAAAGTAAGGAGAGGTAGTTGTCCTGCTGCAGGTCAGCTTCATCCTCTCCCAACAAGGTCTGTCTCTTTCCTGCTGGGAGCTATTTCTGTACTGATGTTGTCTCAAAGGTTTATTACACCTTATTGTAACTTGGGAGAGAGGAGGAACAGACACATTAGCTTACAGAAACACAGACATCCTAAGATAAGAACCATCCCATTTCTTTCATAAGAGAGCCGAGGTGGCGCAGCGGTTAGAGGCAGGTACTGCAGGCCACTTTAGCTGACACTGATCTGCAGGTCAGCGGTTCAAATCTTACCGGCTCAAGGTTGACTCAGCCTTCCATCCTTCCGAGGTAGGTAAAATGAGGACCCAGATTGTTGGGGGCAATATAAATATACATTGCTTACTGGTGTAAACCGCTTAGAGAGTGCTTGCACTGTGAGGCGGTATATAAATCTCACAAAATAAATAAATAAATAAATAGAGTTGAGACTAGTAGATGTTTTTCCTTGAACTCTGGTCACCTGCTGAAAAGGAGAGGAAGCAAAGCTAGAAAAGAACCCACCCCCCCAAAAAAACCTGAACAGTGGGATAGATTCAGATTGGCAACAGGGACAGATGCTGCTGGATTAACATTTCCATTTGTTGTTTATATTCTCAACAACTGGAAGAAAGTTAGAGGAAGATTCCCTATTGCAGAAGACATTTTTTTTCCAATGAGGCTTTCTCATGTATAGATATAATGATTTTGGGTAGGTATACTTTATTATTAATACTTTTCATCTGTTTAGCTATGCAAAACATTAGAATAAGACTATTATAATTTCACTTTTATTCTCTCTTGAATATTTGGTTTTGTATTAGCTACTTCAAATCCCGTGGTTAAGAGGCCAATCTAATTACAGTTTGCATATTTTATCCAAAAATTTTGCACGTTAATTCTTTAATTATCAACCCTTGAGAAGTTAGTGATTGATTGTTGAATGTGGGAAGCATAAATCTCTGAAGGATTGCTCAGTTGACAATTTGTAGTTAAATATTATTTGGATAATATTAATTTTGGCAGATAATTCTAAAATAAGTTTGCATTTCAATAATTCTTTAGCTACTTTCCTCTCAAAAATGCTTTTGTGGAAATTGCCTAAAATATTCTCCAGTGAATATAAAAATAGTTAATTTGTTTAGTTTTTCTAATGTGTCCCTATTGTCCTTCTGCAACTCTTTTACTTCTTTATTGGCACCTTCCTTGGCTACTTTCCTACTGTATTTAAATTAATATCAATCTATATTAATGATTTTTATTTGCTTATTTGATTTGATTTTAACTCAGATTTGTTTTGTTTGTGGTCTTTTATGGTTTAGGGCCGTGATGGTGGCACGCAGAGCCCTCTCTGCAGGCACGTGAGCCTTCGTCCCAGCTCACTCCACCGCGCATGTGCACACGCCTCCTGCCGGCCAGCTGATTTTTGGGTCTCTGCTGCGCATGCGTGGGGCGCATGCGGGAGATGCACACACATGCATGTGGGGGGTGGGGGGGCCAGGCATGCATGCATGGGGGTGGGGGGGAGCACGGAGCGTACAGTGTGCCCCCCCCTGTGGCCCATTTTTGGTCCCAGGAGGCTGCAGGGAGGCCTGCTAGGCCCAACATGGGGCACGGGGAGTCGCGTGTGTATGCACGGGGGAGAGGGAGCGCAGAGGGTCACACACACATGCGCAGAGGGTGGGGCGTGCGGCGGGGGTGCACATTGCATTATGGGTGTATACGCTTTTGGCACGCGATGACAAAAAGGTTAGCCATCACTGGTTTAGGGTAATACATAATTTAGACGAGATGGTTCAACCTCTATAGATAAGAATGTGACAGAAGAGCCAGTATGATTGTAATAGTTAAAAGATCAGCAATCTAGATGTAGCTATTAATACATATAGTAATATTATGAACTTCTAGATTTCTTGCAATAATAATAATAAACCTGTATTTACTGTGTTCCTTGCTGCTTCGTAAACCCCTGGGATCTTTACCTGAAGAGCCACATGTAGTGCTCATTTTATAAAAGTTTTTCTTTGTCTTAGCCAGAACAAATTAGTCATCCTTATTTGTCCCCAGTTTATTGATGTGACTGATTTCATATGGGAAAATATTCAGTACTTCCCCCATATATTTTTATGAGACAGATCTTTAGGATAGTAAATTAGCTAATTCCTTCCTTTCCCCTCCTTTATTTTGAAATCATACTTTAATCCTTGCAGTTAGGAAATCTTAGAATCAACAGGCTATTTACAAAGCTATTTGTCCATTTATTTAATTTTCTTCTACAAAAACAAGTATCTACATATGGTTTGTAATATTATCTTTCTGCTTCCCAGATCCTTATTTTTCTACAATCAGCAGAATGCTTTAATCAACCTTCCGGTTAGAAAAAAATGATCTGTGATTTCATAAGCTAAGTTCTTTATTATTAATATACCACAGATTACAAATGGACAAATCATCCCTCTAAAAATTCTCCTCAAGCAGAAATGATAGGTGCAAAACATTTATCCCCATCTCTTCTTTTGATGTTAATAAGATCAAAAAATGGTCTCAGAATAACAGAATGTCAGAATTTGAAGGGACCTTAATAGTCTTCTAGTCCAACCCCCAACAGAAAGGGTGGGGCCAAGATATTTTGGCTCCCTTTTTCCTGTTTTGTGGGGATTTTTGAGGGGGAAATAGGAGCGGCAGTTTTGAGTGTTGCAAGTAATTCCCATTCTCTCAAAGTCCCTTTCCTTGCCCTCCAAATGTTCTGAAATTGTACTTCCAAAATTTGCAATTTTGCTATGAAATTTCTGGGGTGTGCCGTAGAGCAGTTGGTGTATTAGGATTGTGCAAATGCTTTGAAATATTTGAAAAAAGATGAATAGAACTGGTACTCTAGTTCAGCTAGGTCATATAGGATTGTCATGCTTTGGGACCCCTTCTTTGAAGCAATGTAATCTGACAGGATCTAGGAAGCTTCATGTCTGCTGGCAGCCTCTGCCTTCTGGACTGATCTCTCTCTTCCCCTTGTCCTCCATTATATGGTTGGCCCTCTCACCCTGTTGGCTTTCAGGAAAGCATTAAAAACACGGGTTCTTGGCCCCAGGATAATTTGAATTCCTTCCAAGAGCGTTATACGGCATATTTGTGTTCCTAATCACCTTTCAAATGTTATCATTTCAATTGTTTATGCTATTTGCTTATTTTATTACTTGCTTACTGTACACTGTACAGAGTCAGTTGCAGTTTGGCTGAGATTTGATTTATTCATTCATTCATTCATCACATTCTTATATCGTCCATCTCACATAGTGATTCTTAGATTGGACAGCCATATAATCTCTTAAATAAATAAATTAATTAAAGATGAAAAGCAATATTGGACAACATCAGTGAACCATAATCCCTTAGTTGCTTAATATACTGCCATAATATACAGTTACATATTAAAACATATATACTTTAGTTCTTACAGTAATACCATTTAAAATATTCTAGATTTAAAATCCTGTAAAAGCTGCAATATGCAAATTTTAAAGTCTGGGACAGACTTGCAAATACATTACATTCATTTCTCAAAGATACTAGCAATCCATCAATCCTCTACTATTGCTTAGATTCAGCTCTTTTATTAAATGAATGTGACCTAAGAACATTTAAACAGTGAATCTGATGTTCGGGATATAATGGGGTGACACTTAATATACAACCAGCAGGCATGGGTGTCCACAGGGTAGGGCTGGGTGCAGGGGTGGGTTCCACTTATCTTCACCACCGGTTCGCATCGTGACGTTTCTCTTCCTCCATGCAATTTCACTTCCGCGCATGCTCAGTAGCAGGATTCAGCCTGAAACACAGCTGAGGAGCTGATCAGCTGTGCTTCGGGCAAAGAAATAAAGGTGAGTATTAACCCCGGGGCAGGTGGGAGGGCAGGCTCTTTTTCAAGCCGCGGAAGAGGAGAAGCCATCCAAACACGGAAAAATTCAACAAAAATTCCCCCAAAAACATGGCGGCGCCCACGGACCGGCACGGACCGAATCGGATCCGTGACGCCATCATTGCGTCACCAGCGGGTCGCTAACGGTTCGGGCAATCTGGTCGGAACCAGGAGGAACCCACCCCTGGCTGGGTGAGTCATTGGGGCACAAGTAAGTAGGACTGCATTCCCATGATGAGGTAACTGTTGGTTGTTGCAGATACTGTTCCTGGCAAAATTAACAATTGCATACCTGAAGTGTGTTCATTGGTTAGTACAGGGGTAGGCAAAGTTGGCTCTTCTATGACTCGTGGACTTCAACTCCCAGAATTTCTGAGCCAGTCATGCTAGCTTAGGAATTCTGGGAGTTGAAGTCCACGAGTCATAGAAGAGCCAACTTTGCCTACCCCTGGGTTAGTAGTAATCTCCTCAACTGAATGTAAGAAGTAAAAAAAAAAGTAGAACATTTAAGGATTTGTCATTTATCAACAGAACAATCAATCATCCTCACCCCCCCACCTCCCTGCTGGCAAAACTATTTCCTCCTCTGTTCAGAGAAAGGGAGGGTCTCACTTGTATCTCTGATACATTTTTAAAAGTTGCTATGAAGTGCATTTGGCATATTTTGAAAGCTTAGCTTAATTTTTAAGAGAACAATTTTTCTTCGAATACGCATATAATAAAGGATATTGATTTAAAACGTTAAAGCTGGTGTTATGGAATTTAGAAAAAAGAAAAAAAAATCAGAAGGAGATTTAGTGTTGGCATGGGTTGCTGCCTTAGGCTTTTGGTGGTTTCTTTTTTCCCCTTTTGCAAAGAGGGGGTTGCTGAGGGCTATGTAGGGTGAGAAGGAAGGCAAATTGTGTTTGAAGTCTGGTTTGCTAGCAGCTGGCAGCCAGCTGTGAGACACTCCCTGAATTGTGGTTTCCTATTCATGTTGAAATGTTTGATATGAACTCCTAGGCCTCCATGTAAGTGAAGTTAAGTGAATTGCACTGGTTTCCTGCAGTGTGGCTGTAGAATTGCTTCAGCTTTCTTGTTAGCCTGATTCAAAGAGTCTGAAGAAAACAAAGCAATGGAGGACGGGAACAGGGAAAATTAGGTTTGTTTTCAAGTCTGTGCCAGCTGCACTTTTATACTAGAAATAATATTTGTGGAAAGCACATTAGAGCAGCAAACCTAGTTCTGAATAACTCAAAAATAATTCAGCGGTTAGAAAAACCCTGTGAAGAATATTCAGGAAATGCAGAGTATTTTGTAATGCAACGGAGGAATCTGAATTTGAAGGATGATGCAATGGGTGCAAATGCATGGGTGCAAATTTTCCACCTGCAGGCAATTATTTAAAGAAGCTTTATCTTTCATGGTTTTCCCAGGAAATGATCCATTTGATATAGGGAGGTTACAACAGATGTAACATGTGTGCTCCAATTCCCTTGGAATTCAGACTTTTGAAAACCCTTCTGTTTTCAATATAGAATTATTGTGATAATAAACTAGATTATCTATGGAGATTCTCAGTCATCCAGGTCATGGTTGTCCCAAAGGTGCTTTTTCAAGAGGCAACAGGACTTTCTGGTTTTTCTTTGAAGACATTTCGCTTCTCATCCAAGAAGTGTCTTCAGCTCTTCAGAGCTGAAGAAGCTTCTTGGATGAGAAGTGAAACGTCTTCAAAGAAAAACCAGAAAGTCCCGTTGCCTCTTGATAAACTAGATTAGGTTATCCAGCTTTTAGAATTCTGGAGATATTTGTATTAATATTAATTTTAATAAAATTGTAATAATGTATGATAAGAAGCTTGAAGAGGCAATCCTCTTGTAATTCATACACAAATGTTGTTCCTTGATTATTGAATATATCCTTCTAGGATTTATGAATTCCACTGTGATTTGATTGTTACCGGACAGTATTTTCTAAACTTTTTCAAATGTGGATCACTAATTAAATCTTCACAAAATAGGGGCATCACTCAATTATACAAGCATATCTTTAAGAGCATGAGTGTTTAGATTTTTCATCACATAATGATTACATTTGAATTTATGTATGCCTTCTTATCTGTTCTCTTTTTAAAGGTTTTTTGTATCAAAATAATTAAACCAAATTAAATATTTAAGCATTGTTTGATATTTTTATGTGCTCACACTATTACAATAATTCTTGGCATTCACTTGCTCACTGATCAGGAACATAGCTCAATAGAAATCTCTGAGTACTAAGAAGATAAGGCATGATCAATTCAATGAAATTCAATTTTAACATATACATCATTCGTCCTATTTGCAGACTTATTTTGTGGGGTTTGGAGATGCTTGTGGAAGATCACAGTTCCACTTAGCATAGCTCAGAAGAATATACAACCAGTAATTACACTTGAGACTGTTTCATTACCAGGTTTTGAATGTTACTACTTGCGTTGCTACTTGTACCCTGTTTCCCCCAAAATAAGACATCCCCTGATAATAAGCCCTATCGGGCTTTTGAGTGCATGGCAATAATGCCAAGCGCTTATACGTCCTGGAACTCTTTGAAAAGGTAATCAAATTCACAGCGATGGAGTTGATGCCGGTCACCCCTAGGCCAAGGGCGTAGAACCAATCGAAGCCCAAGAGGCTTGGAAGGCTGCTGCTGACCATGGCGAGCTGGAGAGGCCCCTCGAAACAGTTGAACTTCACCTGGAACTGGCCTTGGCCAACGACGGGAATGAGATTTCCCTGGTAGTTGGAGAGTTTCATGTGGGTTTCATGGAGGCGGCTCTTCTGTAGGTTCGGAAGGGCGAGCTTCAGGGTCTGCCAGGCGACTATGGAGACTGCAGAGCCAGTGTCGATCTCCATGAGGCAGGGAGCGCCATCGATTTCCACAGTGACTGTCAGCTTGCTTTTGCTGGGAACACTGGCCCTGGCAATTCGCGTCTGGTTTGTGTCAGGCTGTTCTTGAGTTGTGGCTTTTCGGTGCAGTTTCCAAGATTCCCGCCAAAAAGGTTTTGACAGTTTGTGACATGCGGCGTCAGGCGCATACGCATGATTGGTGGGCAAAATGGTGTGGAAAACTTTAGCCAAATATCCTCACCGCTCGCACCATTGGTAAATGGTGTCGCAGAAGCGGCACAATGCCCTCAGATGCTGCCCCACACAGCTGGCACAGTCAGCTCTACTGTCCCTTTTGTCGGGTTGCTGTCTGCGGTCGGTGCGGCAGACATCCTCGTCGCTGCTAGCTGAAACCTCGAACGTGCCTTTGCACCAAGGCGGACAGCTTGGCATCAGCCCTGGAGGAGCAAATTTGTGCAGTGATTCCGCGGCCTTAGTCGATGATTCAGCCGTCCTGGCTTCATCCAGAGCAGCGACCAGTGTCAAATTGGATCTCACCAGGAGCCGGCGCTGCAGATGAATGTCTTGCACGCCGCAAATCAACTGGTTGAGCAGGATGTCGTTGAGGTCTCTGAATTTGCAGTGACCAGCAGCTTTGTGGAGGACAGCGATGTACTGCTTAATGGTCTCACCCTCCTGTCTGCCTCAGGTAGATACAGGAAGTGTTGAGATTTATAGAACACTTTCCAATTTAGATGTGGTCAACGCAGTTGAGGGTATATATTTTAACATTTAATTCCATCAGATTCCTTAAGATAATTCAAGTTATTTTTAATAAGTTTTTGTAATTCTTTCTGCAAGGCAAGCTCAGTTTGTTGCAGCAAACTTCTTTGAAGTAATTTGAAGTAATTCTTATTCTACTTATCAAACAGTATTATTATTACAGGGATCCCCAACTCTTTTGAGTGCTTATTCAGTCATTAAATCCCAGTTTTCACTCAGGAACTCAAGATGTGATATGGGATACTTCCTCCTCCTATTGTTCCTGCTGCAGCAATCCTGTGAGGTAGATTATGGGATCTAGATTGCCTCTTCACAAAATAGCTGCTGTAGTGGCATGGCCAGTCACAAGACAAATGTCCGAAGAGGACATCTTGGTATACACAAGTTCTACATTAGCGATTTGTGCAGTACCCAAGGTACAGATACCATCAAAAAGCATTTTTAAAAAATTCTGTTAAATATGGGTGGAAGAGAAAAAATATAACTTCGGTAGCCAGCACTGAAAATGAAAATGTCTTATTTTATTTCATTTATATTGCTTCCAGAAAATTTGTCTTCACAGAATGAAAACAGAGAAGAAAGATGATTAAGAAAGATAGTTAGAAATATCTTCCTCCAAGGGATTTTCTGATGAGATTGTTGTTGAGGTGGCATAATTGGCAATAATAGGATATGGATATTATATTCATACAGTATTGTGATCGTAATATCCATTTTATACAATATCCGCTGTAGAAAATAAATTCTTCGCAATTATTTCTGCTTAATTACAATTTCTCACCATTCCTTCAAAAAAAATTATATGATCTAGATTTCTTTATACTGTAGAAAAGGTTACTTGTACAATCCCAGAACAAATTGCTCCAATTTTTTCTGGCCTTTCTGGCTTAAGGTGCTGCTTTGAAAATGTGCAGTAGTGCAGCAGTTCACTATTGTCTTCTAACTGTCGGATACAAATCACAATTAGTGCATGAAGCACAGAAATACAGATATAGTATACTTCAGGATGTTCGGTATACAGCATAGGTCCTTCACTTTGCAGAACTGTTTTAATTAATTAAATACAGTGGTATGCTGCAGCTGGCCAAAATCTGTTTTAGATACAACAGCTGAATCTGCATTATGTGGCCAGAAGAATGAAACATTTTCTTGAAGGCAGTCATGAGAGAGAGAGAGAGAGAGAGAGAGAGAGAGAGAGAGAGAGAGAGAGAGAGAGAGAGAGAGAGAGAGAGGCCTGGCTTTAAAAAAAACCATAGAATTTTAACAGCATTGCAGAAAGTGGGACCACCACTGGACTGAGTATATGGGTGGGGAATAACTTCTGTTATAGACAGTGAAGGGACTTGTTTGATTTTACTGTACATTTGTATATATTTTCTCTCTTAAAAAGCTAGAGACTGAAGGACAGATTCAGGAATAAGATGACCAAAATTCTGAAGACATGCTACAATTTCAGTAATATTTTGAAAAGCGCTATCTTTATATGATTTGATAGATTGGTGAATGGCAGCCCATAGGCTAGTCACGGTAATAAGTCTCTCTAATTTCCCTACAGTATAGTCACATTCTCACATTCCATAGACAGGTGGGGAAAAGGTTCCTCTTAAAACAATGGGAGGCTTTTGTTAACTTGCAAAGTAATTGGGAAGGTCACAGACCCAGAGGGTGAATTAACTTCTCTCTCTCCACAAATGCAGCTAACTTTTATAAAAAGACCACTATTTCCTTAGTGGGACTATTCTGAATTTTATTTATTGTTTTACTTTGTTTTTGTACTGCCAAAAATCATATAGCTCATAATAGTTCTATTTTAAAAAAAAATTAAAAACAAGAACCATTCAAAATACGCATGTAAATCAAAAGTGATGTAAAACCAGTAATCAAAATTTATATTTGATGACATCAATCTAATATTGGGAGACCTCAGTTTCCAAAGACCCTACAGGCTAACTGTGTTCAGGTAGTTTTTCAAAAAGGTGCCATAGTAAACCTAACTTCTTATAAGATAAATCTTCATAGTTTGTTTTGTGGATAACATCTTTGCATATGTAAGTGGTATGTATATCAGGGGCAGGTTCCTAATTTTTTTACTACCACTCTGTGGGCGTGGCTTATTTTGTGGGTGTGGCTTGCCAGCCATGTGACCGGGTAGGCGTGGGCCTTGGGAGCTTGGCAGCGGCTGGAAAAGCGGGGGGGGGGCATTGTCCACCCGCAACGCAGCCCCCCGCAGCGGGAGCAGCAAAACCGCGGCAGCGGTTCTTCTAGGAGGCTCCGTCCGGCCTGAATGCTTCTCCCCATTCGATGATCCTAGGCTCCTGCCGCCCGTTCTTTCAGAGTCTCACGCGCTCCCTCAGCCATCCTCCCCTGCTTGGACTCACTGTGGGGTAGGAAGGCAGCGCATGCGCAGTGACAGAAGCTCGGCTTCTGGGCATGCGCAGAAGAAATATTTTTTTAAAATTAAAAAAAACATTTTTTAAAATGGTGGCGCCCAGGCATCGGCAACCGACCACACCGATACTGTGATGTCACCAGCGGGCCGCTACCGGTGCTATAGAGTGGACCACACCAGTAGGAACCCACCACTGGTGTATATGTTTCTCCATGAAGAGATAGAATCCTATAGAAATAGGATATGTCGATGGCTTGGGCTCTTGGGTATACCTGCACAGTGCATATGTATATTATTCAGAGAACACCCGTTAATGTTGTGGAGAAAATTTACTTTATTGAAATATTTGGGAAAATATGTGATGCTATATTATTTGTCGCGATGAGGCAATTCAGAGAAAGCAATTGGTGTTCCGAGCAATTTGCAAAATATTCCTAAAGGAAGATGATCTGCTTTATTACCAGAGTTAGAAGTTTGCTCTTGTTATTTCAGTAGTTTGTATGTGAAAAATCTCTTGGGTGGGGGAAGTGTCTTAAATTATGAGTTAGAGTTCCCTGGGAGGCTGCTGTATGACAGGAATTGAAAAGCTATTTAAAATGAATTGGATTGTGGGGCATTATTTGCTTACTTGCTTCCTTTTCTTAGCAGAGAGTTCTGGGAATTGTCAACAATGTTATGTTTTTAAAATGATTCATTGCTGTAAAACACAAAACATTTCAAGAGGAACTTTTTGTATACTTGCATATCCATATTGCAAATGTTTAAATATTTGTTAAATTGTCAAGATGTCAAAAACATGATAAAAAGTTGTAATATGCTTTAATGAAAGTGTAATGTTTTGTCGCAAAGTGGGTTTTTTGCAATGCAATTGAAATGGACAAAACTCATTTCTGCATTGTCTGAAATTGCAAAATTAAATTAGCAAAAACATTTCAAAAATCTCAGAGTGAAAAAAACCATTAGTTGTCCAGTGCAGAATTATTTTAACAAATTAAATTGCTTTTATCCTTTAATTTGAAAAGATATCTAATTGAACAAAAAACCTTAATTATTGAGTTTGGGAAATAAAAATCAAATAAATTGAATAGTTTTTAAATTTCAACTTTTAAAGGAGATATAACATTGTACTATAATTCTACTATATTATATATAATAGAATACTTTTATTTTGATCATTGATCAACATGAAAATAAAATTGCTAATATGAGATTAGCTCCTAATCACAATGATGCCAAAACGCTAAGACATGCATAATGCAAACGCCATCCTCTAGTACAGTGGTGGCGAACCTTTTTCGGCTCGCGTGCCGAAAAGGGGGGGGCGCTCGCGTGCGCTCGCATGCCCACACCCATTCCCTCCCCCCCACGCATGCGCACAACACCCCCCCATGCTGCCTCCTGCGCATGCGCACACACCCCCACCCCCGCACAGGCCCACTTACCGGAGCCTGGAACGACAAAACGGAGCCTGGAACGATGAAACCGGCAAACCGGAAGTGCGAAAAAACGCACTTCCGGTTTGCCGGTATGCTGTTTTTTGCACTCCGGAGGGTTCAGGGAAGCTCCCTGAAGCTCCGGAATGCAAAAAACTACAAAACGGACAAACCGGAAGTGCGGAAAAGTGCACTTCCGGTTTGTCCGTTTTGTAGTTTTTTGCATTCCGGAGCTTCAGGGAGCTTCCCTGAACCCTCCGGAGTGCAAAAAACAGCACACCGGCAAACCGGAAGTGCGTTTTTTCGCACTTCCGGTTTGCCGGTGGGAACCCTCGCGTGCCGGCTTCTATGGCTCCACGTGCCAGCTCTGGCACGCGTGCCATAGGTTCACCACCACGGCTCTAGTACTTGTGTTGTGACATCAGATACAAGTATGTAAGGAGAAGTGTTTGCATAGTAACACAACAAACGAGCAATACTTTTATTAGCTCCATAATTTAGAAATCATAAATGAAAATATCACAATATACTAACGTACCTGCTGACAGCTACAAGAACAAATGTGGTACAAGGTAGGAAAACTTGTTAATGATATTAGATTGGGAGACCAATATTGGAAAATATGCAGCAATAGCAAAATTCAAGGACTGTATCCATAACAGAGGCATAAGTGACCAGACATAAATTATCTTTCTTTGGACATATTATGCAGTGTCATCTTTCAGACAGGAAATGTGACCAGATAAGCTAATTCTACTTTATTGTAACAGAATCTTTGCAAGTCTGATAGCACAAATCTCTTGCCATCCCTTTTAAAGGTAAAGGTTCCCCTCACACATATGTGCTAGTCGTTCCCGACTCTAGGGGGGGCGGTGTTCATCTCCGTTTCAAAGCCAAAGAGCCAGCGCTGTCCGAAGACGTCTCGTGGTCATGTGGCTGGCATGACTAAACGGCAAAGGCGCACAGAACGCTGTTACCTTCCCACCAAAGGTGGTCCCTATTTTTCTACTTGCATTTTTACATGCTTTCGAACTGCTAGGTTGGCAGAAGCTGGGACAAGTAATGGGAGCCCTTTTACAGCCTGGTAAATTAGGGAGATTTTTTTTCCTGCTCATTAATGAGCCGTGGTGGTGCAGTGGTTAGAGTGCAGTACTGCAGGCTACTTCTGCTGATCACCAGCTGCTAGCAGTTTGGCAGATCGAATCTCACCAGGCTCAAGGTTGACTCAGCTTTCCAGCCTTCCGAGATGGGTAAAATGAGGACTCAGATTGTTGGGGGCAATATGCTGACTCTGTAAACCACTTAGAAAGTGCTGTAAAAGCACTATGAAGCAGTATATAAGTGCTATATGCAGCTGTGGGCTATGCACTCCCTTATCTGATCTTTCCCTAGGCAGCATCTCTTCCCCATTCCCCACATCTCCAAAAATATTAATACATACCATTACATATGAAAACCGAGCTCTCTGGAGAAGGCAGTTATTTATTTATTTATTTATTTATTTATGTACTGTATGTATGTACTGTATGTATGTAAATTTATATGGCCTTTTCATGGAAATAAACTCTGGGCAGCATACAATTGTGTTTTATGTACAAAACATAGCAATATTGCTGGGGAATGTGGAATAAAAGACAAGAAGAGGATGACCAATTGCAAGGTAGATGGATACAGTTACAGTGGTAAAATTGGTACATTATTGGAAGACTTGAAGAAGCAGATTAGGGACAGATTGTCTTGAAGTAAATCTATGTGGTTGCTAAGAATAAACACTGAATCGATGGCACATAATCACACTACCAATCTTATCATATTTTATTTTAGAGGTCTAATCAAATTTAAGTAGAAATGGTTCTTTTACATACTGTACATTAGACATGAAGGCAAATTTAGACACTTTTCTAGGAAAAGAATTATGAGACTAAGAAAAAAATAGTAGATAAAATAATTTAAATAGATATTAGCAATAATTTATTATCTCTTCAGATATAAACTATAAATATCTAGGTTGTGATCAGCAGTTAGATTGTGTTTAAATATATTTTAAAAATACCTTTAAAAGGCTCTGTGATGGCGAACCTTTTTTGTCTCGGGTGCCTAAAGGGTGCGCCCGCATGCGATAGCGTGCATGTGTGTGCCCACACCCATAATGCAATTGTGCATGCGCACAACCCCACACACTGCCCCCCACGCATGCGCACAGGCCTCACTGAAGTCTCCGGACTTCTGGTAGGCCCGTTGGGCCGTTTTTTGCGGTCCCCAAGGTTCAGGAGGCTTTCCTGAACCCTGGGGACAGTGAAAATGGCTGAAAAGAAGGCTGAAAATCAGCTGGCCAGCACGCGTATGCACGCTGGAGCTGACTCAGGGCAATGCCTCATTAATTGCTTCTAGCAGCATAAAGATTGGCAGCCAGAATAAATAACCCTAAGGTTAAACTTTAGAAGTGGGGAAGTTTGAAATATTGCTTAGATCCAGCGAATAGTACTGTTTGGCATTTGAAGTTGGACTTCTTGATGTACAGTGGACGGAAATTGAGCAGGAGGTCTTTGAATTCTTTTTTCACCTGGATACTTCCTGAATGGATTTGCATGCTTTGCAGAGAAGTGGTGTTTATCATCTCATTGTGATCCAATTGTATTCCATCCCTCATGTGTATGTTTGTGTTTTAAATGAGCTTATTAGGTCATAACTTTATAAGCAATTGTTGGAAAATAAAAATCAGCAAATACACCATGTTTACTTACAACTGAAAATTATCCCCTGATTTTGCTACTAAAGCAACAGAGTAGTCAATTGTTAAAAATATTTTTTAAACTATTTAACAAGGCTCCATAATATCACCAGTGGAACTTTTCATGACTCTCTAAATTGTGATCTTTTAGTTATAACTGAAACAATAAGTAAATTAATTCCTTTGTTCTGATATTTATTTTAATACTTTGAAAATCTTCAAACCCGCAGTGCCACTCCCTGCATCATCCCTAAACTATTGGAATAAAAGATTATATTTATGATTAATTCTTAACAGAACTGAAGACTTTAAAAAGAACTGGCAATGAAGATTCCAGATTTGTGTAGTTTCATTCTAGTAATGCTTGTGAAATGACTTTGCACAAAGAGATTCCCCTTACCATAAGTCTAGAAGTACAGTAGTGTTAAACATATAAATGCAAATTACCGTATTTTTTGGAGTATAAGACGCACCGGAGTATAAGATGCACCTTAGTTTTTGGGGAGGAAAATAGGGGAAAACAATCTGCCTACCAGGTATTCAACTGTCTAGCATCCTTAGTCTGGTCAGCTTCAGCACATTATTTGATCCCCTGGTTAGGACTTAAAAAAAACCACCTTCTGAGAGAGTAACAATGAAAGAGCCTGCAAGCCAGTAAGTGCTGGGAAGATCGTTAGCACCTGGTTAGGGCTAGAAAAAAACTTATTCGGAGCAGCTTCAGCGCATTATTTTATCTCCTGGTTAGGACTTAAAAAACCTTCTTCTGAGAGAATAACAATGAAAGAACCTGCAAGCCAGTAAGAGCTGGGAAGATAGTTAGCACCTGGTTAGGGCTAGAAAAAAACTTAATTGGAGCAAGTAGAGCAATGAAAAAAAATTCTGCAAAGACTTAGGGCTGGAAAAACATTCTTTGGAGAGAGTAACAGTGAAAAAGCCTGCAAGTAAGAGCTGGGAAGATCTGTTAGCACCTAGTTAGGGCTGGGGGGGAAAAAAAGCTACATTCGAAGTATAAGACGCACCCAAATTTTCAGCCACTTTTAGGGAGGAAAAAGGTACGTCTTATACTCCAAAAAATACGGTATATAATCCCGAAGTCAGGAGGCCTTGGTGCTCTCTGAGCTTGGTTGTTTTCTTGCAGAAATTTTATTACCCAAACTAGTAACATCATCAGTCTGGCAGAGCACCAAGGACCCCTCATTTCAACCCCAAGCTACATACATTCTCTTTTATTCTCCTGAAGTCATTCATTCATTCGTATGCATGCATGCATGCATGCATGCATGCATACATGTATGTATGTAGTGGTGCCAAGTGACAGCAGCATCAAGAAGGAGTATGAGAAGTTGGAAAAGTACCAGGGTCTGAACTCAAGGCAGCAAACATACCTAGTACTTCTTCCTCTTACTCTTTTTCTCAACAAAAACCACCCCATAAGGTGAGTTGAGCTGAAAGCGTATGAGCTTTCATGCCTAATTTAATTTAATTTTTAATAATAGAATTTCTATGCCGCCCAACTCCCAGGGGACTCTGGGCAGCTAACAACAAGTAAAAAAAACATGTAATCAAGTAAAAAGCAATTTAAAAACACATTAAAATAAAATCAATATCTAAAAAAGAGCTTTCAATCACTCATGCATACATGGGCCGATCTAAAAAGACCTTGTCAAAGGGTCATTGGCCCCAGGCCTGCTGGAAGGCCAGTAAGGTGGGGGTAATATGGATCTCGGGAGGTAGTTGGTTCCAAAGAGTCAGAGAAGGCCCTGCCCTGCGGGCCCGCCCAGCCGACATTGTCTAGATGACGGGACCTGAAGAAGGCTGACCCTGTGGGTCGTTGGGAGGAATGCGGTACAAGGCGGTCACGCAGATAAACGGGCCCTGAGCCATGTAGGGCTTTAAAGGTAAGAACCAACACCTTAAATTGCGTCTGGAGACCAATCGGAAGCCAGTGCAGCTGGCGAAGGATGGGCTTAGTGTGGGTGTATCTTGGAGCACCCACCACAGCTCGCGCAGCTGCATTCTGGACTAACTGTAATCTCCGAACACTCTTCAAGGGTCCGAAGACAGAACTAGAATTCACAGTCTTTTGGCTTCTTGCTTAGCATCTTAACTGCTACATCAAACTGGCTGCCAAGCTCCAGGCTAAGCTTCGAGCTCTGCTCTTAAATGATGCTGTTATTGAGTACCCCAGCTATGCTCCCAAGCCAAACAGCGGAGTCAAGCCAAGATGGGATGCTTACTGTGACTTGTGATTAGGGATAGAAAACATACTATGGGAACACAGATTTGTAGAAGAAACTACTGTATCATCTCATTTGCATATTTCAAATGGGAGCAAAAGTCCGCAGATATTAATGAGAATTTGAGGTCAGAGGAATCAAGTACGGTAATTTCAAACCTTATGAAAAATGGTGAGGCAGAGAGAGGAAAATTAAGTTTGGAAAGTGGATTGGATTTAAAAGAAATTAATTTATGGAAGAGATTTTCAGCAGGGATCCATCAGCAACTGCTATAGCTGTTAATGGAATATATGTGGACTCAGTAGTATTAACCCAATATTTCCTCATAAAGAGGCACTTCTTGTAGGTGAATTCTTTTGGGCTGATTGATTGATGAATTCATCCTGATACGCAGCTGCCCTGTGAAGTCTGTGACTACCTAGATCAGCTGTATATTCAGAATTGTATATTGGATATTCAAGTACTGCAATCTTGTGTCTCCCCCCCACACGTGTGTATGTTTGAGTCAGTGTTGAGTCGACCCTACAGTTTTCTTGACACATAAGTGACCTTGCTAGTATAATTTAACTGACTGTGTGTGTGCTGCCTCCCTGTACTGTATTACTCCATATCATATCATTTCTTTTTAATCAAAAATACCTTGTCATGGGTAGTTCGTCCTACAACACTACTGAAAAGTCACATATAGATCAAGATTAAAAAATGCATTTTCCCTTGACCTTCCCGCTTCTAGCTTTGACCGTTGTGGTGTCAGATCAAACAGTATGCTGTGGTTGAGTAAAATATGAAGGTAAGGTAACCAACCCTTATTGAAAGATTTAATCAACTCTAGTTATTTTTAAACAAAACGACAGTGCTCTCCGCTTCCAACACACGTGCATAAGTTGAGCGCTTTACAGCTCTCTCAGATTTTTTTCCATGTTAACATATTAGCCTGTTTTGTAAAGGTAGCTTCAATCGCAGGTACTGTATTTGCATTACTTGGCTACCATTTTAACAAGTGCAGTTTTAATAGCTGGAGCATCCCAATTGGACATGAGGAACAAAGCCAGAAAATCAAATAAAGAGGTATTAGGAGGTTATAGCTTTCTCAAAAGGCAGCGTCTCCAGTGGCAAAAGGATTGTTGCTCTTCTGCTGCCGTTGATCGCTCAGAATGCAAAGCCAGCTATCCTAATTCCTCCAAAATTATGTGTTATAATTCAAGACTTTGGCCGAGTGCCTGGACTGGCTTTCTTTCTGAAATGCCTCTTCTTGCCGAAGCCATGGGGATGGTTGCAAAGGGCTTCTGGAATGCAAGCCAGCATTCCTGCATCACAGCCTCTGCCGAGGAAATCCAGAGGGTTATTGTGTCTGGCACGTGGCAGGCATTGGTGCATGGAATGGGGGAAAAGATGCGGCTGAGGTCTTCATAATTTTTGAAATAGATTTCTCTTATTAGGCAGAGTACACCACGTTCTTAACCAACCAATTTGGTTTCCAAGATTATGAAGCGTTTCAGAGTATCAATTGCATGGAAAAACATCAGACAAAAACTGCCAAATGTCCAACATCCTGTCCCTGGTTTTAAAACATGATTCCAAATGAGCAATTTAATTAGCTGGAACTTTGCCTTCTCCTTTTTTGTTTGCCAGACTTGGATGCAAATTAGCTTGTACAATATTTGCATTGTACATCTAACAGCCAATATGGATAAAAATGTAGTGCAACATTATAGAATTCAGCGCTGCAAATATGAGTTGAAAGGCATCCTGGCAAGACAGAATAATTAAAAAGCTAATCTATATTTTAACGTCATAGTGACTCAGTTGCTTTATGCTGAGCAAGTGAAGTTCAGAATAAAAAAAGACCTCAGGATGTGAGAGAGAGGTTGCCAAGTACACTCCCAGAATTCCTTCTGAATGTGATTTAACACTGGAAATTAATATTTTGTTTCTTAGGAAATAAACTCAGAATGAAGTGGGTGTTTTAATGGCTTGCTCTCAGGTCAGTTTCCAAGTAAATTGTCTAGATATATCTTTGTAATTACCAGAAGTCAAATTTAACTTGATGATGTTTTTACTTTTTTTTTAATGTACAGGGTTATTCAAAAAGAATGAACCGATTTCATGATGCATTGCTTCAGTTCTCAAGCATCGTCATGTAATGAGTCAGTGACCATTTGAAAGAGGAGTTATCTAAGTTTTGAATGGCTGCCACAGGGGC
This sequence comes from Diadophis punctatus similis, assembly GCA_023053685.1. Taxonomy (NCBI): domain Eukaryota; kingdom Metazoa; phylum Chordata; class Lepidosauria; order Squamata; family Dipsadidae; genus Diadophis; species Diadophis punctatus. The sequence goes on from JALIGW010000003.1 coordinate 50,809,645, forward strand.
GATGTAGTCACGTCGTTCTTCCGGCAACATTCAGTTGTTTGTTTACCCTCGAAATGGTGAGTCCTCAGGAAAAGGCGTTCTGCATTGGGGGGGGGGGGCAAGACCTTGCTCTTTGTGACTTGGCCTGTGAGATCCCCAGACCTAACCGTGTGTGATTTTTTCTTGTGGGGATAAGTAAAAGATTGCGCTTATGTTCCACCGCTACCCACTAACCTCGATGACCTTAAACATCGAATAACAAGAGCGATCAACTCAATGGATTGTGATATGCTGATATGCGCCTGGGAGGAATTCTCTTATCGCATTGATGTTGCCCGTGCTGCAGGTGGTGGTCACATTGAACACTTGTAAGACAGGAAATAAAAGTTGATTGTGAGTAGAATACCTGTGACTTGGCTGGAGTTTTGTATTACTTTTCCTTAATAACATATTGCATCATGAAATTGGTTCATTCTTTTTGAATAACCCTGTATATAGCTTTCAGCTTTTTTTTAAGCAAACTGGCCTTTATGGATCAGATTAAGACAGTTTATTGAAATGTTTCTGTGCATGATAGTAGATCACAGTGTAAATACCATTCATGAATGATGCATACGATGAATAATGTACTGTATGTGCTACAGACACACCCTAATTTTTTAAAGTTATTCACTTAATTCCATTCCAGCAATGATTTTTCCTTCTCCAAAATATGGGCCATGGATGTTGTCTGTAACAGGCAGCTAGGATCTATCAATGGGTTTATGTTTCCAGAAAATAATGAGCTTGATTTATAGCAGTATAAACAATGTGATTTATGTTGTCATTGGCCAGCAATAATCTAATGCATTCTGCATAGTCCACTCTCTGTGCGAAGTAATAAAGACACAATCTGACATTAGAAACGACAATATTCAAAGCCCACAGTGACATTAGTTTTGAGTAAAGAAACTTCTGTGTGAACTGTACAGCAGGGCCATCTAGAGCAGCGGTCACCAACTGGTGGTCCGTGTACCACTGGTGGTCTGTGAGAAAATTTTGGTGGTCCGCAGAAAATTTATTTGCATTTTTATATTGCACTAAATACTGTTTATCGTTTTTAAAAATTGATATTAGTGGTCCGCGGGATTTAAAATTATGAATTTAATGGTCCCTGAGGTCTGAAAGGTTGGTGACCCCTGATTTAGAGAGCTTGATTAACAAAAGCACCCCAGCATAATTTGTTCTCTCCCCACAACCGGTCTCTATTCTGTACCAAAAGGGATCTGACTGGTGCCTTCATGACTGTTTTATGTGAACCAAATTAAGATGCAGCTGCTGGTGATTTCTTTTCTCTTCCCACCTGCATTCCTACTCCCACCTACCTGGCAGGAAGAAACAAGCACCAATCACTGACTTTAAGGCCATCATGGGGTAAAAGCAGAAGCAATCTGACAGTGTGGACAATTGAAAGAAATGCTCTGCAACACATTCAAGTTTCCAGAAGTGTCAGGCTGTTGGTGTAAATCTATCAAAATGCGTATCTATGTATGATTGTTGCAGCAAGGACTTGGCTCCCTCTCTCTGTACTCCCCACAGCTTCCTTTTGTACCTTCCTATCCCACTTATTCCAGTGTATCTTGCAATGTTCATCAAGGCTGCAGTGCTAGGAATAACTGAATAGGTGATGTGGTATGCGGGAATGACCTTGGGATACAGCAGGAAGACCCTTGCGTAGGCAGTGTTGGATAGCAGTCTTTGTGGCAATTCCAGTATCAGTTCTTCTATTGGCTAGTAAAAAGAAATGCCTGGGAATCAGACTGAAACTGAAGAGAGTTTAGTGGATGATTTCTCAGTGCTCCTCACTGCTTCTTTCCATACCAAGAGGCCTTTGTTTTAGCATGCTAAAGCTATAATATATCTCACTTGTTAGTCTTTAAAAGGCTCAAGTATTACTGATTTATTTTATGTATGTATTTATTTCTTTTACTGCAGCATGTTATTTCTCTGGAAAAGCATGTCAGATTTTTTTTAAGGATTAAAAATATGTTTGGAGAATAAGACTTCATTTAGGAGATAGATGTAAGAGGCCTCAAATTTTATTTCTGAAATTATAAATCAGTCTTGCTTTGTCCAGCTCTTGTTATTTCTTCAGACACATGCTCACCCAACCATGAAATAGCAAATAAAATAGCTATGTATTTAAAGCTTGACATCAGCTGCTTACTTAATTAGGGCCCTATCAGAAACAAAGCAATTAAAATTATTAATCCAAAGTAAACGGTTGAATTTTCCCAACTAAATCCCATCTATGTAATGTGCAGCTTCCCCAACCTTGTGTTATCCAGATGTATTGGGATTATGCAGTTCTATAGACTTTTGAAGTAAGCCAATCAAGAACAGATACCATGGGGGGTGGGGTGTTCCAGGAATGCTACTTTATTGTTTCAATGTATGATAACCGAATTATGAAAGCTTTTTCAAATTTCTCTCTTTTATAGTAAACAAAACCAAGCCAAGTTATTCTGAGTTTCTTCTTTAATCTCTGGATTGTGAAAACTCTTCTTCAAATCTCTCATTAATGTTTCTTTAATACCTTCTCGGAGGTCAGTTCTAAATTTGTTTACAATAACTGTTAGAATTCTCAGAGAAGGTGTAGTCCCAACATATCCTTAGGTTTAGGGAAGGCCATATTATTAAATTACAGACCTGTCATCTTAAGAGCAAAATTCGTACATACCTGCTGGGTAGAAAAGTATTTATCTATTATCCTACTATAAATATTAGCATTATACCTACTTGAAGGGTTATTTGAAAGAAAGGGTTAGACTGTGCATGAACACAACACCACTTTGCTCTTATTTAAAGTAGTCCAAATTTGTTTGGGTTTAGGTGTGATCTTGAAAAAAGAAAAAAGAAAGAAATGAAATGAAATCGGCTATTTAAAACAGCTGCATCTCTTTTTCAGGCTGATTGAATAGCAAATATATATAGCTAAGGGCTTCTCATACATGTGCATAAGTATACAAAGTTTAATACAATAAGCAAACTGTAGTAATAGGTTTTAATAAAACATGGCCATTGTTCATTGTCATAATCCATACATAATCTGCCAACTGTAAGGAATTCTGCAAATTGACATTTACATCCAGCGAATTATAGGGCACACATCTCTTGTAGCAACATTTTTCCATTTCACTTTTGAACTAAGGAAAGATTTAAAGTGACTAGTTCATTATATTTTATAGATTTCGATGACCTTCTAAGTTTTTGGTTGATGTCCTTTAAAAATCAGTATAAAATTATGTTTGTGATTCTTCCCGCTTTTGCCTGTGATTCCTGATTTGCTTACCCAAAGAGAATGTGGCCCTCATATTAAAATTAATATTCTTTTATTAAGTAGTAATCAAGAGTCCCTAGGGAGTAGGGCGGCATATAAGAACAGCAAAATAGATAGATAGATAGATAGATAGATAGATAGATAGATAGATAGATAGATAGATAGATAGATAGATAGATAGATAAATAAGATGCCTTGAAATATTGATATTTCCCCTATCTGATTGCATCTCCCCTATCTGTTTCATCTGTTTCTGGTTTCTATTGTTTTGCCGGATATTAATGTATATAAGAAGAGGTACAAAATTAAGATTTTATTATAAATTCATTTGCTAGCATTATCTAACTATAAATCTAACTGTAGCAAGAATACTGACTATTGCTTGCTACAGATAGCTGAGATCAAGTCAAAAAGCTACCAGTGAAAAGAGTCCCAAAGGTGCTTTTTCAAAAGGCAACTGGACTTTGTTTTTCCCTGAAGATGTTTCATTTCTCATCCAAGAGGCTTCTTCAGTTCTGACTGAATGGTGGAGGATGGAAGGATTTATATTCCTTGCAATCATCTGATCGTTTGCACTCTTTCTGAGAGTTGTTGAGGCCACTTGGAGGTTTATCTGTGCCCTCAGGGTCACCTGAATAGTGCAAATGTGTGTGGAATTAAGCTTTTTGCAGAAGATCTCTCTTCTATAAATTAGTTACTTCCCAAAATGATTAAGAAATGGGAGAAACAAAGCTTAATGTTCACCACAGTTAGGAGAATAGATGGAATCCCAGAACTTCCGGCAGCTCAATCCTGAGCTGACTGCAAAAACTTTTCCATTTATGCAGTTTATTCATGAGGAACCACTGTCTGGAGTGCACTTGGTTTATCTCACAATCTCTTTTGATCCAGTGAGTTTATGCTGGCCAGAAACATCCTTCCAGCCAATGTTTGCAGCTGTGATGTCTCTCCCTACATTGGAGAGTGTCAGCCCACCATGATTCCCACCCATGGAAAATTTATTAATTTGTGATTAATAAATTATTAATTATGACTAATCCAGCTATTGCTCCATTCTAGCCAATCTTGACTGATCTCAAAATGCTAAGTATTTTTAGATTTCACTACCGTATGTTTGGATGAGAGATCATCAAGAAATATCGAACAGAGGGAGGGAGGGAGGGAGGGAGGGAGGAAAGAAGGAAGGAAGGAAAGAAAAAAAGAAGAAAGAAAGAAAGAAAAAAAGAAAAGAAAGAAAGAAAGAAAGAAAGAAAGAAAGAAAGAAAGAAAGAGAAAGAAAGAAAGAAGGATCCTAGAAATTAGTGGAAATTATTTTCACATTATTTATGGAGATATTTTTGGCAACATAGCCATGAATTCATTAGGAATTGGATTCAGCTCAAAAGAATTTTACGCAGGCTGTAGCAAAGTTATTCTAGGTAAAGGCAATTGATAAATATGGTCGTCTATGTCAAATAAAGCAAAAAGCCTGAAAAATTGCAGATAAAGGAGGGAGACTATCTTGCTGAAAAGCGGTTGAGAATGGAATGTGGAAAACAAAGGTAGTAATAGAACACAGATTACAAACGGAGAAAATAGATACAAAGAGACTACTATGAACCATTAATAGGATTAAGCAGACATAACTCCTATTTTCTTCAGATCGGGTTTCTGATACTAGGCAGGACCTGAACAAATTCTTGGAACAGTTCAAGGAGAAAGGAAATCGTCTTAGCGTTTGTCAGTTCTTGAACTGAGCAAAATAAAATATTTACTCTACAATTCCAGAGTGCTTCCAGGTTAGACTTGGCAAACATCCTTGCCTCAGTTATAAGAGATTCAGAAATTGTGATTTTCCACTTGGAAAACTTCAAAAATGTTTTCCTGTGTTGTTTCTATTATATTTTTGTAAAAACAATAGAACAACTGTAAAAATATGAGACACATTAAAATGAATAAACATTCTAAAGACAATATGTCCATACATTAGTGACCACAATATGGTAGCTTACAAGTCCTGGGTCATGAGCATTCAGTAGCTCCTTCCTGTATAAATAGTGAACAATTGGTAAAAGAGCAGACAACGTATCAATTGTCTTGGCCCAAAGATGGTTAAGGCTTTATATGCCTACAAAGAATATTGAAACACGTTTTTTTTTAACCTAATTGGTAGCCAATGCAGTTCAGGGGTGGATTCCACTTACCTTTGCCACCGGTTTGCATCGCGATGTTTTGCGCGCGCGCATCCACTCGCAAGATTTGGCATCCGCACCAGTGGTGGGTTCCTACCAGTGCGGTCCACTCTATAGCACCGGTAGCGGCCCACTGGTGATGTCACAGTACCGGTGCGATTGGTTGCCGGTGCCTGGTCTCCGCAATTTTTTTGAAAAAAAATTTATTTTTTTAAAAAAAATTTCTTCTGCGCATGCCCAGAAGCCGAGTTTCCGGCACTGCTCATGCGCTGCCTTCCTACCCCACAGTGAGTCCAAGCAGGGGAGGATGGCTGAGGGAGCGCGTGAGATGCTGAAAAAAACGGGCGGCAGGAGCTATCTCCATTCCCCTCCCTTCAGCAGTCCGAGAAGCCACGAACGTGCGGTGATGATCCTAGGCATTTTCGCACGTTTGAGGTTTCTCGAGCTGCTGAGGGGAGGGGGAATGGGAGGCAGGACCTATCTCAGTTCCTCTCCCTTCAGCAGTCCGAGAAGCCACGAACACGCAGTGATGATCCTAGGCATTTTCACACTTTTGAGGCTTCTCGAGCTGCCGAGGGGTGGGGGAATGGGCAGCAGGACCTATCTCAGTTCCCCTCCCTTCAGCAGTCCGAGAAGCCACGAACGTGCGGTGATGATCCTAGGCATTTTCGCATGTTTGAGGCTTCTCGAGCTGCTGAGGGGAGGGGGAATGGGCAGCAGGACCTATCTCAGTTCCCCTCCCTTCAGCAGTCCGAGAAGCCATGCCCACCCGGTCACATGGCTGGCAAGCCACACCCACAAAATAAGCCACACCCACAGAGTGGTAGTAAAAAAATTTGGAACCCGCTCCTGATCCGCACATGCTCAGAAGCAGGAATTAGCCTGAAACACAACTGAGGAGCTCATCAGCTGTGCTTCAGGCAAAGAAATAAAGCTCAGTATTCACTTGCGGGAAGGCGGGAGGGCTCTTTTTCAAGCCGCGGAAGGGCATGCCTCATCAGCAGGAGGAGGAAGAAGATAGTGAAGGTCTGCTGAGGTGGTGGAGTGGCGGTGGTAGAGGCCTTAGAGTGCAGGGTGGTTGAGGTTGCCTGCAGCTGGAACTGGGCTGGGGTGGTTGATGTTTCCCAAGGTGACTGCAGCTTTGCAATATGCACTTGGGATTCCTAGGGCAGCAGCAGCTTTTCCCCTGTTGCTGGGATGAGCTGCAAATGCAGCTTCACGCCATGCTATGTGGCCGGGGCTGTTGAAGTTTCTAAGGGAAGCTGCAGCAAACAGCCGCAGAGCCATGCAGTTCTGTGGCTGTTTTCACGTTACAAGGCAGGATGCAGGGCAGCCAAAAGGGCAGAGAGTGAAGGAATAGGCAGTTAGGGGAAGCTGAAGGGGACGCAGTCCCTTACCTTGGAAGAACCAAAGCTCAGAGCTGGGAGGAACCAAGCTCAGAATGACTTGGCTAACACCCAGTGGAATTTGGTCAACAACAGTTACCGGGAGTGCCAGGATAGGCTAAGCAATGTGATCATATGACATTGAGCTTTATGATTTGCATCACTCAACAATGGAAATTTCTGGACCAATTACCCTCATAACTTGAGGACTAACTGTAACTTACATTGACTGCATGGTGGCCTAGAGACATACTTAATTTCTTGGTGAACTAACGCAATATGTGTATATAATTATGAAACTGCTATATTTCTTTTTCCCCTCTCATGCAATCACCATTAAAACACATGGTCACTTTTGCTTTAAAGGAGCAATATTGGTGTTTCAGTTAAGCACATTTGTTTTATGCTTGCAAATTTAATTCCTTGTCTAGGATAGTTCTTGAACACATCTGTTCTTCTTAGAGGTAAATAAATAAATAAATCCAAAGCTATAGTATTGAATGAAAACAACTCTTTGTTGATTTTCTATAGATGAAGTATACGTGTTTATAAAGAATTACTATTTAATTCTTTTCAAATTTGTAGATTGTTTGGTTGACTACAAAACAAGAATCCAAATATCTTCCATTGTTAATGTGATCAAAGATTTGTGGCACGATTCTTCTGACAGTTTCCTCTGATAGGAGCAGCAGACTTAGGAGAAGAAAGTCCTGTTTCATGGGCAGTGCTCTTCTCAAACAATGCCTTTTTGAAAAGATTTTTAATTTAATTTTTCTTTCACTACGACCATGGTTGCATGAATTTGGTATCTGAAAAGCAGGCATGGGAAGATTAATGATCCATTTCACTAAGGAATGACAGCCTAGTAGATGCTGGATTGGCTGTTGCCTGGATCCAGACTGGAAAAACTGGAGATAGCCCAGGGCTTTTGTTAAAACATGTTCTAATACATTCTTCTAATAATTCGCCTCAAATGGATACGGTGGGTTTTTAGGGTTTGATTTGTTTTACTGGAAATAAGTACAGAGAGTTCTAAGCTGGCCAATGGGAAAAAAAATACTATTATTTGGCTTCCAAATTCGCAAACATTCCAAATCCTGTATGGATAATAGTAACAAACAGTGAGAAATTGAGTTAATACTAGGGCATCTGTGTAAGTGAATGCTTAAACCAGGCTAGCTGCATTGTTCTTTAACTCTACTAATGCTGGAACAGATGGGAAGCGAAGACCACTTCACGCATTAGCTGGCGCAGATAAAGAGCAAAGCAAAGAAGGGCCCTTGTGGGTGATTAGAGGTTAACAGGAATAGAAACTAGCAGACTGACTCTTGATTTGCAGGAGGTGTTCTGGGAAAGGAACAGATGGCAAGAAGAACATCCCTGCAGCTTATTCAGCTGCTCGGAGAACTTTATGGCGACCGCTAATATAAACAAGCCAATTTAGAATCTTTCATTTCAAGGCAACTCTGTGCTGTTTCATTCCATTGCGAACATGGCTGTTCACCTAAACATGTGGGTGTTTCCTGCTCCCTTCAATCCGTTGTGTGTGTGTGTGTGTGTTGCTTTCTTAAACGCAGTATTCTGTTTTAAAACGTTATGCGAGGCCGGTTGGAAAGTCAGTTTTTTTTAAAAAAGCTTTGTAATCAGGTTTCTATTTTTCTTTGTTGAATTTTTTCCATCTGGGTCAATTATTTATTGTTTCCTTTTTCAGTAGAGCAGAATCCTGACTTGGACATTGGTGCCAAATAATGTGGAGCAGGAGGGAGGAATAGGAAAAAAGAATGGCAAAGTTAATGAAATACCTCCATATTTTGCTGCATCAACATTATTCCCAAATAAAAGCAGTCTCCTCTTGCTGAAGGGAGGACACACAGGGGGAAAAAAATCTTTTCTGCTTCTGTTCCTCCCTGTACATTGTCCAAAGGTCCAGTTGCCTTGAAAAAAATACCGCTTTCTGAGAGAGAATGCATATTCAGATATGAGCTTACTCTTCTTTTGTTGTAGATTTTTGTGAAACCGAACTTATACCTGGGTTTGGGAAATGATAATATTTACTTCTCCAACCTGGGGTGGAACCAGCCTTCAGGATGAGTAGACCTCGACTAATCAGCTTGAGGACCGAGCCAGTCAATTTGAATAACCAGTAGGATTCGCCTTGCCTTTCCCAGATCTGACTCGGTCCTTCAAGAGGATAGTCGTGGTTAAACTCCTTTCCCATCCTGAGGACTTCCTTCTCCTTGGGCCTTTCTCTTCTTCCTTATAGATATTTCCTTCTATCTTAATTTCTTAATCTTAAAAAGAAAAAAAAGAAAAAAGAAAAAATAAATAGACAAACAACAGTCCTTCTCAGGACTGTTAATAAATGATAATATTTACTTCTCTCTATCTCTCCCCTCCCCATTTTGAGGAGGAGTGAAAGAGGATATGCTATATTGCAAAGATTAAAATTTCTTTTCCCCCTTTGTCTGTAGCAACACCTGCCCAGGGAATCTCTGAATTAGGAGGAGCTGCAAGAAAAGCAGGTTTAATTGCATGCATCTTCCACAGGGCCTTTTTCTTGCACTTGTAACACAAAAGACCGTTACTGAGCTGCTTTCAGTGAGTTGGGGAGGGCAGGGCTGTGAGAAGAACTCTCCACGGTTCTCAGAGGCAAGCAAATCACTTTGCAGGAGCATTGTCATGTGGAAATGAGTTCATGAGCCCATCTTCTTTCCAACTGCAAGGTCAGGGATAGAGCAATTGTCAGTTTCAGTTGGCTGGAGCCATTAATCTGTCCCCTAGAATGTTGCTTATTCAGTTCTTCACTGTGCCAGCATAGACTTCTAACCATACACACAAATGAGCATATACGGGTATGCTTTTACATGATATGGATTGGCTTGAAGCAATTCATAGAAATTAGGAGCTGATTAGCTTTGGGAATGAAATGTGATCGGTAGACAATGAATGGAATGCAGTAATTAGTGGTGGGTAGGTCTTTTTTCTTGGAAAAAAAAGTATAAAGGTTTCTTTCTCCTATCCTATCAGTCCATGTAAATATTTGTACATTGGGGGGGGATTACAAATTTTCTTTCCTATTTTTCAGATCAGGGAAATATAAAATTTGGTGACTTTTTTTTTAACAGAACCTGCACACATCTCTCTAGCATTGTTAGTTCTCTCACTGTCCTTTTTTGTTCATTTCTCTTACACCGACTTGGTTCTCTTTAAGATAAACAGGGGTCCTCAAACCTGGCAACTTTAAGACTTGTGGACTTCAACTCCCAGAATTCTCCAGCCAACTATGCTGGCTGGAGAATTCTGGGAGTTGAAGTCCACAAGTCTTAAAGTTGCCAAGTTTGAAGATCTCTGCGATAAGACATTGGATGTTATTTTATTTACAGGCCAATCACTCTCTAAAAGGTCCTGGAAGTTTCAAGATTGAAATTTGCTTTGGCCTGGAAGGATAATGCATTTAAGGAGAGGAAAAAAGGTTGCTCATGATTCAAATGGAAGAAAAGACTGATACAATTAAGTTGATTCTGAATGAGCGCGCAGTTTTAGCCAATTCAATATTCTGTTTCCTTGGTCTTGATAAGGGTTATAATCAGACAGCAGATTGTTATACAGCAGACACACACTTGAAATTGGGTTTGCCCAATTAGATGTTGGTGTTTCAGAGCTAGAAACCGAACATGCTCAGTAAGATAATATGCTGTCTCAGCATGATGAAGAGAGCCAGAAAACTGCTTTGCTTCTGAGCAGGTGCAGCTTGCTGGTCACATACAAGAAAACTCATACGGATTGCCTTTTCCATTCTGCAAAGTGAAAATGGCAAATTATAGTTTACAGTTCATAAAAGACTTACAAGAGTTTTAATTCGTACAGAGCCATGTTTGTATGCATGTGCTGGCAACGTTTCATGTTAATTTTGTCCATATCCATGGTAAGCTCTTTGTATCATCCAGTAACATTCTTCCCCAATTTTCTGCTTATACCGCAGAAAAAGACAACGGTTTATAGGTTTCAGATAGGAAAGTGAAGCTTTGTAACAAATTCAAAGACCTATTTAAGGATGGAACCATGATTAAGATTATTACAATAAATTTATTAATTGTTACTAAGGAATAGTTTTTTTCCATAGAAAGTTTGGAAAAGGGAGAGCTTGGTTCACTTAATCTGAACAGAAAATATAAATGAGGTCATTGTGATACAGATTTTCTGGTACAGCCTGGGAAAAATTTCTGCTAATTGTAGAAGACTGATTCCCCACTGCTTCCTTGAAGTTTGGAGAGTGGAAAAGATCACATAGAAAGAAGAAGCAGGAATAAGCTGCTTGCAAACCTCTTAAAAACTTTTTATGAGATGATTTGAGGAAGAGGGTATGAAGAAATGTCCCCTTTTTGCATATTTGTTCTTTGAAGCCGATACTTCTAAACAGCAGGCTTTGGGGGGAATCCCTCATTTATGTGAAGCCCTGTAAGCAAAATTTTGTGGTTTGGCAAGCATTGAAAGAAAACCAGACATTTACTGGGAGCTTGGGGTGTTGATGTTTAAATAAAACATATGATGTTATTAATCATGATTCTTTGGAGAGCTAACTTTTTAAAAGACTAGAACATAAGAGGATTTCTAAAACAGACCAAAGATCTGTCTGGTCTAGGATTCCACAATAGCCTGTCAGAAGCCAATGGGAAGCTGGATATTAAGAAAATATTATTTTATTATGAATGAAGGTGAATATACGTGTCCCAGGGTAACGTTGCAGGAGCCAATCAGAGTTGGTCACTGGAACCAGGGGTTTTGTCTTCCGAGCTTTCACCTGTGACTATGTAGGACAGATGGAGAGGAAGCTAACCACCAGATTGCAAGAACACAAGTGAGTGTTCAGACGAGGCGATCCAAACTCATTGGTAGCCTCACACTGCAATCAATAAGGACACACATTCAACTTTGCAGCTACTACGATTGTTGGCAGAGCAGGCACAAAAACAGCCAGGGAAGTGATTGAAGCCTGGGAAACAGGCCCCTTGTCAGTCAACAGGAGTGCTGATTTACCAGCCTATCAAGTACTTAGAAGGGCTGGGCAGCATAAGCAAATGACAGCTAATGACTTAAACGCCAGCCATCAACACACCCCAATCAACATCTAAAAAGTCACTTACAACAGGCAGTATAAATACCACACAAAGAACAGCACACACTCTGCTAAAGAGAAGTTTTCTGAAGATGGGCTCTAGCATGAGTCCAAAAGCTGGAAGACAGAACCTCTGGTCCTGGTGACATACAGAGATTGGATCCTGCATATTTTATTACCTTTTTGTTGCCCCGCAGGAGTTGATATAGTACAGTGATGGCGAACCTTTTTTTCCTCAGGTGCCGAAAGTGCATGCACGCGCGCTATTGCATATGCGCGCGTGTCCACACCCATAATTCAATGCCGGGGGAGGGTGAAAACGGCCTCCCCCGCCCCACCGGAGGCCCTCTGGAGGCCGGAAATGTCCCGTTTCCCAACTTCTGGTGGGCCCCTAAGCCCATTTTTCACCCTCCCCAGGCTCCAGAGGCTTCCCTGCAGCCTGGGGAGGGCAAAAACGCCCTCTCCCGTCCCCCCGGAAGCCCTCCGGAAGCCGAAAACACCCTCCCAGAGCCTCCGTGCAAGCCAAAAATCAGCTGGCCGGCACACACATGTGCGCTGGAGCTGAGCTAGGCAACGGCTCGCGTGCCGGCAGATATGGCTCCACGTGCCACCTGTGGCACGTGTGCCATAGGTTCGCCATCACTGTTATAGTATATCGATTTCATGAACAATATTCTTCATTTCTTTTAAAATAGTTTAAGTTGATTACTATCTTTATATCCTCTTAGTGAATACCATACAGATAAATTTATTGTTAGACTTATATCCCTCCCTTTCATGCAAGAATTCAAGGCCCCATACTTAATACTCCCTCCACCCATTTTTCCTACAAAGACAATCCTGTGAGGAGAGTTAGGCTGGGATCATCCTGGGGTGAGTTTCTATAGATGAGAATGGACTAAAATCAAGACAGATCTTAATTATTAAATAGGTTATATGTCCTGAATCTATCATTCAGACTCACTAGATCCGTGATGGCGAACCTATGGCACGGGTGCCACAAGTGGCACGTGGAGCCATATCAGTGGGCACGCGAGCTCAGGTCCGGTGCGCATCTGCGCACCGGATGGTTGATTTTCGGGCCTTCTGGGCCCACTGGGAGTCAGGAAACAGGCTGTTTCCAGCCTCCAGAGGGGGTGGGGAAGGCCGTTTTCGCCCTCCTTAGGCTCCTAGAAGCCTGGAGAGAGCAAAAAATGGGCGTGCCATTGCATGCTGGGAGTGGGGGGGTCATATGCGCATGCGTGGAGGTGCATGGAATTATGGGTGTGGGCACACACACACGTGATCCCACGCATCCCCCCCCTTTTGGCACGCGAACCAAAAAAGGTTCGCCATCACTGCACTAGATGATTTTGAGTTTTAATAAAATAGAAAAGAAAGAAAAACATTTATTTACTAATTTTCTTCATCCTCTGCTTAATTTTAAGTAGCCCTGTCATAGTTCTGTTTTCCCTAATTTTGTTCAGCACTGCAGCTTTTCACACAGTAAGCAGTATCACAACCAATACATTTTATTGTGTAGTGGCTGCATTCTAACCTTGGATAGTTCTCTTTGTCTCAATATGTGATATGCAAAATATTTTGAATTCAGTCTGGTTCAGATAGAAGTCAGTTGTCTCAAGGTTTAAAACAATGTCAAGGTTTAAACAATTATTCCATCTCAAAGCTTAAAGAAATATTTTTGCCCACAAAATGGGTTTCAATTATTTGCAAAGTTTTAAACTCAGAACAGCTTTGTTTCACATTCTGTGGTTGAGATGCAGAAAAAAGGCCGAAGCAGTCCATTTCAAGCACCAAACAACTGATTAACTTGAAAAAACATTTCAAATTTGAAATGGTTCAATTCAAAATATTTTTTTCAGATTCTTAATATATTTGCAATTTTATTATATTACACAAATAACAAAATGTGTAAGGGTTAACAATGTGTTCTAAGCTAAAAATTTAAAAAGAAAAAAATACCAGGTATATTATATTAATTTAAATAATTGTATTGATTACCGTATTTTTTGGAGTATAAGACGCACCGAAGTATAAGACGCACCTTAATTTTGGGGGAGGAAAACAAGGGAAAAAGGCCTCTGCCTCCCAGCAATTTGCCAAACAGCAAACAGCAAACAGCACAGATGATATACACTGTTTGCTGTGTATTTCTGTGCATGTGTGCCTGACCCATAGAAATAGCAAAGAAATAGCAAATGTACATTATGCCAGAAAGTTTTCTTAAATGTAGTCACATTAACTCTTCCCAATTATTTAAATAGATCTACTCCAAGGTAACTAAACTCTAATACTAAACAGGACACTGTTACATTTCATACTATACTTGTACAGAGCTGTTAAAATTAATTAAAATTTCTGGAAGTATACATTATTCTCTATTTAAAAGAAGATACAATAGCACTGGGCCTCTTCAGAGCAAGCATTTATTTTAAAAAGCTTCTTTATTTTGTTAAGTTGTCTAGATTTACAGGGATCTCCAACCTTGGCAACTTTAAGACTTGTGGACTTCAACTCCCAGAATTCCACAGCCAGCAAAGCTAACAAAGCTGGCTGTGGAATTCTGGGAGTTGAAGTCCACAAGTCTTAAAATTGCCCCTGGCTCTAGAACAATAATAAAGCAGTCTTTAAAAAATAAGTCTAATAATTTGAACATTCTACAGACATTTATAGTTATTCACTTACCCCCTTCCATCCAGTTCAGCAAAAAATAAAAATCTGCCAGTCTCTCCCAGCTATTTGCCTTTGTAGTTAATTTCACTTTCATTTTCCCACATGGCAAACCTAATCAGCTGTCGATCGGGAAACTCCTACTGACTTGCTTGACTTTACAGGCTCTTCCCTCTTTCCTGCAAGCAGGTAAATTGCTGGAAGACAGAGGCCAAAGGGTGGGGGTGGCTGGGTGGGTGGGGCTGCATTCGGTGTATAAGACACACCCAAGTTTTCACCCTCTTTTGGGGGGGTAAAAAGGTGCGTCTTATACTCTGAAAAATACGGTAATTAAATAAAACATTGGCCTAGTTAATTGGAAGGTTTTTTATTGTTCCTTTGTAACAAAACACAAACAAAAATTAGATCAAAAGTTGACAAGCAAAACAAAATAGCAATGCCCTACCGCTGATCTAAAATATACCGTAGTTTTTGCACTATAAGACACACCGGACCATAAGATACACATTAGCTTTAGAGGAGGAAAACAAGAAAAAAGAAATCTGCCTCTGCCTCCCAGCATCCATCTGGTATTCATTTGGCTAGTGTCCTTGCAGCAAACAACAAACAGCCTGGTCAGCTTCAGCACGTTATCACAGCCCCAATATGTGGCTCGTCAGGGCTCTGCTCTGTTGCGCCCACCACCGATCAACTGAGCTGAGCTGATGCCACCGGCGGGGAACACTGGAGCCTTTGCTGCTGAGCATCTGATTAGCGGTTGGATCGGCCTCCCGGAATACTGCCGATCAGATGTTCTAGGCGGTAGGGATCGCCACCGCCTATCATCGCCGCCAGTAGCATTTGGCAGCAGCGAACAGCAGCGCCGATTGGTGGCAATTGGCGGTGGCAGTGGAGATCCCCACCACCTAGAACATCTGATTGGCGGTATTCCAGGAGGCCGATCCAACTGCCGATCAGCAGCGAAGGGTCCAGCGTTCCCCGGCGACAAACGGCAGCAGCAGTGACAGGCTGTGGCAAACACCACTGCCACACCAACCCCCCTCCCCCTGCCACAATATTTGCTCTATAAGATGCACAGACATTTCCACCCACTTTTTGGGGAGGGAGAAAGTGCATCTTATAGTGCGAAAAATACGGAATCAGTGCTGTGAATGATACTAAATAATAGAAAAAGGTTTACAATTCTTGAAGTCTTAACATAATCAAATCCACTTTTTAGTCCTGATGCCATTGCCTGTTCTGAAATGCCTGGCAGTACTTGAGTGGCTGCATGTTGAATCAACTGTAACTTCCAGGTGCTTTTTAAGAGAGACCTATGAGGGCATTGTAATAAACCAAAGGTTTTAGTCTCTATTCTTAGCTTTAGGAGCAAGTTGCTTATTTGGAGCTATCCATGGTGCTGTAACTATCACACTGTCGTGCTAAGGCCCTGTTAAGGCCAGAACAGCACATTTGTAGATGCCATTTTATTTATTTTATTCACCCATTTTTTCATATTTGAAACCCTGCTTATTTATTTATTTTGAGAATGACCACTGTCATTTTCCTGCTCTTTAATTAGTTGGTTGATTCATAAAGGAGTTAATCTTTAATCCATGACTGCTAAATTTGCTCAAGGCTGATAACTGCATTATCAAAAACTTTTTGAAAATTCAAGAACACTATGCTTATCACATTATGATTTATCATTCAGCAGATTGTGTATATGTGCATGTCACTTATTTGCACTTCAGCTTTGTATCGAAACCATCTCAGGTGTAAATGGATCTTGCACTATTTCTGAAAAAGTGTATGTCAGTTACCAAGCAAGGAATTGATACTACATCCAATGCAGATTTCTTTGGAGCAGGGATGGCTAACCCTTAAAAAAAAGTTTTCCCCCCACCTCAAGTACTCATTGGGTCATAGTGACATTACTAGAGGGGATTGGGTTGAGGTGCTTGGGGATTTCATTTGAAGGGAAATAAATAAGTTAAACCCCTGGTGGATTAACATACCTGATTTAAATTTTGGGATTTAAAAAAAATCCGCTCAAGGATTGAACACTTAAATTTATGCATTTTGCTGCTTAAATATGGGGCAAAATCTGGCGAAGGACAGAGGCTATGTGTTGTCCACTCCTCTTGTGGAGTGATGCATCACAGGCAATGAAATTGTAGCATGTTGAAAAAGAAATACAGAAGTACTTGATTTCCCCAGTCCATGTTATTAGGATTCCCTAGCTTATGCAAAATCTTTCCAACTAGAGGAGGGTTTTCTCACCTTATCAATTTAGCAATATTTATTCTTTACTACTTCCTAAAATCTTTAACTCAGAAAGCAACTTTTTCTATATTTCAACTTTGTTATATTAATAGGATGCATGTACGGGAAACATCTCATGGTTAAACTATAGCATTTTATTCACTACACCAGTAGTAGTGACACTTGAGAACACAAATCTAAGCATTTTCTTGCTATTCTCAGGTTTGATAATCTAAAACATCTGTGTTATTAGTTTTCATGGCTTTGATAACTTAATGTACGTTGGCAATGAATGCAAATCTTTTTCCTTTTTCCTCTCTACAATACAAAAACCCTCTCTTTCTCAATACAAAATTGATGTCCAATGGCAGCTGAGTTTGACAAACTAAATTTCCTGAACAGATAGAGACAGTGATATTTTGTAAAAGTTGTATTCTTTTTTTCTGGTTTCTGGTTTCCCGGTACTATTAGTGGCTTCCAAGAAATTTGGCCAAATGCATCTGAAATGCTAATATAAGTGAACTATTCATGTTAACATTTCCTGCCCCCAAGAACTAGTGTATAATTTCTGGCTAAGCTTTTGATAAATATTTTGCATATGCTTTTCTCTAATTAATCTTTGACAGTTTAGTGTGATGACAGCTAGAAATTAAAGTGAATTTTTGTTTTAAAAGCTTAAACATTTTAAAAAACACATTTATATCTTACTTAATATAAAAAAGTGAATTGCGCCTTCTTTCTTGTAGACTGTTTTCAGTCTTGAAAATTGGCTAAATGTACAGGTAATCTTCATTTAGCAACCACAGTTGAGACTAGAAACTCAGTCATTAAGCAAAGTGGTCACCAAGTGAAACTGACTGTGCTTACAATCTGATTTCAGCTTTCCTTTGCTTTATAGACCTGCAAAAGTCATAGATGTCAGGCTAATTGTTTTAAGCTGTATTTGGATTGGTTGCAAAGTTACTTTGTCATCACTGTAACTGTGAATATTTGCTAATGAGTCAGTTATTAAACAAGGACTACCTAATATGGTGCTTGGTTACCATTCACAGTACCTGAAGAAATTTTTTGAAGTGGAGCTTTTACTTGGATCCTGATCTACTTTATTAAATTCTACACTTTAACCATTACAATATCAGCCTACTAATAGTTCTGAGCTTGATTTTACAGAGATCTCAGAGAATGTGCTGCAAACTTGCAGGCTTGGTCTCTTTCCTGTATTTCTGAAATCCTAGAACTATATTTTGGCATGACACTGGAACTGGAATTGGGCATACTTCCAGGTAACTTTAGAATCTAAACCAGAATCTACAGATTGGCATACACTATTTATCTATTTGCAATATTTGTACAATTTCCCAACCATTCCAACTCTTGGTGATATATCAGAAGGCAATAATATTTCATATAATAAAAATACCATACAATTTACTTTAATGGAATAAAATACAAATGTTTATTTTTAATCATCCATAGTCAAAAGTGCAGTTGAACAAGATTGCACAATACATGACAGGTAGAGGCCAAATGTACCTGTGGAGATAGACTACACCAGTGATGGCGAACCTTTTTTCCCTCGGGTGCCGAAAGCGTATGCGCGTGCGCTGTCACACATGTGTGAGTGCCCACATCCATAATTCAATGCCTGGGGAGAGTGAAAACGGCCTCTCCCGCCCCCGCAGAGGCCCTCTGGAGGCCGGAAATGGCCCATTTCCCGACTTCCGGTGGGCCTGATAGGCCTATTTTTCGCCCTCCCCATGCTCCAGAGGCTTCCCTGGAGCCTGGGGAGGGCGAAAACACCCCCTCGGAGGCCCTCTGGAAACCTAAAATGCCCTCACAGAGCCTCCACACGAGCCAAAAATCAGCTGGCCAGCACGCACATGCATGCTGGAGTTGAGCTAGGGCAACGGCTTGCGTGCCGGCAGATATGGCTCCGCGTGCCACCTGTGGCACGCGTGCCATAGGTTCGCCATCACTGGACTACACTATCATGTGGAAGCTACCGTTGAAAGGCTGGAAAAAAAAACCAGAATGATTTTTAGTTTGGATGTCATGACATGTGGTCTACTATATAAAAATGCAGATACATAGCAGGAAAAGAAACTGTAAGCCTATAGCATATTCCAAATATAACAGCATAAATCTATGCACATTTACCACAAGGTTAGTATTGTTGTATTCAGTAATTTTTTTTCATGGCAAATGTGCTTAGGATTGCATTCTGAGTCATGGTAAATAATCTAAAATAAGCTGTTGTATATTAAGTATGTTAAGTTACTATTTTTCAATAGATGGTAAACTTAGTCTTATTTGCAAAAATCCTATAACAGTGATGGCGAACCTTTTTTCCCTCAGGTGCCAAAATAGTGCGCGCACGCGCTATCACACGCTCATGCGTGCCCACACCCATAATTCAAAGCCCCCCACTTGCCCCACCCCCCTGTGCATGTGTGCGTGACCCCCCCCCACTCCCCCATTTCCCGACTTCCAGTGGGCCCAGTAGGCCTGTTATTTGCCCTCCCCAGGCTCCAGAGGCTTTCTTGGAGCTTGGGGAGGGCAAAAACGCTCCCCCCCGCCATCCCGGAGGCCCTCCGGAGACCAAAATCGTCCTCCCAGAGCTTCCGCGTGAGCCAAAAAACAGCTGCCGTGCACGCACATGCGCGCTGGAGCTGAGCTAGGGCAACGGCTCGCGTGCCGGCAGATATGGCTCTGCGTGCCACCTATGGCACCCGTGCCATAGGTTCGCCATCACTGTCCTATAAGAAACCAGTTCTTTTCAGGGTCTTTTCACACAGTCTCCTGACTGGGACAGAAATATGCCCTCCTTGGCAATATTTTTTTCCCTCCCATATCCAATGTTGTCACCTTCATCCTATACCCAGTTCATGAGTCAGTTTAAAATTACCCTTAGCTGGTGTTAAAGTAGTATTTTTTTTCCTTTCTGACACTGTCCAACAGTGTATAAAATCTGTTAGGATTTGTGATGCATTACCTTGTTGCTGGGTGTGGGTGGGTGGGAGTCAGTGACTGCAAGTGATTTGATACAGAGAGAGGGTAGGCTTTGGTTGGCAGTTTTCTGCTTGCTCCAGAATAGGTACAAAATACTTCTATTCATCAGTGGAGAATAAAGAAGAAACTTCTGTAGCAATGAGATCAATTATATAATCAAATAGCTCAAGAGTAAGAGCACTGGAAGTTTTTAAGAAGATGTTGGATAACCATTTGTCTGAAGTAGTGTAGGGTTTCCTGCCTAGGCAGGGGGTTGGACTAGAAGACCTCCAAGGTCCCTTCCAACTTTGTTGTTGTTAACAATGTTATCTGTCTCTTTTTCATAACTTTCATTTCCAAAATAAATGAATACATTCAGAGATGCATCTCTTTTGAAAACAGCCCTGTATTACATGGTCAAACATTAGCACAGGAAATGTTTTCTGAATTTTTTTTTTGCATTTTGTCATAAACTGTTTTATGATAATGTCATAAAACATTTTTATAAAATTTGCCAAATTTCAATTCTACAGGAGTCATGGAGCATAGATTAAGGACTCCAATTATTTATTCAACAAACCATGGATTCTTTTTCTGGCTAGTGTAAAAGGATACCCTGTTTCCCCCCAAATAAGACATCCCCGGATAATAAGCCCAATTGCGCTTCTGAGTGCATGGCAATAAAGCTAAGCGCTTATTTCAGGGTTCAAAAAAATATACCATATTTTTCGGAGTATAAGACGCACCTTTCCCCCCCCCCCAAAAGAGGCTGAAAATTTGGGTGCGTCTTATACTCCGAATGTAGCTTTTACTAAGCTTTTTTTCAGCCCTAACTCCATGCTTTGCTAGCAAGCGATCATCCGCCTTTTTTTCAGCCCTAACAAAGTGCTAAGGAGTGAAGCGATCTTCCGTGCTTTGCTAGCGAAGTGATCTACCCTTTGCCTGCTTTTCTCATTGTTTCTCTCTCTGAAGAGAGAGAGAAGTGAAGTGTTTTAGAAACTGTTTTTTATCCCCAACCAGCACGCTCGCTCAGAAACAGCAAACTAATGTGCTGAAGCTGACCAGACTAAGCACTAGCCAGATGAATACCTGGTAGGCAGATTATTTTTTCCCTATTTTCCTCCCCAAAAACTAAGGTGCGGCTTATACTCCGGTGCGTGTTATACTCCGAAAAATACGGTAAGACAGGGTCTTACTTTCGGAGAAATATGGTAGTGGTATAGTTTGTTAGCCATACCCACCCTGCAATGAGATAGTCAGAATGATCATCTTCATTCTTGACTAATCCATATTACTTGTTAGTATAATGGGCAAATGGCCCTGCTGTGGTATAGAAGTAGAGCCTGCAAATTGTATCATATGCTATTTAAAGTGAAATATGTGAAGAGAAATGATATCGTTATCAGACAGGTTTTCAATGGAGCTTTTCTGAATATATTTCTGGGGTTTATATTAATCTAAAAGCTTTCATGTCCTATTTACAAGACTTATTTTTAAAAAAATGGTTTTTAAAGTGAAACACTCTCTCTCAGTCCTTAATCAGATCTGTATGTGGGTTTTGGCACTGCTTTAAACAGAATAGCAGTATATAGCTAGTTTTGAGGCTGTTGATTAAAAACGTCTGAAAGAATTTGTCTTATAAAACTTGTAAGAGTTGGCAAAAACATAAGACGTATATGCAATTAATCATTTTTTCATCTTTTGCTGCACATACATCTGTCAGTTTCCTCTAATATGAATTTGCATTAGAAATACACGTAGAATATTTCTAGCAGGCTAAAAATATAGAAAGGCAATAAGTGAATTACGTGGAGAGTGTCATAGTTTAGATGAAATATAGTAAGAATCCAGATTTTGTATCTAATCATATTATGAATTTAGAAAAGTCCACATCTTATATCTTATTATTGTCTTCTTTAAAACAAAGACTGCCTCAAGTTGGGCTCAACTCCTGATTTTCTTGGCAACAATATAGAAATGCTGTTGCCAAGAACAATATAGAAAGATTTACTTTTCGTCTTCTTCCAACATCCTAAGCATTTCTAATGATACTTCATCTCCTAGAGCTACTCAGTAAAGCAAGGGGACAACTGGAATTGATGAACAAAGAGAGGCTGCTTGGGAACAATCTTGTTGAGAGGTCAAGTTGCCTTCTGTTGCCAGTGGCTACCCAGACAATCAATAGAGCTACCTATCAGGTTGCCTGGTAAATCACCAGCTGCCTGCTGAAGTCCATCTGGATTCATATGGTGCCTGGGGCATACCATTTTAATCAGTCCACTCTCCCTGCAGGGGGTTCCAAGAATCAGACAGTCTCATCTGGACCATAAAATGATCTGACCATAGTAAATGTTAGATGATATAACCTCCGAATCCAGATTATCTAGCAACCGCTCTCTGAGGCAAACACAAAATCAAGAGTGTGACTGCTGGTGTGAGTCAATCCAAGATCATTTTAAGCCGATGGTCATCATAGAAGCCATGGAATCTCAAGTCTTCTCAGGCCTTGGCACAGATCATGATTGAAATCACTCAGTGCCAAAAGACGTTGTGACTTCAGCCTTGAGAGTAATGCAGAAGCTTTTCAGAGATTGTAACAGGCAGCACAACAGCCAATGCACAAGAAGAATCTTTAACTTGTTTCTCTAGTATGTAACACACAGGCACTCACATCTAGTAGCCCTGTCACAAGTCAGCTGTGTTGCAAAAGGTAAAACTCTTGAGATATTTCCCCATCAGGGTTTGGCAATAATCATAAATCCAGGGTCCAGTAATGCTAGACTGTTATTATATTATTTATCCTTTAATTACAAATGAGATGGTTGATGCTTAGGATGGTTAGAAAGTAGGCATTTTGACAATACTATAGACATGATACAATGTGAGACTTCCTAATTATCTATAAGGCTGGGAAGGAGATAAATAAATTGAGCAAGGATGGGCAAAATAAATGCTTTTTCATTCTGATTTCATTTATTTCTGTTTTTCCTCTTCTGAATTGCTTTTAAGGGGCGGGAATAAAATCACTGGGAATATACATTCCTGGAAATACTATTTTATAGCGGAAACTCCTGGCAAAGAGATATACACTTACACTGCATTAAATCAACATCATTCTCATTATAAGACTGGGCTACGCTTCCATTCTGCCTTAAGACTCCCCATTAGTCAATTGTCTTATTGATATTTAACCTGGGGACTTCTGTTCTGAGTCTCAATACCTCTAGTATAGACTGCACAATTCTAGTGGCTAGAAGTATATGCACTACTATCCTTTTTTGAGAATTTTACCCTTCATTAAAAAAAAAACACAAGACAACAAAATTGGAACTTTTATAAGCAAAAAAGAAAAACCACTGTTTATAAGGTATTCTGAAATTTTGTGCTGATGCTAGCTTTGATGATGTCTTGTCACCATGTTTTTTGTGACTTATCATGATACTACTTTTTATATTGAATAATTTATATTGATTTGCTTTTATTATCAATTTTGCAGATTTGTTATTTTTGGGGGTAATTTGTGGGAATTTATACAGCAAAAGAACCCTCTTTCTGGTAGCCCTGTCTATTCTAGATGTATTTTTTTTAGCATCTGGGACTCATGAGATTATGCAATGATATTTGTGGCAATATTGTGATGGAAACTTCTAATTTTGTCAACGTTTTTAATGTCCATCTTTCTGTCCGTCCATCCATCCATCCATCCACCCACCCACCCATGAAATACGGCTTATCTAAGCATACTTTGTTCAAAGTTAAAGTACAGTTTGATAATCATGTTGTACCTTGCATAATTATCTAACCTTCAGATCATTTTGAAAGGTTTGCATTTTCTAAAATATGTTAAATCATATTTTCTGGAGGTGACAGTCAACAAAAGTGACATGGTACTAAATTTCATCTGCCATCAGATGGAGAAGTTAACTATTGGTCATGTAGATGTTAGTAGTAAAATGAAGTAATGATTACAGTGGCCACATTGCTGCTTAAATCCCCTTGGTTTTTAGCTATTTACTGGATACATCATAAATAATTGTTTTCTTCTGACAGCCCAGAAATACTAGCCAGCTTAAGACTTGGCTGCACTTCTATACAGTTCTACTGCATAGCCCTCTGAAATCAATGTATCTTATCTCTAATAAAATGTCAATAGGATTGCATTCTGAATCAAGTTAAGCTGGAATGGGCAATAGGAGCTTATGTGATTCAGAAAGAAATTGAATATTGTGCAGACTCATGGTTCTTGCATTTTATAGTTATTCTTAACTGGTCCAAATCCAGAATATTGGCTGCTCAGCTGGAAGCATCATCCATCAATAGATATACTTTTTAATGTTCACTATATATATGTTGATATTTTGAGAGACAGGAGTATAACCTGTGCTATGGGTACTTCTATTCTGGTTAGGCATTGAGGGAATTTACCAGGTTGGGGAGAGCTAATGAAAACATCTTGTGAATATGGATATAACTAGGGAGTGGTCTGTTATAATAAAGATCCCTTCCCTAGTAATCTATTTTTTTCTTTCCAGGATTCCACCTGAGTGGCACTGTGACAGAAGCAGCAACTGCAACTGAACCAGAAATGACTTACAAAGTGGCCATCAGCTTTGACCGATGCAAGATAACATCCGTGACATGTGATTGTGGGAACAAGGACATTTTCTATTGCGCTCACGTTGTAGCACTCTCCCTCTACAGGATTCGCAAGCCTGATCAGGTCAAACTCCGTCTTCCCATATCAGAGACTCTTTTTCAAATGAACAGGGACCAGCTCCAAAAGTTTGTTCAGTATTTGATTACAGCCCACCACACTGAAGTGCTCCCAACAGCCCAGAAATTGGCTGACGAAATCTTGTCCTCCAACTCTGAAATCAATCAAGTGCATGGTAAGTCAACGAGGCAGAAATAACTTCTGATAAAACTCCCAAATCATAATAATGTGCTCATTCTTGACGAACCCGAAAAGGAAAAGAATCTCACTAATGTCTGAAGCACTTAATTCTTTAAGATATAGCATCTTTTTAGCTCCCTGACAAATCGTATGCAGACTCATATCTTTCACCAAAAGATTTTGTCTGTCGCAACTGTTTGTCTCTTTTCTGGAAAAGAAGTTATAACAACAAACAATGCTGGACGTGGTTGAGTATCTAACATTCTGGACTCTAAATATATTGTGGCCGTCTCAGGTTATATGTAATGTTTGTACTTTCTGCTTAAGAGCATAAACAAGGAGAGAAGCTAGCCACTTTTTATAAAGTAGCACCATATTTCTGTTCTGAAAGTTCATTCCTTAGCATTGATAGAAGAGAACTGTTAATTTTCTCCAATCTGTTCATGTGGGTAGTATGGTGAGAGTGGTTCTCTAACACATATGGAGCTTGCCTTGTTGGAAAAGCCAAGTGTAAGTGAAATTTGATTCATAGCGACTATATTTTAAAAAGCCCACATTTCAAAGAAAGTTGAGAATGGTGTTCATTTTTTCTCTTCTATCACCACTGAGCGTTACAAGTCGAATGCCCTGAATATGTTACTGTGTGGGGAGAAGAAGGTACTCAGAAGTTTTGTTACTGAGATGTCAGAAAAGACGTGGTTACTATTTCTAGGTATATTGAAGTAAGAATTAGTGATTTTTTTTTTACATTCTCAATTTAGACTCCGGCTAATTATTTTGAGTTGACAGATCAGCTTATGGAGTCCTTTGTGCTCTTTGGCCTTGGATGTTTGCTTGCAGAAACATCAGCAAGCAAATAACCAAACTCAGAGAGCACCAAGGACTCCACAGTTCAACCCTATGTAGATCAGCTTATATAATCACTTTTTAAAATTCCGCCTTTATTATTTTTATAAATAACTCAAGGAGGTGAACGCAATACTCCTTCCTATTCTTATTTTCCTCACAACAATAACTTTTGAAGTGAGTTAAGCTGAGAGAGAGCGATTGGCCCAAAGTCACCCAGACAGCTTTCATGCCTAAAGTGGGATTAGAACTCAGGCTCCTGGTTTCTAGTCTGGTAACTTAACCACTGGATCAAACTGGCTCTTAAAGCATCTTGCTTTTTTCCCTTTTTAGCTGCTAAATACAAAGCTTATACAGGTTCTCCTCCTTCAGTGACTGCTTTGTTTGAAGTTCTTTCACAGTTAACAACAGTAATGAAAAAAATAAGTTGAAAACAGTTGATTCCAGGGATGTCAATCTAGTTAAATCACTATTTAAATCACCCCAAAGAACTGTAATAAAATATTCTGTAAAATTTTAATACAGAGCTAAATTAAATGTACTGATTATTAAGCTTTCCCCTCATAATTGCAAGAACCATTGCAGGTTAATTAATAGAGCAGGCTTAAAATATAAAACTGGGAATAAAAATAAGAGTTGCTTATTTTGGAACATAGAAAGAAGCATAAAGAGGGCAAACTTTTACTCATTGTCAATAGGTTCCGGATGGCATGATGCGTACCAAAAATGATGAGTACCAAACAAATTTCCCCCATAAGGAATAATGTAGTGAGTGAGTCACAAGGCAGCTGATACCAAAAAAATTCTAGCTTGTGTAATGAGTACCAAACAAAGTAAGAGTACTGGGATAAAATTTTCGCATCAAAGTTTGTTGAGTACCAAATTTGATGAGTTTCAAAGCCTTTGAGTACCAAGATATCACTCTATTGTTTTTCCTCCTTTTTTCTTACTCTTTCTTTGTTTAGAAAAACAATTCAGTTGTGCTCAGCCTAGAAATAAAGACTAGTCATTATAAATAAAATAAAATCAAACCTGACAGATATTTGGACCTCCCATTGTCTGACAATTGTAAACCAAATAATTGTAACTAATATGGGTAAGGATAAAATTGGTAATGAAGAAAGCTTAGGGAAATGTTTTATTTGCTGCTAGTGAACCTGGCCCATGGTTTATGGTGGCCAGAAAGATTTCAATGACTTGAACATTGAGTGAAAGTCTTCCTGCTTATGCAAAGCCCATTGAAAGTTGGGGTAATTCTAGACTGACATTTTTTCTCTAAGGTACAAATCAAACCCTGAGGCTTGAGCCGAGGTGGCGCAGTGGTTAAAAGGAGCATTGCAACTACTTCAGTGACTGCTAGTTCAGCAGTTCAGCTGTTCAAATCTTACCAGGCTCAAGGTTGACTCAGCCTTCCATCCTTCTGAGGTCGGTAAAATGAGGACCCAGATTGTTGGGGGCAATATGCTGAACTCTGTAAACCGCTTAGAGAGGGCTGTAAAGCACTATGAAGCGGTATATAAGTCTAAGTGCTATTGCTACTAAGTGCTATTGACAGGCAAGCCTCTTCACTAATTGTTGAAAATTCTGGCAAATAACCCAGTGCAGTCAAAAGGTTTTGAGCAACAAGTCCTAAAATCCTTTGCCAGTGGCTGGACTTATTGAGACTGATATAAATTTAAATTCAAACTATCTGCAGAATAATGGGTTGCCTGCCCCTGGTTTAAATGATAGCTAGAGTACACACAGAGGGAGTCAATCTATTCTCCAAAGCACTTGAAGGCAGGACAAGAAGCAATGGATGCAGACTAATTAAGGATAAGAACCAACTTAGAACTAAGGAGACATTTCCTGACAGTTAGAATAATTAGTTGCCTCCAGATCTTATGGGTACTCCAACACTGGAAATTTTAAAGAAGAGAATGGACAACCATTTATCTGAAATGGTATAAGGTTTCCTGCTTGAGCAGGGGGTTGGACTAGAAGCCCTCCAAGGTCCCTTCCAACTCTGTTAGTCTGTTACTTTCAGTTGAAGATACCTAGGGATTGCAAAACTGCTTTGCCCTATTGCTCTGCCCTGTGGTTCTTATGAATCATCTGGCTTCTATTTTGATGGGACAGTTACAATATGATTTTTCTAATTTCATCATTATAATATATTGGTTTTGCTCCACAATGCTGCTTATTTTGAGAGTGCTAATTGCCTCTGAGTAGGATTAAAGCAGGCATTTCCTGGCCAGCTTTCTCTTAATGGTTGTAGAGATGAAGCTTTATTGACAAGGATAAATCCAGTTGACTAGTTCCAGTTGGAAAGGGCTGCATCTGTCTTTTGCCATGTCTCCTCACTCCAGTTATGAGCTATTAACTCACTGTAGTAATAAACATTAGAGAAATGGGATAAAGGTCAGTGTTGCATGTTCCTGGCACCATGGTTTATCCATAACTGAAATTTCCACCCATGATTTTTCTTCTTTTGCATAAGTCAGTATAGATTAGGTTTTTTTAATTTTCTTTTTTGTTATCTAATGTCAGACATCCAGATTGATAATGTTGATAATTTTTATATAGAAACAATTGACAGCTTGTTTTTACAATATTGCCATTGAAGAATTTCAATGATAAGAAAACAGAATATATTTTTTCTTAGCTTTTGAAGTTGAGTACAACGATGTAACAATGTGAAATGCTTCCTAATTTCTTGGGAGTGCTGTTCAGCTGAGTGCCTTATAAATTATTCTCTCCAAGCATAAATTGCATTTTTCTAGTGGCTTCAAAAAATCTGGGGGGAAATTCTCATCAATTTGACATCTCTCATTTTATAGCGGAGCTCCTTTTGGCTTTAGAAAGATTTTTGTTTTGACTTATGGCATTAAGATGCTTTGCAAGGAAAGATTTCATTGTGACAAGCACATCAGTGAGGCAGTCAGCTGTTCTTACAGACCAACTATGTGCCTTGCACCACTGCAAAATTGAAGCTTGAAAAGTAAGCAATGCTAAATGTTCGCATTTATTGGTCTGTATTGTGTAGAGGAAAGACATTGAGAAACAAGAAAAAGGATTTGAAGCTTTAGGAAATAGAAATGAGTCTGCTTTTTGGACATGATTATTCTTCCTTAATAAGCATTGTGCTGAAACCTTTAAAACTCTGAGTCTTAAGTGTGGAAACAGACAATATAGCTTGCAGGAGTAAATATTAACTATTTCCAGGGCTATAGTTATCTAAAGTAATGCAAAACACCTTAAAGAGTATTAAAGCAAGAGGATTCTAAATGATTAGGAGTCAATAACCTATTAAGTCCAAGTCTAGTCTTACTAACTTCTCCTTGACCTCATCCATAAGTGGAAAAGCATGTAGGCATGTTACAAATAATATACATAAAAATATATACATGTATAGAACTTAATAACTTCCAGAAATTACTGCAGCTGCTCCTGGCTAAATAGGATCCCCCCCCCTGCCTTCTTAATGTTCTTTCTTACTGATGGATGAAAGATTTTTTTAAAAAATTCCCCCATTTACCAGTTTATCTATGAAATTCTTGTGCCATCCCAAAGATTCAGTACTCAGGAAACAGTTTGTTACCTAAAACCATGTTTGGGATCAGGAATTGAAAAACACTAAATTATTCTTTAACGTTTGAAGGTTTTCTCAAAACTGCTGAATGATAACCTGGTATCTACGTCTACATATTTTTTCATTTTCTCTTTCTTGAGGTTGGTTTGCACAGTACGTAGTCAGTGCAGCTCTTATTCCAGAATTTCATATAGCAAATATTAATTACTTTAATATTAACAGATTAACAGAGTTGGAAGGGACCTTGCAGGTCATCTAGTCCAACCCCCTGCCCAAGCAGGAGACACTTACATCTGCCTCTACCTAGGATCGAACTCACAACCTCCTGATTGTGAGGCAAGAGCTCTACCTCTAGGCCACAGCAGCTGGGTGTAAAAGATGCTACCCAAGATAGGGTTATGAGACATCAAGCAAAAGGAGGACATAGTACTCCTTTTTGACTTCATGTCCTCCATCCAGCAGGCATGCTTTAAAATCAAATATTGTCCAGCTTTTTGAGTGTCTTGATTTTTCTTTGGGGCTGGGGGCATTTTTGGACTGTTTTCACAATGGCAGTCATTCAAACTTTTATGTATTGTGACTTTGGAAAATGCTTCTTTCTCTATCTGCCAACAAACTAACACCCTAAATTTACAATATTTAATTTATTTCCTGATTCCAGCAATCGGGTTAAATCCAGCCCCTTCAATTCTATGATCACTATAACCAGTAGATCATATGACTTGTCATATTGTTCTACGGTGAAATTTGAAAAGCATGTCATCACCAATTCTATATTATTGCTAGCATCTGTTCTTCAAAATAAAGATTTGCTGGAAAATATTGTGATTAGAACAATCAGTCTTTCTGCTGGTGGAAAAAGTGATTTCACATACATGTCAGCCTAAGTACATTTCTTTGCAAATTTTTTTGCTGTAATTTTTGAAATGGATGCCAAGAAAGTTAAACAGTGTGTTTCCCTTTGCAATTGTTTGTGTCCTCCTTTGCCTGTTCAGATATCTGGTAACGCCTAGCCAAAGGAATCCTTGATAGATAATTCTGTAATAGTAACAAAATTTAATCCTTCATTGCTAGAAACAAATCATCCTCAAGCTGTTGAAGATAATATTTATTTCCGCCCTACCATCACTGGCTTTCATTGCTTTCAGCCTGTTTCATGTAATCCTTACTGAGTCATTCTTAAAATAGCCAACATAGCTAAGATTAAGTGTGTCAGAAGAATGGTTATCTTCTGTATGGACATCTCCAAACATTTTGTGAAGCCTCTCTGAGTTCAGCAATTTAATCTTCCCTGTATATTTTTTCCCCATGTACTGTCTTTGAGAAGTTTATGGCTTTAGAGAGATAGCTTCTCTCTTTTGAGGCCCAAGAAAGATAGTCATATAGAATTGTGTAGAGATCAGCACAGAAAGACCAAATATAAGTCTTGGTGGGAGTCATTTGGATCATTTTATAATCTAAACTGGACTTTCTTCGGCTAGTAGTTAAATTTATCAGGAGGGCCTCAGTGGGGGAAACTGACCCAGGGAGACTTTTCATGTTAGATATTAAGGCTTCCACCCAAAGTGACGCATTATAAAGTTTTTAGCAACAAAGAAGGGGATGATTCTTACTTTGTTTTCAGCTTACTGTAGGAGCTGTTGTGGAGAATACTACCAATGTCAAGCCTGTTATGGCAGAATAGAGCTGAAACTTCTCCCTTGCTGTTCAGATTCTTTTTTAAATAAAATTATTTGGGATAATACATCATAGGCTGGGACAGTTATTTGTTATTTTATTATCTTTACATTATTTTATTTGGCTTCACTGCTGCAATTATACAAACATAACCCTACATTTTTGTTTGTTCTGCATTGAAAACAAAAGTACTGATTTGAATAAATATTGATTTTTTAAATTAAAGTACTGTGGCACTACACTGTTGTTTTGTCTAAAGAACAGCTTTTTTTCCTTCTGTATATACCAGTATCTCAGCACGTGGTAGCGGGTGGCTGAACTTTTCTGTGCTTGGAAGCTAAGTAAGTGAGAGCCTGCCTAACTTAGATAGGAGACTACCAAAGAGGACCAAAGATAATCTGGGAATTTAAGAGACATCCTGGAAAATGAAATGGCAAACCAGTTCTGTGTTGCATGGATGTGTAATGTCACCAGGAATTGTTCTCCACTTATGGAGACCTTACAGCAGAGTTTCTTAACCTTAGCCACTTCGAGATGAACCTGGCTAGGGAATTCTGGGAGTTGAAGTCCACTCATCTTAAAGTAGCTAAGGTTAAGAAACATTGCTTTCCTATATGATAGGGTTAGGGATAATAGGCAATTTCACCCTTTTAAAGCCCTGGAGAAGGTTTCTTTTAACAGCTGAGTTTTCTTGCCATAGGTGCTCCAGACCCTACTGCAGGAGCCAGTATTGATGATGAAAATTGCTGGCATTTGGATGAGGAACAGGTTCGAGAGCAGGTGAAGCTGTTCCTCTCCCAAGGAGGGTACTATGGCTCTGGGAAACAACTCAATTCCATGTTTGCTAAGGTGAGACATAGATTCCCTTTTCTGTCACATTTGCAAAACTTTTTACCCTTGAAGTTTTATAATATTCTTTCAATTTGCTGTTCTTTTCTCTGTGAAATCAACATTTAGGATTATATCCTTCAGTCTTTTCCAAAGATGGACTGGAATTGGCATGTTCAATTGCATTGGTGCAATGGCCACTCGGAATCAAAAAGAATATTATATCTTACTCACAATTAGCTTATCATTAGATATTTCCACTTATGCAAATTTTGTTTGGATAGACATTTTTGGTGTTTCTGATGATTAACTAGACTCAAGGGAGATTTATCAATCAAACCTTTGTAGTAGAGATTTTGGTTTTAATAAAGGATTGTAACATAGAAAAGTAATAGAGGAAAAAGTGGAACATATAACCTTGTGTTTCTCCATTGCTGGATTTTGGCATATACATGTATGCAAACAAGCACAACCTCATCAATACTGTTTATAATAAGTAAAAATGCTACCATATACAAAGCCATCTGAACAAGCAAGACTTGCTTATGATTCAATAGCAGCAGTGGGTTTTTGTTTTTTTAATAATTCCCCACAAGAATCCTGTTGTCAACTTCGAAACCGCCGAGGCCATATTTATGTTTGCTTCGTTTATTAGTTGCCACTCTTTGGGGGGAGGGGGGGTTAGAAGGAACTGGAATGCTGTACCTGAGTCCATTAGACAAAACATCCACCAGACACAGTGTGTGAACCAAGGTCATGGCAACAAACATCTGTTCAGACCGAGGGCAAAGATCCTGATGGACTGATTGGTTAACGTGACCCAAGACACCTGAGGGGGGTGGGAAGTTTCTATTCTTTTTATTACTCTGAAGCGTGGGAATTAACCAGAGTTAGCTTCAACTTTCTAAGTGCCGATACGATGTACTCAATAAAAGGTACTTCAAGCCTGAATGGAGCTTCTGAGTCCTGATACATTTGGGTTCATTGCTCGGAACCATGACACCTGTACGGTGAGTTCGGCTAAAAGAAAGTGACTGTCGCAATGGTTTTAAAGACAATTACTGAAGGCTTTTTTAGAAGTATGTACTACCTTTACTTAGAATTCAATGCTCTTAGTTTTTATTCATCAACAGAATTTGAACGATATAGCAGATTGTTCTGTCACAGGACTATCATGAAAAAGGAATACCTAGAATCCTTCTTATAAATACATATGAATTCCAGTATGAACTGTATGAATGAACAGAACAGCAGTATGTAGAAGGTGTATAAGAGAGTTGAAGGCATGTTCAAAGTATAATCATTCAGATCAACAAACTATATAAAGATATTTGCATTGAATTAATCTATGTATGCTTCTTAGAAAAAAAATTAGAAAGTACATTACCTCAGACTAATCCATAAGCATTAATGACTAGTTTTTCATAGCCAAATGCAGTTAAGATGGCCAAAATATTAATGGCATACAAAAGTTGTTTAAGAAAAAAAAGCAAATACTTCTATGTATGCATAATTGCAAGATTTATTTTTTAAACTGTTCCAAATATATTGTTGCAATTTTATACCAGTCATTCATAGATAGATAGATGGAAAGTTAGTTAATCATATTTAGGACAATCTATATCAGAGGTCTTCAAACTTGGCAACTTTAAGACTTGTGGATTTCAACTCCCAGAATTTGGCTGGAGAATTCTGAGAGTTGAAGTCCACAAGTCTTAGAGTTGCCAAGTTTGAAGACCTCTGCTTTAAAGGCATGTTTTGCAGCGGTAGAGTTCCTAAATTACGAGCAAGCTGTTTGGGGACCCCTGATCTATATAATTAAGGATATAAGCAGTCCTTTCTGGATCGAACCCGTTGCCATGTAGTCTAGCAGTCTATTCTCACTTTGGACAACTAACTATACAAGGAAGTTCACTAGCCTCCCTGCAAATAGCCTTATAGGCAGTTACACTGTCATCAGGATTAATAGCCACTGACCCCCATAACTTATTTTATAAATGTTTATACTTCATGTAAAGCAAAGAATATTGTTGATGTATACTTTGATCCTTATTCTAAAATGTTCCACCTGGGCATTACACATTTTGAGAAAATATTATTCTAGAACTTAGTATGTTAGAGAAATTCTAGTTAGATCAAGTGATATGTTCCCTTGCAGAATCCAACATGCAAGAAATGATAATTGGAATTATGTAAGCAATTGTATCTCTTGAGCAGGATATGCCTTCCCATATTTGAAAATGTCCAGGTATGGTGATTCCACACTTTACTTCGAAAATCTATTCTATAAGGTCTTAGATATCATTTAAACCAAACCTTTCTCTTTCAAATAGAGTTTGCATCAGATTACAAGATTAAACATTTTACTTGGAATTGTTCAGATTTTCAAAAAACCCATCATTGTGAGGGATTCAGAGTTTGAAGTGAAACATCTATTTCTTCAGCCATGGGGCATTTCCCCCCAAATTATAGAACAGTAAAGGGAGACAAGCTGATTACCAAGAATTCTCATAATCTAAACCCACATTCCAAGGGATTTTTTGAGGAGGGAGTTTGGAAGTTCAGTAATCCACAAAGCATTTGGATTTGATCATTGTCGGAAATGGGGATCGTGATTTGAGTATATCTGGCTCAGCCTCTACTGGCTGGAGAATATAAAAATCACCGTCTGGATTATCATATTCTTTATTAATGATTTTGAATGCCTCTTATTCTCAGGAAAAAAAATCTTTCTTTGGCTTGTCTGAATAGCTTGATATTTGTTGCAAGGTTTATTCTTTATAGAGACATTTTCACAACCATGTAGGCAGCTTGATGATGGCAAGCTTTTTATCATCTTATAAGAAGTACATAATCCCCCCCCCCAAAAAAAAATCTGGTATCTCCATTCCTGTCAGTTCTAGCCATCATGATCAGTCAGGATAATCGGAGTTGTAAATTTAGCTCCAAATGTATGGTGGGACACCCTATGGGCAAAATGTGGCAAAGACTATGTACAAACTAACACATGTCACCCTTAAATCCAATTCCTATATGATTGAAAGTCTACATGTCCTCCTCTTTTATCTTAGGTCCGTGAAATGCTGCGCATGAGAGATTCTAATGGAGCTAGGATGCTGACGCTAATAACAGAGCAGTTCATGGCAGATCCACGTCTTGCTCTCTGGAGACAACAAGGAACAGGCATGACTGACAAATGTCGACAACTGTGGGATGAGTTGGGTAAGTCCAGCAGTTTGTAATACTTGAGGCTAGAAGGAACTCAGATCGGAAAGGCTGCAAGAAAATAGCAGATGACTTATGGTGGCAGCTGGAAACCATACAGAGCTGGAAATAGCATTACTATAGGCCAGTGATGGCGAACCTTTTTTGGTTCGCGTGCCAAAAGAGGGGGGGAATGCGGGGGATCACGTGTGTGCGTGCCCACACTCATAATTCCATGCTCCCAGCATGCAATGGCACACCCATTTTTCGCTCTCCCCAGGCTCCAGAGCCTTTCTAGGAGCCTGGGGATGGCAAAAACGGCCTTCCCCACCCCCTCTGGTGGCTGGAAACAGCCTGTTTCCCGACTCCCAGTGGGCCCAGAAGGCCCGAAAATCAGCCGGCTGGTGCACACATGCACGCCGGACCTGAGCTCGCGTGCCCACCGATATGGCTCCGTGTGCCACTTGTGGCACCCGTGCCATAGGTTCGCCATCACGGCTATAGGCTATATGAGTTAGTATATGAGTTTGTGTCTATGCCTATTTGTGTGGGAGGGAGGGAAAGAGAATGGTTCAAAGTCAATTTTAAAATTAGCCTTTCTCCTCAAAAATAGGAAATAAAGTTAACCGTAAGATCTTTCATACTATCTGCTAATTGATTCTTTCTAATGGAGCTGCCAGGGAAATTCTGTATACAAAAAGGTATGTTCTATAAGCGATCTATAATCTCTCCTAAAAGTAATATTCCTCTTTTCCCAGGGCATATGCTTGCACTGGAATTTAAAGCTTAATATGAAAAAAAAGTTTTTATTTCATCAACTTCATAAAAATAGATTAATACCCAGAACTTGCCTGAATCTCTAGGTTTTATGCAGTCATGGTAATTTGAGTAGAGACTGCTAGGGAAATAATATATTTGACCTTAGCTTGTGACTTAGCATTGAGAATCGATATCTAGGATGTCAATTGATGTTGGATGCATATAGACATTTTGAAGAACAGTGGAACATCATTGAAAGATTGCAGTAGCCCTTGGCATGGATGTAAGATCTTCAAAGTTTTCATCCCCATTCTTGAATAATCACAATGCATAATTACATCTGAAACTTAAAATGAGATTAAACTTAATTAGATGCATCAAATGGAGCCTAAATCTTGCACAGACAGATGCTTGCCATCTTGACCAGTCACCAGTAATAACTTCTGGCAGTTCTGAATATTCCAACACTTTTTGATCCTGCCCATTGATCTTACTGAAAGAGTTAAAATTGATGAGGCAGAGGCCCCCATTCTCACACTGGCTGCCACCATGGGATAAGAGTGACAACAACTTCAAAGTGGCAGGTGCAACCAATGATCAAAGTCCTGCCCTTTTTAAATGTGTGTTCAATGTGTGTTCAACACATTTAAAAATGGGGGAAGGTTTCAATTGACCAGTCATGCTTTTATTATAATATAGATGACCCTCCCTCCCTCTGCATATGCTCCTATCAACACCAGAAGTAGCAGCTTGGTAAACAAGGGGGTAGACGGCAGAATGCTTCAAGTGCAGCCAAAAATCCGTAGTCTAAAAAAGAAGAAAGGAACCCAGGATTTGAACCTTGGCATTGATACACATAGAAACACACAGGGCAAGATTCCTATGTGTTGGCAGATTTTTTTTTTGTATGTATGGCTTCCTAATCCAGGCAAAACTGCTTATCTAACTCTTATGTCTGATTGGAAATACAGAACTAAGAAGGAGTTTTTAATCACTATATTTGGCAAACAGTCCCGTCATTTACCTGTTGCTTTTTATTTCTCTTTGGGTACAGTTTTCGTAACCAGGTGTTCCCTTGGTAAAACCGTTGCTTTAATTATTCTGATCTTTATTGCCACATTTTTCATGATTTTGTTTATGTTTTTCATTCCTTCCTCCCTAGTAGTAACATCCTCTTGGTTTCTCCAGCACATAGTTTCACAATTTGTGAGCTTGGTAAAACAAAATTACCTAACTTTGCCTCACCATCAATTGTACATTCAAAACGATCTCAATAGTTCATGCTCAAATAGAAAGTCTCAGAATTATGACCTGATTTGTAATTTAAATAAAGAGGGCAGGGGTTGAAAAGGGAAAGTTTTTTTTATTTCTGATCAAATCAAGACATTGAAAATTCCAGATGAATATTCTTACATGATTCTCTCAGCTGAAAAACAAGAGGAAAGCTTGTATTACCATAACTGAGAAACTTTGAAGCTTTAATCCCATTGCAGCGATATTAAAGATTAGATCCCTATTGAGTTGAAAACAGTTGAATTATAGCTCGACCTTAATCTTTGAGCAGCTTAACCTTTATTTTGTTTAC
Source organism: Diadophis punctatus similis (assembly GCA_023053685.1). NCBI lineage: Eukaryota > Metazoa > Chordata > Lepidosauria > Squamata > Dipsadidae > Diadophis > Diadophis punctatus. The sequence continues at coordinate 50,846,881 of JALIGW010000003.1, forward strand.
AGCTGGAGACCAGAATGGGGAAGAAAACAAAATGTGGGGAAAATTGGCTTGTTTCAGGTGAAACATCAAATGAAACGAGCCTGAGGCTGATATGCTTCAGTTATTTCTCTGTTGGCCCTTTTGCTAGAATCTGGCAAACTCTGGTTTGTGGAAACCAGTTGGGAAGACTAAGAGTGCATCAGCTGGAGGCTTGATCTTGTAATTCTTTGGCATTACATCTGAACTGAGTAATTGTATTTTTTAATTGAGTTGTTGCTAGAGTTACTATTGTTCTTCCTCCTGGTGGAGAGTAGTATTCTCCTTACAGCAGAGGAGTTAAAGACACATATCCACAACTTGAGTAGTATTGTCCAGAATATTTGTGTGTAGTTTTAGTCATACATGCGGGATCTATACCCAAACAATATTACCTCTGCTATTAAAGTTACTATTTTTGTGGTTCGCCAATGAAAAATGTAAGATTGTGTCCTTTACTCATTTATAATCTGGTTTTTCAAAAAATACAAGGTTCCCCAGTTATTTTAACTGTATGCATACCAGTAGTGACTGAGATTTTGAATGATTGAAAAATATGCCAATTGGGTATTTTATGGGAGTCTACACATTTAATTGGGAAAATAACTTTAAAAAATACATAGGAATTTAATATGTAACAAGAGGAGAGGCAAGGATTCAACTAGCTTTGTTCATAAAGGATAATCATTGTAGCTAAAGGTTAACATTGATTTCTGTAAAGGCAGTCCTCATCTTACAACCGTTGTAAGTCATTATGGTCGCAAAGGACCATAATGATGAAGTAATTATTTGGTCTTTTTCACCATGGTCATTAAGCAAAGGCAGTGGTGATTAAGTGAACCTATTTTTTGAAAGAGCATTTATTGCTGGAAACCAGCAAAAAAGTTGCCAGAAAGTGGCAAATAACATTGCAAATTGCAGTCATGTGATTGTGGAATGCCGCAAGAGGTCGTAAAGCTGACCCACCCAACATATGTGATCATGTGACCAGTGTGTATGTGGGGGGGGCACAACTATTTACAATGGCTGGGTATGGTTTACTGGCCATAAAGCACCCATTCCATGGCCACTGTAACTTTCAGAGATCATAAAATGTTTGATTGCAAGTTGCAGACTACCTGTGTAAACATAAGCATAAGGTGACCAGACGTCCCACTTTTGGTGGGACAGTCCCGCTTTTTAATAATTTGTCCCGCGTCCCACGGCGTTTCAAAAAAGTCCCGCTTTTTGAATTTGAATTTGCGCAAAGCGCCTCGCTTCCCTCGAGTGGCAGTGGGAAGCAGCCCGAGAGCTGGGGCAGGCACCCCACATGCTCAGCAGCCAAGCCCTGCACACTCCTCTGCCTCCTGCCTCGCCTGCCTCCTCCTGCCAGACAGGGAGGGAGGGCAGTGAGAGGGGCAGCGTCCCCTGCCAAGCGCAGCGCACGGAGGCGGCGGGCAAGGCGTCCCCAGCACACCTGTTAATCCGGCCGGCCACGCAACTACAAGTGCGGCATGGAAGCCGCTGGTGGCCGGGTGGGCGGCAGCCCCCCCGGGCGTGTATAGGGCCAGGCCTGCGCTTGGAAGGGGCCGCTGCTCTCGCTGTTCTCCCTCCCTGCCTGGCTGCAGACGTCCGCCTGCCCTCCCGAAGCAGCACTGCTGCAGTTCACTTTTGTTTCGCGGTGGGAGAAGGAAGAAAGTGGGCAGCGAGAGTGGCAGCCTCTTCCAAGCGCAGGCCTGGCCGTCTCCCCACATGGAGAGCTGCTGCCCGGCTGGCTGGCGGCGGCTTCTGCAACGGAGGCAGCACGTGGCTGTGAAGAACCCTCACCACCCGCCCTCCCGAAGCACCACAGCCGTAGTTTGCTTTCTTCCTTCTCCTGCCGCTGTCCCTCTCCGGGCCAGACGCAGCAGAGGCGAGCCCCGGCCATGGCAGCGGTAAGGGCTGCGATGAAGGGGGGGTGTTTGGGGGGGGGTGCACAAAGCTGCAGGATAAGAGAGACGGACCCCTCCCGTCTTGCTCCCCTAGACCCCCCCCATCAATGGTGTCCCGCTTTACAAATATTAAAATCTGGTCACCTTACATAAGCATGCATATTTGAAGGTAGAACGTGAATAAAATGGGAATGCTATAGATCAGTTAGGCCATCTGGGAAACATACTACAGCATTAGTAAGCAAAAAACAAAATATTTCAAATATATTGCTTTGATGCCTTTCTACAACAAAACAGAAATGCTCATTTATGATCCCATAAACATGTTGTGCAAAAAGGCTCTTGTTTTCATTAGAATTTCAGAAAATATCAATATATGCCTAACAGATGTCTAGTGAACCCTGATCCATGTTTTATATTATCCTTATGTTGACATATTGTTTCCCCTGACAGTATTTCAGAAGAGCATGCAAGGGGAACAGGGCAATTAGATTATTTCCCATCCCCTGCCATTCATTCCCAGCAGTCTGAGGTTGAGATCAGTTGTTTTGTATAAACCCAGAAAGAAGAGTTTAAAAACCTGCCACCCAGGAGTCAGATCTATGTATTACTCTATGCTGAGCATTGTGGCTCTTTATCAAAAGAACTGATTCTTTAAACTGCCAGCTTTGGAAAAGAAGCCCTTCAGGAGCAGACTTGCCAGCTAGGAAACTTCAAAAAAGCCAGATCTGTAAAGCTGCTTTTTTTCCTGTTCAGTAGGAGGAGTGAAACTCTTAGAATCTCAAGGATGGCTGCCCTGCATTTATGGTTAGGCTCAAAAAAGAAAATCCCCAAACCATCCCAGTTCCATAATAAAGGGGACAGTCTAAGAAATATGAGGGAACCTGAGATGCTTAGTAGCAGGGGAGGCTGGGAGTAGCTATTTACAGATCCAGGGCCCTTCTATTCTGCCACTGGTTCCCTAAGCACTCAAAAGCAATTTTTTAAAAAAAGTCCACACTTCTATCAAGGAATGCAAAAAATCATTATCTTGCCTCCAGTTGATACAGGAACTGGAGGAGCAAAACGTTTCTTACTTGCTTCTCTATCAGAATGGAAATAAATGGCTCGCTCTGCTCTCCATCTCCATCCACATCCTTATGTCATGCTGTATGCCCGTGATGGCAAACCTGTGGCACGCGGAGCCATATCTGAGGGCACGCGAGGCATTGCCCTATGTCAGCTCCAGCGCTCATGTGCGCGCTGGCCAGCTGATTTTCGGCCTTCCGGAGGGTGGGGGGAGGTTGTTTTCACCTTCCCCAGACTTCAGGAAAGCCTCCGGAGCCTGTGGATGGCGAAAAACGGACCAACAGGCCTACCGGAAGTTGGGAAATGAACTTCCGGTTGGGCTGTTGGGCGTTTTTGTTAAGGGGGGGCAATCCCCCGTGGAGGTCGATGGATCTTTGCTTCCCTTTTGAAGTCATTCTCATTAGAAAATAAAACCGAGATTCAAATCTAATTAACAAAATATTTATTTCAGTAGAAAAGTAATAAAAAGAATCCTTAGTAAACTACATCTTATCGGCTAATGAAAAAGTCACGTCTACCTTCAGCAGAAATGGCGGAAGAGAAGGAAGGGAGTTAACTCCGGGAATGCAGGCATGCGTAATAGAATATATCACACGTCTGCTTGACCATAAATACAAGAAACAGTAAAAAACATAGAGATGCACAAACTGACAATATTCACATCGTGACAGTTTTTCACCCTCCCCAGGCTTCAGGAGGCTTTCCTGAAGCCTGGGGAGGTTGAAAAACGGCCCAATGGCCCAACCGTAAGTTCATTTCCCAACTTCCGGTTGGGCCGTTGGGTCCATTTTTCACCTTCCACAGGCTCCGGAAGCTTTCCTAAAGCCTGGGGAAGGTGAAAACTACCTCCCCCCTGCCCTCCGGAAGGCCGAAAATCAGCTGGAATCAGTTTTTCGCCATCCACAGGCTCCAGAGGCTTCAGTGAGCCCTGCGCGCATGCGTGGGGGGCAGCATGGGTAGGTTGTGCGTGCATGCGCAGGGGGGAGGGCATTGCATTATGGGTGTGGGCACACGCACCCGTGCCCTTTTGGCACCCGAGCAAAAAAAGGTTCGCCATCACTGCTGTATGCAGTTTTCTGATTGTGTCCCCCCCCCCCAAAAAAATCCTGAGCAATTCCTAGAAGGGAAGCTGCCAAGTCACAATGTTTCTTGAAACTTCTGCTGAGGGCTGAAACCCTGGGTGAGGCAGATTCCCATTTCTGTAAGTGGGAAAGAGACTCTCCACAGCTCTATGGAATCACAATCTTTCCTAGGAGCAACTAATTTATTGTAGTTTTTAAACATACCACAGCTGAACCAGAAACAAATCTGCTTGGCTGTCAAATACAACTGGTGTCATGGAATCATAGATTTCTAAGCAATGGTTTCAAATGGAGCATCTCATATGAAGATGTCCTTAGAAGTATAAGGGAAAAAAGGGAAAGATATAGATATAGGAAGATTAAATAATAAAAAGACTTACCATTGAGTCCAATTTATTTGTTTGTTTTGATTTAAAGCCCCTCAAATAACCTGGCCCTGCACCATGATCCGGTGTTGCTTACTCCATTCTAAAGATGACATTTGCACAATTTTGTCACAGATACCAAGTACAACAAATTTATAGACTCCGGCTAAACCAATATAAGCACGTAATTGGTGAACATTCATCTCGATGAATCGCAAAGCATAAAGGCCTATAATCCCTGGCTTTGAATGAAATTGGTTCAGGCTTAGGAGGAGCCCCAGCCAATTCCAGTTCTAAGAGGTGTGAAACCTGCTTAAAGTGCGCATCCTGAGAGTTTAATTTGCCAGGTATAGAAAACCTTTTCTTAGAGCTGCTTGTACAAGTTTTCCAGTTATACAGAACTCTGCACACTCTGCTATTAGAATACTTAAACATATATCTGCATTTACTGTATCCTTATGTGTCTTAGGATTTCTGAAAAAAATATTTGAATCAAATGGAGTAATGAATAAAATCTAGAGGAGATGATTGCTCACAGGCAGAGGAAAAGTATTTTAAGAGATAGTTGCAAAGTATGTAATTAAGTACAGCATATAAAAATAGAGGTAGCCACAAATCATGTGATATACATAAAACTCATAATCTCTTTTAAAACTCTAAAACAACCATCATCCAGAGTTAAGTGTGGGTTTTTTGGCTTTATATCTGTATCCCTCATCAGCATCTAATTGACCTCAGCTGGCCTGAAAAACTTAAGTGTTGAGCCTGGTTGGGATAGGAGACCATTGGAAAATGCAAGGGTTGAAGGCTAGATTGGAGACTGAAAAAAATCATTGTGGAATGAATCATTTTTTCCATATGGTTGCCAATATGCATTCCTGGCCACGAAGTCATCCGAAATGAAACTCAATTGAAAGGCAACTGTTCCTTTAGTCTTTGCTTAATTTCAGATTCTTTTGCCAAAGAATACTTAATATATATTCTTAGATATACAGCATTAACTGACCTGCAGATCTGAACCACAGTACTGGGAGCAGTAATTATACTGTTGCTGCTGATTATGGGGCAAATGCCACTTGCCTACTGCTTTTCTAAAATGGACTAAATGTGCAGTATAGAAATCAGGCTATCGTGGGGTTTCCAACATTGGGACTTGCTGGCATACATTTAAGCAGTCTTTGAAGTACAGTTCAAACAGTCGATATATCCTGGCAGACAGAAATAATCTCGGATGCACATTGCCTTTCCATTTTCAGCTCTGAGGGATACAATTAAGCTGATTTATGGAAGATGTTTTCTTGAGTTAGTTAGCCAGTTTCTTTTATAAATTCTCCCTCTGGGCTCAGTGCAGTTCCCTGAAACAAGATGTAAACATTTCCAAACTCTTCAAAGCAAGGAACCTATGGGGCAAGGGGACTCTTGTTGCCTGCTCAAGCAGAAAAATACATTTCAGCATTTGGCTTGCTCTTACAGGGGCCCTATGGGTGTGTGTTGTATTAAATCCACACTGCACACTAGAAGAAAAGGCATGCTGGCTGCGACAGCTCCGGAAGTGGGGTGATATGGATGTTTGTCCACTGGAAGATGGAAACTACAGCAATGAACTTCCCAACATCACTAGTGCACTTACTCAGAGCTCTAGTCACAGGCAAAGTAAGTGTGACGGAGATAGTTTCATTGTCTATTGTGTAACATCTTTCTCTAGTTTCCATAAAGAGCTAAAAATAATCTTATAACATCCCAGTTATGGGTTAATAGAAATCTAGTTCATGGCATAGGACTGTTCTGCATTTCAGCTGGTAGAGCAATGAACAAAAGAATGTCGCCTGAAGGCAAGGAAAAGGGATGTACTGCTAAAACTCTTGTGTCTGTTTGATTGTTCCTAACCTTCATTTGGTGAAATGGTGCATCATAGAGCAACAATTTTTGAATCAACCTACCTCAAAATTGGCTAATTTATAGAATTCAGGACCTGTGACTCTTGTGGGCAAAATTTGACAAACTTGGCAAAATTGTGGCTGCTCCAATGCTGCTGCGCTGCCATAGTGCCACAGTCGGTTGCAATGATGTGATCATCATTTGCAACACTCCTTGCCAGCTTTTTACAAGGAAAGTTAGTGGGGAAGTTGGCTGGAAGTTGGAAATCACTGCCCCCTCTCACTGTTTTTTTGCTGGCCAGTGATCATTCTCTTTCTCTGTTTAGGTAAGGGATTATTTTTGAAATGATGACCCAGTGGAGCACGGGCTGCCTAGTTTTTATTAAAATGTCCCAATTGAAGGAAAATGGTTTTGATTCAGATTGTTAGAGCTCTATAAATCTTGTCTTCTTCCTAGCTCCCGCCCTCATAATGGGATATTTTAGTGCCCTCCCTCCATCTCTCCCTCCCTCTCTCTCCCTCCCTCTGTTCCTGATTTCCTGTTTAATTCCCTCCCTGTATTCTTGCTCAGTCATCAGTACCAGGCAGTGGATGGACCCTGCTGTAGGTTGTTGTTGTTGTTGTTTTGTTGTTGTTGTTGTTGTTGTTGTTGTTGTTGTTGTTGTTGTTGTTGTAATATTAATTGGAAAATATCCAGTTTAGAAAAGAATTGGTCGGCTTTATCTGTCCTCAATTATTTCCCCATGGTGTTTTGTGCTGGAAATGCTATAATTTGTATAGCTGGGTTTTATAACAATATTTTGTTATAACAATTTTGCTAACAATACTCAGCAAAAGCATCATTTGAATGCTTTGCAGTCTCAAACATTCCTGCCCAGCCTTGAACTCCGTGCAAGCTGAACGCATAAAAATTGACTCATATTACTTAATATTCAGGGGCTAGATTTCACAATCTTCGTGTGCAAAGTTCCCAAATCTTGTTGATATCAGGAGAGATATTTTCAACATAGCACGGCAACAGCGTTCTTGCCCTGACCTTATATTGTAAATGGCAACAAATCCTGCTAATAGATTTCTTATGGTGACAATAGACCTGGAATGTTGTACGAAGATTTTGATATCCTCTGAGTCTGTCTTTTTAATGCCAAAAGGCAGCTTAAAAATTGTGTGAATAGCACAGCACAGCAAAGCACAGCATAGAGTTCCTGTACTAGTGTGTAAAAGAATATAGTGCTTATTCAATGTCCTGCTTAGAACTCTTCCTAGCCCTTCTGTCAGAGATTGAGTTGTACTTTCCTTGCCCTATGTTCAGTTTTAATGCATGTGAGCATTTTGGTGGTAAACAGGTCCATTGTGACCAATGGATTGCCCCAAGCAGGGGGAATAGTTTGAGAAGACCACTCTGTACTTGGATGTTCTATCTGATTAGCCTTGATGGATGAGGGACTGCTTTCAGTGGCCATCTGCTGGAAGACTAGTTGGCTGCCTTGTGCAATTGATTGTCCCCTCTGAGAAGCTATGCCATGTTGGGTGGGGTAGAGGTCTGATCCAGCAGGATGTTGCTTGTGTTTTTATGTTCTTACCTGTTCTTTTCCTTATAGGCTCTTTAACAAGGCCACGGCGCACAGTATTCACTCGTGCCATTGAAGGCTGTGACCTCCACTGGCAGGACAGTCACCTCCAGCGAATAATCAGCAGTGATTTCTACATTTCTCCATCTTACCCCAGGGAGGGTGAGGGCCTTCTTTTCAACTCACAAGGACAACCGTTGTGGCTGGGTAAGCTTCCTGGTTCTGGTTGCTGTGCAGGTGCTGTTGTTGCTGTTGTTGTTGTTGTTGTTTTGAATATTTGTTGAAGAAAAAGCTGTGACAGAATAATATTCTTGCATTTGTGAGTGCTGTCCCTCTCTAAGGAGACCCTGTATTTTTTGGAGTATAAGACGCACCTTTCCCACCCCTAAAAGAGGCTGAAAATTTGGCTGCGTCTTATACTCTGAATGTAGCTTTTTCGAAGCTTTTTTCTCCAGCCCTAATGTGCTAACGATCTTCCCTGCTTGCAGGATTTTTTCATTCCTACTCCCTCCAAAGAAGTTTTTTTCCAGCCCTAAGTCTTTGCAGGCTTGTTTTCAATGCTATTCCCTCAGAAAAAGTTTTTTTTCAGCCCTAACCAGGGGATAAAATAATGTGCTGAAGCTGACCAGACTAAGGACGCTAGCCAGATCTGCCTGGTAGGTAGATTTTTCTCCCCTATTTTCCTCCCCAAAAACTAAGATGCGTCTTATACTCCGGTGAGTCTCATACTCCGAAAAATATGGTACTTCACTTACTTACTTTCCAGAACTTGAGAAGCCTGGCACTTAGTCACTTGCAATACTCAATACTCACAGAGCCTAAGATAGCCCCTTTTTTCCTAGCTCTATATTGGGATACTGTGTATTGAAACACTCCTAATTCTCCATCCTGTGAGGAGCCAGCAGTCAGGATGGGTTGTCTCCGCCTACCAGCAGGTTGAGGACCGAGTCACTTTTTTTCTTAAATCCCCTGGATCCGCCCCTTTGAGGCCCAGTTATGACTCGTCCTCAGCAGAGCAGGACGTGGCGAAAACAGCTCATCCCAACTGCTGGTTCCAACGATCACAGACAACTAAGAAGATCAGGTTGTACTGGATTTTACTTATCATCAAAATACTTGGATCTACCTTTCTGAAGTAGTGGTGAGCGAGGGGAAGGTGGCAAGCACGCTGTGGCTTTTAGCCTAGGCTGCCACGTGGGGAATTTGGACTTCAGATCCAACCCCCCCCGACCCCCCCCATTCCCTCGGCCGGGATCGATCGCTCCGCGGCTGCAACCAGGTTTCAAGCCGTTTGGGCTCGCTCCAGCTCTGGTTGCATAGGGCTTAACCCGTGGCCGCCCCCTCGCTCAAGCCTCACCTAGGAGCGACTTGTCTGCTATTCATCGGAGAGGCGCGGCGGCAATTTAAACGAGCCGGCCGACACGCTGGGAAGCCGATTGCCGGAGCCTCGCTCGCGATCGGCTTCCACTTTTGAATTTGGCGCCAGTTTTGACCTCCGACGATCGGCGGATCTACCGGGGCCTCTCTAGGCTTGCCCTCTTTGCCTCTTGACCGCGTGGGGAAATCGAAAGCGAAAGACGCCACGAGGTCTCTGCTCTCCATAGCCGGCTGCCTGCGCTTAGCATCAGCTCCGCTCCAGCGGCTTTTATATCGGCTATCAGCATTCCCTGGGGGCCTCTCTCTCTAAATCTTCCCGGAACGAAGGCAGGAGTACCCAAGGGATCTTGGCTACAAAGAAAGGGGGGGAGAGGCAGCCTTGCAACCGGGCAGAAAATTAATCCCCAGGGTCCATTCTCAAGATTCAAATGGCAAAAGGGATGCCCCCAGCCCCCTCTAAACCTGGGGGGAAGAGGAAGCACAAAACTAACCGTCCAAACGACGATGAGGCTGCAGCCTCTTCTTCTCAGCCTGGCAAGCCTACATCTACAAGGGCAGAACAGCGCAGGGACCGGGTCCTGCAGAAGATTCATAGCAGGGCAGCTAATGAAGGTGCTCCCCAAGCTTCTGCCTCCGGGCCTGACCAGATCCTGGGCCTAGACACCACAGTTCCCCAGATCTCCACCAATCTCTGGGGTCCAGGGGGTTTGGGCGTGGCATCCCCCAACCCTCAGCCGGCCTTAGCCCTGGAGACCACTCAGAGCGTCCAACCTTCTCTGCCTCCTGGTCAGGAAGGGGCCTTGCCTCCCCCACCTCCACCCGTGGTCCAGGGGATCGAGCCTGTCCTCCCTCCAGCTCAAAGCCTGCCGGCTCTCCCCTTTGACCCTACTATAATTCAGCAATGGATTGCCTCAGCGGTCCAGACCAGTATTACTGCTAACCTCCAAAACTTGGCAGCTTCTCTGCCTCAATTAGGCTCTGGCACTTCCTCACCTCAGCTGGATCCTCAACCAGGAACCAGCGCTGATTTCCTGGCAGCGGATCAGTTATCCAACATTTCTGAGGATGAGAACCTTGATGACTTTACGGTGGCCCAGATGGATACCATGGGTGATCTATCAGAGGATGAAGTAGCAGGCCCCTCTCAACCACCATCGGCGGCTCTCTTCCCGCCGGGTCTATACAAGTCTTTATTAAGCAAGGCTAGGGCGGCTGCCGGCCTAGTGGCCCCGGCCGCTCCAGCGCCATCGCTAACCACTCCATTGGGGCCTATCTTCTCTTCGGTCACTCCGGAACCGGATTCTGTGCCGGCTCCTTCCCTATTCATAGATACAGTTAGAAACCAGTGGGCCGCTCCGGCTACTGGATCTAATCCTACCTCTCTGGAACGTCAATTTTTCAACGTAGCCGCCGAACTGGGAGACATTCTTGAGGTTCCCGCGGTAGATCCCTCTGTCTTGGCGCTTCACGCCCAAACCACTCTTCCCAGTGAATCGGAAGAGAACCTCAAGCCTGAAGATCGGAAAGTGGAACAGGCTCTGGTGCGCGCTCACCAGGCGGCGGCCTGGGCCATCAAGGCTGCATCCACTTCCTCTTTCTTCGCCAGGGTGGCTCTCCTCTGGGTGAAACAGCTGCAGGACCTTATTCCTGAATCCAACATAAGGGCACATCAAGACCTTAGCAAAGTCTTCGCTACTTGCCAGTTTCTTGCAGACTCCACGCTGTATACATCCAAATTCACATCAAAGGCGATGGCTTCCACCCTCGTGGCCAGACGCATGCTTTGGTTGAAACAATGGCCAGTAGAGACCCGCCACAAGTGGCGTCTAGCGTCTAAGCCTCTTAAAGGCAAACAGCTCTTCGGGGATTCCCTGGATCCTTTTCTCATCGAATCTAAGGACAAGAGGAAGATTCTTCTGTCGCTCTCTCGCAGAGGCCTTCCTCGACAGACCCCCTACTTCCGGCGGCCCTTTCGCCACACTGACCAGGGATCCAGCTTTCCCCGGTCCCCAGGTCAGTACTCGGGTAGGTCCCGCTTCCGTCAGGACAGGGCCGGGAGGGGAAGGCAGTTTAAGAAGAACTTCCGTGGCGGAGCCGGATTGCGTCCCACCAAGAGAGGGAAATAGTAGTTTTTCCCCCATGACCGCTCCCATTGGGGGGCGGCTGAAATATTTTGCTGATTGTTGGGATTCAACAACTGAAAATGCGTGGGTCCTCAACACGATTCGACACGGTCTATCTTTGGAATTCCTCTCCCTTCCCCCGGGAGCCCTCATTCGGTGCCCCACGGCCAGGAACCCCGCTAAACGGGCTCTCATGGCTGAGGCGGTTCAACACCTGCTAGATATTAGGGCTATTCAGCAAGTGCCCCCTGACGAACACTTTCAAGGATTCTATTCCATCCTCTTTGTGGTTCCCAAGGCTTCTGGGGGCTGGAGGGCGATTTTGGACCTCAAACGGCTAAACCGTCACATAGTCTACAAAAAATTCCGGATGCATTCTTTAAAATCCATCTTGGCTTGCATCCGGCCGGGGGACTTCATGGCCTCCTTGGACTTGACGGAGGCCTATTTACACATTCCCATTGCTCATCATCACCGTCGGTATCTTAGATTCTGCTATGCCGACCAACACTTCCAGTATAGGGCCCTTCCCTTTGGTCTCTCCTCTGCTCCCAGAGTTTTCACGAAGGTCCTCTCCGTCTTGGCGGGCCACCTCCGGGCCCTCCCTATTAGAGTCCAATGTTATCTGGACGACATTCTAGTACATGCTTCCTCTGAAGCGGTGGCACGTCAGCATCTGCACACCGTCACACAGGTTCTATCTGCCCATGGGTTTTCCATCAACCTCGCTAAAAGTCAGCTGTCCCCATCAACGTCCATCCTCCATCTGGGCTCTATTATTGATTCCTCACAGGGTAGGGTGTTCTTATCACCGGAGCGACAAGTTAGTCTTCAGGTTCTTTCCTCTCAGGTCCAAAGAGCTGGTTCTTCCCCCCTTCTTACCTTATCCTCTCTTCTAGGCAAAATGGTATCTTGCATCTCCATTGTTCCCTGGGCTAGGTTGCATGCCCGGGAATTGCAGTGGTTTCTTCTTCCCTTTCAGAAGGCGCACCTCGGATCTTCTCTTCGCAAGGTCTGTATTCCTCCTCCGGTTCGTCGCTCCCTCACCTGGTGGCGTTCTCCCGCTCTCGCAAAAGGTACCCTGTTCTTTCCTCAAGTCCAAATCACAGTCACGACAGACGCAAGTCTGTCAGGATGGGGCGCCCATTGCGAGGGCGCCACAGCTCAAGGTCTGTGGTCAGAGGCGCAAGCCAGGTGCTCCATCAACTGGCTCGAGCTGCACGCCGCCTTCCTCGCATTGAAGCATTTCCATCGAGTGCTAGCAGGGTCCCATGTGCTCCTGCTAACGGACAACATCACCACCAAGGCGCATGTCAACCGCCAGGGGGGCACCCGGTCCCGGACCCTGATGGACGAGGCGAGGAAGGTAGGTCTTTGGGCGGAAAGGCACCTCTCTTCCTTGACAGCGGAACACATCTCGGGGGTAGCCAATGTCCAAGCGGACTGGCTGAGCCGATCAACGGTGGACCAAGCCGAGTGGCGCCTGGATCCGTCAGTATTCCAGTCCATCGTGAACAGGTTCGGCAGGCCACTAGTGGATCTCTTCGCGACGCCAGAGAATTCCCAATTACACCGCTTCTTCTCCAGATATCAAACACGGGGATCGGAAGGGACCAATGCCCTCCTTTGTCGCTGGCCCAAGGGGCTCCTCTACACGTTTCCTCCTCTCCCCATCCTACCGTTGGTCCTCAGGAAACTGATGCAGGAGGAAGCGGAGATAATCTTAATTGCTCCGTTCTGGCCGCGGCAACCGTGGTTTGCCGACCTTGTAGCCCTCTCGGTGAGGGCCCACTGGACCTTGCCCCCCCTCCCGACCCTTCTCAGTCAAGGGCCCATCTTCCACCCGGACCCCAGGTGGTGCCAACTGACCGCCTGGCGCTTGAGCGGAGTAGCCTGAGGCGGCAATCCTACGATCCAGATGTCATCTTTTACATCCAGGCATCTCGCCGCCCATCTACCAACCGTATTTATTCCGCGACCTGGCAGGCCTTCTGCTCTTGGTGTGCATCTCAGAATCTCTCCCCCATCGACGTGCCCCTTCCAATGGTCCTACGCTTCCTTAAACAGGGCTTGGATAAGGGCCTTTCTCCCAATACACTACGCCGTCAGCTCGCGGCCTTGTCCTCAGTCTTGTCGTGTGGTCACTGGGACTCCCTGTCCCACATCCCGACCGTTCGACGATTCTTGAAGGGGGTCACCAACTGTCATCCTCCGGCGATCCACCGGTACCCATCGTGGGATCTCCCGCGAGTCCTCCAATCTTTGACAGGGGCTCCATACGAACCGTTACGAGAAGCTTCTCTCCGGCAGCTATCCCTCAAGGTCGCGTTTCTCCTCGCCATCACCTCGGCTCGCAGGATTTCTGAGCTCGCAGCTCTTTCTGTCCGGGATGACCTCTGCATCTTCCATTCTGACAGAGTCGTCCTCCGTTTGGATCCTACCTTCCTTCCGAAGGTCAACTCCCCCTTTCACCGCGCACAGGAACTTATTCTACCATCTTTCTGCCCTGCACCGTCCCATCCTTCCGAGCGGGTTTTGCACACCTTGGACGTCCGTCGGGCTCTGCGCATCTACATCAGTCGCACACGCCCGTTCCGCCGGACGGAAGCACTGCTCGTTACGTTCTTGCCCCAATCAATGGGCCTCAAGGCTTCGGCGGCGACGATCGGACGCTGGATCAGAGGGGCAATTGCTAAGGCCTACGACATGGCCGCTCTCCAGCGACCCGCCGGCATCACAGCGCATTCCACGAGAAGTGCAGCGACTTCGGCTGCCTGGGCAACTCAATGCTCATTGGAGGACTTATGCAGGGCGGCGACCTGGGCGTCACCCATTCCATTCATAAGACACTACAGAATTGACAAATACGCATCAGCGGATGCGGCCTTCGGGCGACGGGTGCTGCAAAGAGTTCTCATCAACAACGCTCAACCTTTCTGTCCCTCCCATGGGTAATACTACTTTGGTATGTCCCATCCTGACTGCTGGCTCCTCACAGGATGGAGAATGAGCGTTGACTTACCTGATACGCTCTTTCTCATCAGGAGGAGCCAGCAGTCAGCTCCCTCCCTGTAAATTGACACGTTGTTAAAGTTGCTTCACTACGGAGAGGTCTCTGTTTCGACCAGGGAGGACGTTGGTCCCGGAACGTCAGTTTTCTCCAGTTTCTCCAGTTTCTTCTTGCACCGTTTCTACAAAAAAAAAAAAAAAAAAATACTATCAAATCAGCCAATTTCGGGAATCACCTTGACCTTACCTTTGACCCCGACACTTCTCGAACCAGTCTACAACCAGTTGGGATGAGGCATCCATCTGATCTGCAATTTCGCCACATCGAGTCTTTCCCTCGGATTCGTCATAACTGGGCCTCAAAGGGGCGGATCCAGGGGATTTAAGAAAAAAAGTGACTCGGTCCTCAACCTGCTGGTAGGCGGAGACAACCCATCCTGACTGCTGGCTCCTCCTGATGAGAAAGAGCGTATCAGGTAAGTCAACGCTCATTCAGTATGGGAAGAGTTTGCTGATGTTGTAATTAAATGCAATAGTGCACTGGTAACTAGACCAGAAATTCTACTAATAACAAAATAACAAATTGGTTGAAATTAAATGAAAGGCATTAAAACTGTAGCCAAACACTGAAGTTACTAATGATTGTACTGTAATGGGCTTTTCATCTAGATCAATGAAGCTTACCATGCTAAATTAATCCCATATCCTAATATAACAGATCCACCTCTTTACAGCTTCGTTGGGAAAGTAAGATCTGTGTAGCACAGAATATAGAAATTCAGGGATATAGCGGCCAGTGCATGGGACCTCAGTCAGGTGACAAAGGTTTTTAGCCATCTCTGCATCTTCCTTCTCCTCCTCAATCCTTATTTGGATAGTTCATTTGAATATTGCCAAAGACATAAATGAAATGCATTGTCCAATCTTCTTGCTTCTTTTTCTTGGAGCTCCTCCTGGAGGAAATTGAGAGCATTGAGGATTTGTTTTTGATTTGCCAGCAACATCTGAATGATATAATTTTTAAAAGGTGTGCATATTGCACTTAGAATGAACAAACTTTTTTTGAAAGGGACCCAAGCATTTTCTTCAAGATCATTAAAAACATGGAGCAAATCAGCTGAGGATTTGGAGGAAGGCAGGGAAAAGGGATGTAGCTATCATTAAAGATCCTGAAATACCTTACAAAAATATTTTCTTCACAGATTGTCCACTCCTGTGACTTTCTGTCTGCATTCCCCATGACAGGGACATTTAGAGAGGAAGAAGTTATTTGCAGCTTTCAAACCAGTCTGTGTCATCTGTTCCTCTCCAAGTCGCTGTGACTTTGGGGCAGAGGTTGGGGGGGGAGGGAGAAACAATCATCAAGAACAGATGAATGTCTATGCCATGCAGTTGTGTTGCCACAGGACACGTTGTTCTCTGGTAATAATACTATCAGGATTGGCACAGAACGTACACTTGATACAAAATCACTTCCAGAGAGGTATTCTAGAGGTTGAGCAGAAGTTATAAAAGATAGAAGACTACATCAGGTTTCTATTTCATAAAGAGCTTTGAGTAAAGAGGAGGTTTGAAGGATGGAATGGTAACTCTGGCTCAGTTTGAATGCCAAATGTAGTATTGTAAGACACTGGGACCAAGGGAGGTTCAAAACATACCCAGGCAACTTCCTTTTGCAATAAAATTAGAATGCTAGGAGAAAAGGTTATGCTAGGGTACATTTGTTCCCTCATTTGCCTTCTTTTTAATATTTTCATTTAATATAATATACTATAATCAGGGGAAATATTACCTCTGTGTATTTGGGTTATCTTTTGGAAAGGAAGGAGTTGAAAAATCTGTTTCATGGATGAACATTATGCCACTATGGGTTTTATCTGGTTTTATTAAAAAAAACACAAGGTTAGGATAACAGTGGTTTGGCAGATACAAGAGCTGAAATACAGTATGAGAGCTGCATATTACACACATTCAATGCTGCACTATGAAAAAGGCAAAGAGAAAACCAAGCAAGCATCAAAAGGCCTATTTCTACATGTTAGTCATCATTAAGGGGGGGGGAATGCAACAGAACAGAATATATAAATAAAGCTTAGCTTTAAATTCCTAGTGTTCAGTTGATTCTTTAGCATAGACTGCCTGTATAATTCATTTGTCTGTAATTGAGGCTTAATTGCCTTCTATCCTTACATGATGCCACAGAACATGTCCCAACTGCTTGTGCCCGGGTTGATGCCCTACGGTCCCATGGATACCCCAAGGAGGCTCTCCGTCTAACTGTAGCCATAATCAACACACTGAGACTGCAGCAACAGAGGCAGCTGGAGATATACAAGCATCAGAAGAAAGGTATGAATTAGCTTGTGTTTGTGACTTTGGTACCAATCCAACTTTCTGAACGTTAATTTGGACTTCTTGATACATTATTTTTATGCTGTTTGGAACATAACAAATCCCTGGGTTGCCACCCTGACCTTTCCAAACAAATTTTAGCCGTAGAGCAATTATTTTTGCAACTATCTTTTAAAAAACGACTGTCCATTTGAAGTTGGTGTTGCCCATATAAAGGATACTTGCATAGGTGAGTGCTGTTGGACTGAGTTGGCCATTGGTCTTTTTGTAAACACAGAATGCATGGAATTTACAGTACTTCGAAAACTGAAGCCAAAACTGGGCACAACCTTGTTGGAACAACCTTGTCACAATGGAAGAACAGAGAATAAATGCAACAAATTGAAAGGAATCCCTATTATCTATCACAAATTTTCTGGGATAGTTTTGGTTTGGAAGATGAAGCCAAAGAGGATGCCCTGTGTGACCTTACTCTGGGATTTTTCTTGTTTTGTGCTGTCCTCTAGAAATATTGCAAAGAGGAGCAACCACCATCACAAACCTGGAAAGCTGGGTAGGACATCCTCTCAATCCGATTGGCTGCTTATTTCTCACTTTAACAGAAGCATGTCGAATAGAGGATGAAAACAGCCTTGATATTTCAGGTATGAGAATGAGAACTTCAGATTGCAAACTTTGAATTCAAACCAGCTTCTGTTCTTTTTCCTTATGTTCAGCTTGGAGCCATCCACAGATTCCTGTTGTTGCTATTGAATGCCTATTTTTTTTGTCTAAAAGCTGTATGTATATAAATAAATGAGAAAAGCCCAGCTCACAATTTCCAATGGAAATTGTCCTGTGAGAGAGGAGATACAGCCTTCCAATAGTCCTTAGACCAGGGGTCCCCAAACTTGGCAACTTTAAGACTTGTGGACTTCAACTCCCAGAATTCTCCAGCCTGCTATGCCGGCTGGAGAATTCTGGGCGTTGAAGTCCACAAGTCTTAAAGTTGCCAAGTTTGAAGACCTCTGCCTTAGACTTTTGTCATGTAGCTCTTTAGCTCTAGCTGATAATATGACATCTTTGATGTTTTGCTCTTTGGCATCTGCACTTGGCATGGTTGACTTCTCCTGCTAAGCACAGGATATTCCTCAGGAATTGATTATCAAATGAAGTTCTTTGTGTGAAAAAATGCAAAAATCAGTTCCAGAAAATATCCCTGCTACTAGCAGAGTAAGCAGTGTTTCGCTCTTTTAATTTGTTCATAGTCCAAAGGTTTGTGTAATGCTCCTTATGATTTCTATGCAGTGTACTTAGAAGGTGTGGGATGCAATTAATGGAGCTGTGTAGCTCAGCCCAGCTGCACCAGCATAATTGAGCACATGATCTGCAGCAAAAACAGCCACTGTGTTGTGCTGTGAGTGGATAGTTTTGACCAGTAGCATTAATAGAGCCAACCTGATTGTGTATCTTGGAAGGCATGAGAAGAAATTATAATTATGGTACTATATGGAGTCAGATCCACCTGTCCTCTTAATTCTTTTCTTGGTCACCAGATGCTGGTGAGTCAAAGCCTCCAGTGTATCAGCATGTGCCTGTGGCCAACAATTGCCCGGAGAGTGGGGAATCCTACCTATCTCTGGCTTTGGAAGTGGCACTGATGGGGATGGGGCAGCAACGGGTGATGCCAGAAGGCCTTTATGCGCAAGATAAAGTGTGGCGTAATGAGGAACAGATTATTGCCTGCCTGCAAGAGCTGGAGCTTGATGCTGTATTGGTGCAGACCCTACGCAAGCAGTGCATTCTGCTTCTGGAAGGTGAGAGAACTGAGATGCTGTTGCCAGTCACTCATAAGAGACAAAGCTGTGTCTACAATCCAGGAAAAAAATATTTAGATTCTGTTATTGTGCTGTTGAGCACATACACAGCGAAATGTGAAGTAGTTTACTTAAAGAAGTAGCAAAGTTCAAATAGGAAGTCCAGAGTCATACACGGTAAGTCAGTCAATGCGAAGAATCATCTTCTTGCCTATCTTTGTTTTAACTAACAAACAAAGATTACAGCTAACAATCAAATCTACACTATCACAGATAGTTACTCTTTTCACAGCAGCTCTTTACAGTAATCTCACACAGTCACAAAGTCAATTACTCAACAGTGAAGCAGCAGAGATAATCAGCAGAGAGTCAGTACTTTGGAACACACCTTCAAACACACACAGATACATACAGGGCATGCTCTCTTGATTCCTTATATAGTAATCAGCCTACAATTCATTTAAAGCAATATACACATATCATTGATTTGTGGCTTGTTCATATATTAGCAAACCCAATCGTTTGAACAGGGTTCTAACAGATTCCCTCTAGTAAATTCCATATCGGAAACCCGGTCAGTGTCCCTTGGTCACAATAGCATATGCCAATGAGATAATGATATAAAAATACTTTTGAATATAAGAATTTGATAGTGATATGTATTGGAAAAGAAGTTGGGAATATCAGGATTAGATAAAACAGATTACATAGTATTAGAGATTTTAGGAAGAGAATTTATTTTTATTTATTTATTTTGTTATTCTTATATGCCGCCCAACTCCCGAAGGACTCAGGGCGGCGTAATTGTTAGTCTTTGATGGTAGAAGATTCAGGAGGAGACTGGAAAGATTTCTTCTGACTAACCAGTTTTATTGAGAGAGACAAAATTTTGTGAGTTGCAACTCACTTCATTAGATGCACAGAGTGGCTAGATTTTTGTAGGTAGAATTGGAGTGAGGGGAGCAGGGTGGAGGGGAGGACAGGGTGGTGGTGCAGGTTCTACGTGAAACAGATTGAAGAACCTTATTAATTAGCAATAGTAATGTGTTAGAAAACCATTGTGTTTGATGAGATGTTCTGAGATTGCCTTTGCTTGATGGGTGCTGTTAAAAGTCCAGCTTTGCCAAAACAGCCCTTTTGCGATCTGCAGTGATGTACCCTGGCGAGTTGCAATGTTCTGGTATTACTTTGTCCTTGTTTTGAGTCTTGATATTAAATTTGTGTCCATGTATTATTTTGCACAAAGTTTGTCCCATTTGTCCTACGTAGCATTCAGAATGGCATTGCTGGCAGATGATGGTATACACGTGGCATATCACATGGGAGGAAATTAGCATATGAAAGGCCTCTAATCTTTTGTGTGTTCTTGTTGGGGCCTATAACAGTGCTGTTGGCATAGATGTGAGGGCAAAGTAGACCTCTGGGATTGTTGCAGGGGCCGGTTCCCATGTTATCTCTTGTTGAATGTGAGAATCTGATTCAGGTTGAGTCGCTGACTGCATGCAAGTATAGGCCTGGCACTCAGTGCTTGAGAAAATTCAGTATCATTGCCCAGAATAAGCTGTAGATTATTAATAACACATCTGAGTGGTTTGAGCTGTGAGCTGTAGGTGACAACCAATAGTGTTCTATTGTTCTATTTCTGTGGTCTGTCTTTTAATATGTCCTCCCTGGGAATCGATCTGGCTCTATTGATTTGTCTATTGATCTTGTTCAGTGAGTAGTTTAGATCCAGTGTCCTGGATTTCTGAGCATTAGAGATACTACACAAATATTTTCTTTAATGTGAATTTTTTATGTATACATTTCCTCATCCCCTGCTTATTTGCTTTTTTCTTTACTGAAACAGGAGCCCTTTGCGGTGATTACTGTAGCTTCTTGTCTAGAAGGCTCTGGCAGTTGAATTTAGAAGACAATCCATGTCAATGCTTGTGCTGCTTTAAAAATGCTGCTTCTCCCTCCCCATTCCACTGTGGGCTCGAAAGCCTGTGTATTCATGTGTCTGCAGTTTCTTTTAAAAAGTAGAGGGAAGTAATGGATAACTTGGCCATTGCCATAGGGATGGAAGGAGAAGAAGACAAGCTGTGCCTTTCTAACCACAATGTCTGAGTTGAACATATCAGAAAGATGTATAGAAGGATCTGGTTTTCAGTTTGATGGCAAGAAGAGGAATATCTCCAAACCATTTGTCATAACATTAGATACCCCAGTTCAAGTCGAATCTTAATTGTGGTAGTTCACTGGTTGACTTTGGGCCAATCACATACTCTGAGCCCAGTCTACCTCATAGGATTGTTGTGGGACAGTTGGAGGAGGGAGTACTATGTGTGCCATTTTGAGCTCTTGATGAAAAAGATAAGACATAAATCTGATAAATAAATAAGGTCGGTTGAAGTAGAGAAACTGATGTGCTTCTGCTCTTGCCTAGGTGGTCCCTTTAGTGGCCTTGGTGAAGTCATCCACCGGGAAAGTGTACCTATGCACACTTTTGCGAAGTACCTCTTTTCTGCCTTACTGCCCCATGATGCTGACCTGGCGTACAAGCTGGCATTGCGCTCCATGAGGTTGGTACCCCCTTTTTTTACCCCCTTTGTTAAGAAAATCAAGTGAAAACAACAGTGATAGATTTTTTTCCCCCCCTAAAGCCTGGCGTATCTTACATTCTTCTCAACTTTCTCCAATGTGAAAATTCTTGCAGCATTTTTAATAAGATTTTTAAAGAAAGTGTGTTCACATATGTTCATCCTTTTTTTAAGTATGTGAAAACAGAGTTCCCGATTAACAAGTATGGCTGGTCAATTTCATTGATAAATATCAATTCTCTAGGATTGATATTTGAATTTACATTTGATTTGAATTTGAATTTAGGATTTTATTCAAACAGAATGAATTTACATTTTACTCAAACAGAATGTAGAAATTCTAGTGGCTCCATGCTTTGTAAGTAACAGTGGTAGAACATGGCTTCTGTCATATGCCCATATCAGAGAATATAAAAATCAAGAGCTTAACAGGAAGCCTTCACTTATTGGCCACAGTTGTGACTGGCAACTCTGTCACTAAGTGCTACAGCAAAAACTCATGTGTCCGCATCAAGTTTATATCACCTCCACTTCCATCATTTAACTTCCACCATTAAAGTCAGAATCACTGCAGTTGTTAAGCGAGATACGATCATCACTTGTGATTTTACTGGCTTTTCAATTGATTTGCTTCAGAAGCAAAATGCCCAAATGATGATCACATGATCAAAAGGATGTTGTAACAACCATAAATTTGAGGTTTGCTAAAAAAAAAAAAACTCAGGGTTTTTTCAACTTTGAATGGTCGCTAAACAAGGCAGTTGGTAAGTGAGGACTACTTGTATATTTTAATTGTGGCACTGCTTCATGAAAAGTCTAGTGCTTGATCACATGTAGAAATATGCATTGCTGCTCCAACCAAATGTGCAGAGGGTTGAATAGACTTGACAGACAATTGTAATTTGCCATTACCAACAAGGTTGTAATAATAAACTCAGAAGCCATAGGTTGTGATAATGTGTGGGAAGCAGATATAGTTAGGTAGAAGGGCTTGGGGTTCATGTTTCTTAGATTCCCAAGCCTCTTAACTTCAGTACTTTCCTAAGGACCATTTGTTCAACAACCATTTGAAGATACAATGATTGAATACTGTTTACATTCAGTAAGGCACACCCAGCCTGGCTCTATGTGAGGCAGCTGCTGGCTTGAGCCAGGCCGCCGCCTTGAGTCTGCTTGTGCCATTCTCCAAATCATATGTGCTGTTCTCATAATGCTTCAGGAAGCCTGCAGAGGAGGCTGTGCCTTACTTTACTGAGTCACAGGGCTGGGAAGGATGAAGCTGGGAATAATTTGGATTGAGGTGGGTCTAACAGCCAGTGGGATTTGGTTAACAATGGCAACCGAGACTGCTGAGATTGCTGTCGTTAAGCGATGCAGTCACATGATATCATGCTTTATGACCACATTGTTTAGCAATGGAAATTCCACTCCCAATTATCAACATAACTTGAGGATTATCTATATAAACATGTGAACAAATAGCTCTAAAGTGCATAAGATATCCAGCAAGAAATTACACATGCACCCCCTTCACTAAGCAGAACTAGATAACTGCAGTGCAAATCAAGTTTTGCTCTGACATAAACCATAAGAAATGTGTATGTCTAAAGTTTTATTTTTCTTTACTAGTATTTAAATACGTTCCCCACATCATCCTCCCCCAGCATGCCACAAGAAGACAATACAGAGAGTATTTCATATGATTACCAGCAGGTATCCTTCTATTGACCTAATGTTGTGGCTTTGTTCTTCCTAGGCTGCCTGTTTTGGAGACAACTCCCTCAGGTGATGTCCCACATCCTCACCACATTGTTTCAGTGGTCCCTAGCAGGTATCCCCGTTGGTTTACTCTGGGACACTTGGAATCACAACAGTGTGAACTTGCTTCCACTATGCTGACAGCAGCCAAAGGTGGGTGAAAGGATTCCTAATATAACTCTACTACATAGTTCACTAGAGATCCAGGTGAAATATTCACCAGCTGCTCTTCAAGAGAAATCTAATAGAAAGTCAATTTGTACATGTCAGGCAGACACTGCTGACTACTAGAATAGTAGATACAGTCATTTCATTAAAAACAAAGAATTATGGAAGTTACTTTCTGAGTAAATTGTTGGATACAGCAGCTGTTTCATCTTGCAAGAATTTTTGCAATCTAGACAAGAATGTTCTGGCACCAAGACATTTTTGATGCCCGAGAAGTGAAAAGAGGTGCCGATGTGCATGAGCAACTGGAAACATCAGCTGTATGCAGATAGTGGACCTACTCACAAAAGCAATTGCACACACTGTGCAGCCTTTATGATTAGTACCAGCAAGTTGCAGACTATTTCCTGCTGGGCTGTATGGAAAAGGGAAACTGCTGGACGAGATAATTCTTTCTCACTTCATCAACAAAGACAAATTGCATTTATTGATGTGAGCTCACCTGTCTATATTAGGAGGAAGGGATTCTTACCTGACTGGATGGTGGGACTCCCAGAAATCCAAAACTTCCCAAAAGAAAGTTAAGTTACTCCTAGGATGCCCATCTCATATATTGCAGTGCAAGTGTGGTTCTATGATGCATACAGGAGAGTTGCTAATACTGGAATGATGGGCTAGTGCCATGATGGCGAACCTATGGCACGGGTGCCACAAGTGGCACGCGGAGCCATATCAGTGGGCACGCGAGCTCAGGTCCGGCGCGCATGTGCGCACCGGCCGGCTGATTTTCGGGCCTTCTGGGCCCACTGGGAGTCAGGAAACAGGCTGTTTCCAGCCTCCAGAGGGGGTGGGGAAGGCCGTTTTCGCCCTCCCCAGGCTCCTAGAAGCCTGGAGAGAGCAAAAAATGGGCGTGCCATTGCATGCTGGGAGTGGGGGGGTCATACGCACATGCGCGGGGGTGCATGGAATTATGGGTGTGGGCACGCACACACGTGATCCCACGCATCCCCCCCCCTTTTTGGCACGCGAACCAAAAAAGGTTCGACATCACTGGGCTAGTGGGACAAACTACTTCTGTGTGATTTATATAATTGCTTTCTTTGTGTCCCCTTTTCAGGCAATTATTTTTCCTAGTTACTATTGAGAAAACTTTCTTTGGTTTGATTTCTGTATAAGAACTGTAGATCTAATGGGATTCCCACTTAAATAGGGCTCATCAGTTTCTGGCCCAGATTCTCTTCCTGAACTGTGCTTAATATTTGGCCAGATGTTATGAGAGATACAGTTCTGAAACAAACCAGAGGAAATCATGCTCATTAGCTACAGATTTGCTGAACTATACTAGGACCCAATTGCTCTTTGTCTCATTTTCCCTTGAGTGGTTTCTGGCTCTCACCGCTGTTTTGCTTTCTGCATGACACTCTTGACAATGTTTTACTCTCTAACCACTTTTGATAGCAGTTTTGGTTCTGACCTTATGGTGGACATTTAGCTGCTTGAGGTGAACAAAAGGCCAGGAAATTAAAGCTTTGGGCTTTGGAGACCAAAAGCATCTCCGTACTTCGTCCAAATAGAAAATATTTTTATCTGCAGTTGAATTTTTTAAAATAAGTTTTGCCTGTTAGATTTAAAAATGAAACTTTGGGGGAATACTTGTGTTTTGACTTTTATAATGCAATCTAACGTGAGCTAGTATATATTGCTAGCATATTTTTGTCTGGTAATTTATGATTGCAGTTCAGATTGCAGATGATATACATTGGGTTACAGCCTTTTATTTCTGTGCCATATCTATGCTTATTTCTCTACTTGGCTGTAGAAATGGGGAAAATGCAGATTTGTCATAGAACCCCTTGGTATATTTGCTTGAGCCGAAAAAGGCTAAGTGGATGATGGATCTGAGAAGAAATCTGTAGTTGAATATTTGAGCCCTCAAACTGATTTCTCTCTAGCAGGATATACAAAATAAGAATAATATTACTTAGGCTTACCCAGTTTACGTAGGAAAATATTTACTATTATTTTAGAAAAGTTTATTGTGGACATAACCAACAAATGGATAAACTTTTTTATTCTGTAGGTGACATGCTGCGTCTACGGACTGTCTTAGAAGCAATTCAGAAGAACATCCACTCCTCTTCCTTGATCTTCAAACTGGCTCAGGATGCTTTTAAGATTGCCACACCTGCTGATAGTAATGCTGATACAACACTGCTTAATGTGGCACTGGAGTTGGGGCTACAAGTAAGGACATTAAATGAATAATTTCCAAATCTTTATAGTACGTTGGAAGCCTGCCTTGAAGGTTAATGAAACGTCCATATTAGCCAAAGAAAAAGTCTGCTGAGTTGTGATCTTAAGCGCTAATCCTGCTCTCTTACAGGATTTCGGGCATACTGGCCATTTAAATCAGGGATCCCCACCCCCTGCACCGTGGCCCAGTACCGGGCCACAGTCCGTTTGGAACCAGGCTGCACAAGCAGCAGGCAATCATGTGCAAAGCTCCATTTGTGCGAGCAGTGTGCATGCTGCCCACTGCTTGTGCAAATGGAGCTGCATGTGAGCCTGCCACTCACACAGAACCATCCACTCTCCCCCCCCCCCCGCCGCTGCCACCAGTCCACAAAGCCAGAAACATTGGGGACCCCTGATTTGAATAATTAAACAACCACACTTACATTTCTCAACTGAAAAATTCAGAACGGGACATTATGCTTCCCACGTGGGGCCTCCAATCTAGGCAATTTATGAAGCTAGTAGCCAGACCTGTTAATCTCCAAAACAGGTAGAAACAACTGAAGTAGTTATGATATGCTGATCTAGGGGAATGCAACCATTTCTTTGGATATCACTGGTGGGTGAAAAAAATATTTTCTACTCATTTCTACTGTTGCAGGTGATGCGCATGACCTTATCAACATTGAACTGGAGACGGAGGGAAATGGTACGATGGCTGGTGACCTGTGCTACAGAAGTTGGTAGGTATTTTCACAAACCCATACTTAAAATGAAGACTGCAGGCTAGAGCTAGCCTAACTCAGCCTTTCCCAACATTGGCTTGAGATTCTGGGAGCTATAATTCCCCAAACACCAAGAAGGTACGCACATGTAGTATGTTCTACTCACCCAAAAGATATTAAGATGCTATTGGGCACCAGAGCCAAATCTGAATGACAACTAACATCCAAATTCATGACAAAGATAGGTGATTTCTAATTCAAATAGTCGTATTTCTCCCAATATTGACTCTCTAGGTAGCAAATATTGAAATATTTAATTATAAGGAAAACACACCAAATGAAGATAGGATAAGATATATGACATTTTCCAACTGGATTCAGTAAGTAGCTTAAATTATAGCAATCCTTTTAATCTTTTCACAATGGAGCTCTCTTTGTAAAAAGAGAGGCCATCTCCTACAAGTTAGTGCTAAACTAGATTGCTACTTTCAAAACAATGAGAGACAAAAATATGATTGACTCCTGACAGAATCATGGCCTTGGTGCTATAGGTCCAATCCAGGGGCGGGCTCCTAATTTTCTACTACCACTCTGTGGGTGTGGCTTATTTTGTGGGTGTGGCTTGCCAGCCATGTGACTGGGTGGGCGTGGCTTGCTAGCCATATATTAGTTATTTCAGAGAGATGTTACTACTATTTTTGCTATTTTATACCTTCCATGAAAAGCTTTGCATGCAAAGTGCGTGTTACACCATGGCAACACAGCAACCTTTATATGCAGAAAATGCTATAGTTAAAAGACAAGCAAGTCTCATACAGCATTTTTGGTTTCAGTCATGGATTCCTTAGATGAAAATATTGAGGACTGTTAAAAGAACAGTATCTTTTAACAGTCCTCAATGTTTTCGTCTAAAGAATAACCGTATAAAACTGTATAAAATTAACAGTATAAAAGGTTAAGCTTTTGAAAAACGGCCACTTTGGGAAGCTTTAGGCAAAAGCGAAGGAAAAGTGTCAAATGCGAGCTTCTTATTATTTTCAAGCGAAGGGACGGGGAAAGACTTAATTGTCAGGTTTCTGGGCATGCGCAGAAGAATTTTTTTTAAAAAAATTAAAAAATTTGTTTTAAAAAAATGGTGGCGCCCAGGCACCGGCAACCGACCGCACTGGTACTGTGACGTCACCAGCGGGCCGCTACCGGTGCTATAGAGTGGACCGCACTGGTAGGAACCCACCACTGGTCCAATCTGATGAAAAATAAAATACAATTATTGCTCAGTTTACTTACTACCATTGCATGCACCTTGCTAGTTCTTCCCTAATGGCTGAGCAGTTCGTGATTCTTTCTTGCAGGTGTTCGGGCCCTGGTCAGCATCCTGCAGAGTTGGTATTCACTCTTTACCCCTACTGAAGCAACTAGCATAGTAGCAGCAACAGTGATGTCCCACAGTACCATCTTGCGCCTCAGCCTGGACTATCCACAGCGAGAAGAACTGGCTAGTTGTGCTCGCACACTGGCCCTGCAGTGTGCCATGAAGGATCCGCAAAACTGTGCGCTCTCGGCTCTTACCCTTTGTGAGAAGGACCACATTGCTTTTGAGACTGCTTACCAAATTGTTATAGATGCTGCATCCACCGGCATGACTTATTCCCAACTCTTCACCATTGCACGGTATATGGAGCACCGCGGGTACCCATTACGGGCCTTCAAGCTGGCCTCGCTTGCCATGACACACCTCAACCTTGCCTATAACCAAGACACACACCCTGCCATCAATGATGTGCTTTGGGCATGTGCACTCAGCCATTCCCTTGGTAAGAATGAGCTGGCCGCTATTATTCCATTGGTAGTAAAGAGCGTGCACTGTGCCACAGTGCTATCTGACATTCTGCGCCGCTGCACCATGACAGCACCAGGCCTTGCTGGCATCCCTGGCCGTAGGAACTCTGGGAAACTGATGTCAACGGACAAAGCACCTTTGCGCCAACTGCTGGATGCTACAATAAGCGCTTACATCAATACCACACACTCCCGTCTTACCCACATCAGCCCACGGCATTATGGGGAGTTTATTGAGTTTCTGAGCAAAGCTCGGGAGACTTTCCTGCTTGCTCAGGATGGCCACATTCAGTTTGCGCAGTTCATAGACAACCTTAAGCAGATCTATAAGGGCAAGAAGAAGCTTATGTTGCTAGTGCGAGAACGATTTGGTTGAACTTCTGCGTTAGGGGGAAAAGGGAAGAAGAAATCATTGTTGGTGGAATCATGCTTATCAGGCAAGACTAATTGTAGTTTTCATCGTAGAAAATCTCCCAATTCTTTGAGGAACATAAACCAAAAGTAGCATGACAGGAAGAGTTTGCTTCCCAATGACCACTTATTTGCAAACACTTCAGCAATACCAAAAGGCTAACTAGGAAACTGAATACCTCTTTCCCAAACAGCATGGTGGATGGAGGCAGAAAAGCAGCCAATATGGAAGCACATTACTCAGCCTCTTGCGCTGCCATCTGTGCTCTCAGCTGGTGGGTTTTGAGATGTGCATCCTGCCATAACTGGCGTCACCATTTAGTGCAGCCTTCTCCAACCTGGTACCCAGACTTCAAACTATTTGCTTGGCTGGGGAATAGGATGAATTGACTCCAGAGTAACTGGGGCGAGGGGGGGGGGGAATAGGCTGGGGGTGGTTGGTTTAGTATGTGTGCAAGTGCGTGCGTATGAAAATCCTTAATTAAAAAAAACTAAAGTTAACGGTTCTCAGGGATTGCTTTACTAAAAGTAACAGAAGCATTTATGATACTGTAAATACAATAGTATATGTGTCAATTATTAAATTGTAAAGTTCTAATTATTTATAATTATTCTTTTTTTGTTTTTTGTTTTGTTTGGGGATACTTGAAATGTGTTGTGGGCTGGGCTAAGCATTTCCAAACCTGAGAAATATGAATATTTCTCAGGTATTACCCCAGCATTGTTGGCAAAAAAAAAAAAAGACAAGTGGGTGGGGTTTGACTAATGGAAAATAAACAAAAGCTTGAGACCTACCTACCACAACACACAACCTTGGAAGAGAGGAGACCAAGGTGGCAGCCGCAAAGCCAGATACACCTCAGCATTTCAAGGCCATCAGGTTGGACTTGGCCCACTGGCTATAAGCCACAGCACATTACTTGATTCTGCTACTTCGTACCATGGTTCCAAATATTGGATACAAAATGACCCCAGGAAGCTGGAACAAAACTGTGAGCCAGTTGAGCCCATAGTGTAAAATGCTCTATTTTTTGCCTTTCTCCAAATGCAAACGAATTGATTTGTGCAAGAGTTGTATTACTCTGTGAATTTAGAAAGGGTTCTATTTTTATTTTTTTGTCATCTGAGGAGCAAGAGCAAGAGCAATTAGTCTGCATATGTGTCTTTATTTTGAATTTTATTTCAAAACTACTGTCTTTGCTGGCCTCTGCTTAGGTTGGTGCCTTCTTGGGGACAGCTTTCTGCCATAGTTTCTGCTACTTTATCTCCTACTACAGCTTTGCATTCATCTGAATGTTTATTCGGTCCAATGAAATGGAGTGTAGCAGGAGCAAAATAGTTTTTTCCCCTTTTCTAAATGTCTTTGTGTTCCCCTGTTCCAGTGCATCTTAGTTCTAAAAGGGGCAGGGAGGGAATGGATGGGGCAGGGGTTAAGATGAAGCGTAGTTTAGGAAATGTGGATTAAAATTACGTACTGTCTGACTCCAATTTTGTTTGTTTAAAAAAAAATCCTGAGAAACTGGTTTGAAGAACCAGACAAGCCCTACTCACCCAGTATTTGTTGCCATAAAAGTATCATTCTTCTGTCTCTTTATTTTGTATGTACAACTTCTTGATCTGATGTTTAATAAAAAAAAAGGAAGACTTCATTGTATCACTCCAGCCCCTTTTGGTATCAGTCCATTAATGCTGCCAGTCGGAAATCATAAAAAGGGGATAGCCATTCAAAGACAATCTGTGCTGCTACTGAGATGGGACTAGAGAGAGGTTATCGTTCCATGTAACTGGAAGGGGGGGGGGAATATAGTTCTTCCTTTTTTGGTATAAACAATATAATTTGCATATAAGCTAAAAGGGGACCAATTATCCCTTCCTCAGACCCAGGATACAAAACCTGCAGAAGCAGACCATTCAGGCATATGCATGAGACATAGCTCTTCCTTCTTGGATGTTTTGAACTTCTCCTCCCCACATCAACAGCACCACTCTTGCGGCACTTCTGAATATTAAAAGCAACCCAAATAATTTTAAAAAATTGTTGCTGCAAGAAACGGATGGGTAGGAAGCAAGACAAGACAGCCAAATCCTGTGCTTGAAGGGCAGGCGAAGTTCAATGATAATAAAAGGTGTTCACTGATTGTCGGAGGCACTCAGATTAGTTTTGTAATCAATAGGAGCAATTTGGGAATAAAAAGTACACAGTTGGGGCAATATATGTTTCGTAATGAATCCATTTTCTACGGTAGAGACTGAGAAGAAGATAACATATGTGTGAAAAACCTGCACTCCCCGGTTTCTTTTGCCAGTTCCTGCCACAGCCTTTGTAGCTAATTATACCGAGATCCTTTCCAGGATGTTACCTCTCAATAACAGTTACATTTGCTTAGCAGAAGATCCTTTTCTTTTCGCTGAAGGACTCTTTTCTCCGAGTCTCTAAGAACATTTGTTCAGATTGCAAGAATGCATGTGTACAGCATCCACAAAAGCCCCTACGTGTTCTGGATCGATGTCAGGATAGAGGCCGTGGCCCAAGTTGGCAATATAACGCTGGGAGCCAAAGCTTTCCAACATCCTTTTTACCATCTCCCCAATCTTCTCCTGTGGGAAGTGAAAAATGATTAAGCAGACCAGATAGCGATAGGAATAGCACTTAAGACTTCTAGATCACTCCATAGTGCTTTACAGCCCTCTCTAAACAGTTTACAGAATCAATAAATTGCCCCCAACAATCTGGGTCCTCCTTTTACCACCCTCGGAAGGATGAAGGCTGAGTCAACTTCAAGCTCCTTCAGGATCGAACTTCAGACTATAGGCAGAGTCAGCTTGCAATACTGTATTCTAAGCACTGCGCCACCTCGGCTCTTTTACATCACATTTTCAATCTTCAAAACTATTGGGGAGCTGGGTAGACATAGCCTAGCACAATTCCTTTGCTCTTTTGCCTAGCTTGCTATCACATCAGACAAACAAATGGTTAGAGTTGACTGTAATTTATGACCAATCCATGCTTGGAAGCAAACTGAGTTAGAGATAGCCACATTTTGCTCACACTATGCAAAATTCTGAATGGGTTACATAAGTGGGGTGGGTGGGGGGAAGCAGCGCCTTAAAACCAACTTTGGTTGTTTCCATAACAAAAGCATGGTTTGAAGTCATTGACTGGTCACTTGGTCCACAGCACAGGAAAACAGTTGTTGGCAACAGCTCTTTGACCTTCATTAACCTATAAGCAAGATTTTATTTACAATAGAAAATAACTGATCTGTGCCTAATTTAATTGGGTTAGCATTTGAAAAATTTTTTTACTTTAACTTCTTGGTCTATGAAAGGCCTTGGTTACTTGTTTCTTTTTACCAAAAAAAAAAAAAGACAAGAACATGAATTTCCAAACTTTTTCAAGCTGGAGAACAGATTTTTAAAATAAAAAAGTCCCAGAACCCCTAATCAAGAGGGGTGGGGCTTCTGCATGTCAGCTAGCAAGTCCTGTCACACTATTCTTTAGTGGCTAAGAGGGAGAAAAACTCTTTCCATAAAGGGCCGAGGGGGGAAAAAAGGGCTTATTCACATTTCTAGAGATGTTTTTTTCTTTGCAGGATCCAATCTGGGTTGATCATGGGGACCAGAAGTTTTGTCTTCCGAGTTTTTGGAAGCCCATCTTGTGCTGGAGCCCATCTTCAGGAAATCTCTCTTCTAGCAGTGTGTGTGCTGTTCTGTGTGTGGGTTTTGTTTTTTTTTCTTTGTCACTAAGAAGTTTTTTCCCTCCTGCTCTCCAGAATTCCCACCCCCTGCCTTTTAATAAATACCTTATAGAGCATTTTTCTTCCTTTGTCCAGCAAAACCGATTCACGTTCCATAGAACCCAGGTAGAAAACAAATGAACTTATATAAGAAGCCACTGGCTGCAGAAGTGAGTATAACCTGATCGTTAGAAGTTAATGCATGTTCCCTTACCTTGGATGCATATAGAGCACATGGATCCAAATTCCCTTGTAAGGTAACATTTCTTCCTGTCCGTTTACTGAATCGGGGAAAGAAAATATTAAAGTGTACGAAAGGCACTTAACCAAGATCAAATTGCTTGTTGGACTTCATTGCCTCAACATGCTCAACATAACTCCTAAATAAAAGACAAGCTATCAGTCAAATCCATCCATCCATCTCTGACTAACGCCAACTAAAATGCTGAAGCAGAGGAAAGAAGTTACCCACAAAAGCAAGACTTAGGTAGCTGAATGAAAACAGAAAATTACTAATTTCCCTCTATGGTACCTTATTATTTTTATTTCTAATTAAAAAAAAATAAGGTACCAATTTATTTCTGATTTTGTAAAGGGAGAGCAATAGAACATTCTGTCCTATCTGTTACACTGAACCAGCCTAACCTGTCCTAGAAAACCCATCTCTACGCAAGGGTAATATTTCATGCACAACCTATATGATTGGTATCTTTACTTAGTCTTAGCTTCAGCTACCATCCCTTTATTTTTCAAGTATCATATGTGAGAGGGATTTGACTTTTATGACAAGCTACTCTATTATTGCAAAACTGAGGAAGTATGCCGTTAGAAGAGATGACACCCATACAGAGTTCCCAAGGGAATACAACCCATTTCTCACCGAGCCTCTTGAGGACATATGGTCCAGTCCAGGCTAACCACATCGTATCCAGATTGTGCCAAATCCTCCAGTGCATAGTGGGCATCCTTAGCAAAGATGATCTAGTAGTGGATGGAGAGGCGAGGAGGAGAAGATAGAAAACAATTAGGATTATGTGGACAAGGTTACAAAGGCTTGGTAACATAGGAACTCGAATTTTGCATGAAGAAAAGTTATATTATGTCGTGGCTTAAAAATTATGCATAGTCACATGTTTATTTGAATATTATCCTTTTTTCTCCCCTAGTTAGGCATTAGAGGGGATGAAAAAGACGCTTCTATAAAAAGTAGTGGAAGTGCAAACCTATTGTCCACCACCTCTGATTATGGAAAGTCTGCACTATAAAACTAATCTTTGAAATGCCAGCTTTACTCCCAGTTATGATTTGAGGGGAGGGGGGAACTGTTTTCTACTTTAACATCCAAATTCTTTCATTTAGAAATAATAATAATAATAATAATAATAATAATAATAATAATAATAATAATAATAATAACAACAACAACAACAACAACAACAACAACAACAACAACAACAACAACAACAACAAGAGTTGGAAGGGACCTTGGAGGTCTTCTAGTCCAACCCCCTGCTTAGGCAGGAAACCCTACACTACTTCAGACAAATGGTTATCCAACATCTTCTTAAAAACGTCCAGTGTTGGAGCATTCACAACTTCTGGAGGCAAGCTGTTCCACGGATTAATTGTTCTAACTGTCAGGAAATTTCTCCTTAGTTCTAAGTTGCTTCTGTCCTTGTTTAGTTTCCACCCATTGCTTCTTGTTCTACCCTCAGGTGCTTTGAAGAATAGTTTGACTCCCTCTTCTTTGTGGCAACCCCTGAGATATTGGAACACTGCTATCATGTCTCCCCTGATCCTTCTTTTCATTAAACTAGACATACCCAGTTCCTGCAACCGTTCTTCATATGTTTTAGCCTCCAGTCCCCTAATCATCTTTGTTGCTCTTCTCTGCACTCTTTCCAGAGTCTCAACATCCTTTCTACATCGTGGCGACCAAAACTGAATGCAGTATGTTTCTATACTAAAATATGAAGTTCTTCATATTTTTATACTGTTTTGATAAGTCAGGAAAAAGTTCTGACAAAGGAGACTGAAGGAATAGAAAAAAGAGAATAAAGTTTATTCTCTTTCATTGGCTACTAAATCAGGATAGCTATGAACTTTCTGGCAATAGCAGAGGCTAC
This sequence comes from Diadophis punctatus similis, assembly GCA_023053685.1. Classification (NCBI taxonomy): domain Eukaryota; kingdom Metazoa; phylum Chordata; class Lepidosauria; order Squamata; family Dipsadidae; genus Diadophis; species Diadophis punctatus. The sequence continues at coordinate 50,881,007 of JALIGW010000003.1, forward strand.
AAAGTTTTTGTATTAGTTGCTGGAGTCCATAACTAACTGTACTCCTATTCTACTTGCAAGCACTCCACAGCTATCTGAATGTTGGATTACGTAAGTCTTTAGTCTGATCCAGACTATCTTTTTACTGGCATCTATATTTTTCTCTGTTCTACCTTTATGTTTTCTAGAAAACGTCTGTTAATGGTCTTTTCAATCATTGAGAAAAACATATGATTCGTGAAAGAAGCTTCAGGATCTACTAAAATGTGATATTTGTATTTAAAAGAAACAAAACACTGTCGTTCTGGACAGAATCACTGTAAATTCTGGGTAATAATTCAGAAAAAAAGCAGAAGGAAACCGTCCCATCTGTTACCATTGGCACCGCAGGGAGAGCATTTTCTTGTAGCTTATTCTTCACACCTTTGGCAATGGACCGAATGAATGGGAGGGCAAACTCTGCAAACTGGACTGGCCCCAGATGTCCTGCGTGGGACTCAAAAATCTGCAGAGCCTGGCAAAAAAGACAAGCAAGAGGACCAGAATCACTTCCTGGTTAACGGCTATTCTCCCTCTCTCCTTCCACTTATCTGGAAGGCCCTCCCCATTGTACAAGGCATTCACCCCATTCTGCCCTGACATAGAAATATCATTCTAGGGTTCTTCAACTGGAACAAATCTAAGTTTCAATTAGACTGCAGTTCCTATGTATTTGGTATAATACAAGAATGAGTTTTATATAGACAGAAGCTATACCAGCATATTCAAGAAGCCTATCATGGTAGCCAGTTATATGGATAGATCTCAGTTTCATCATAATAGTAACTGCAGGCAGCTGGAAGAAGGGCAGAACTCGTCAGCAAACTCTTACTGTCCTGGCTATATATATATGAGCTAGCTGCAAGACGTCGTCTCTTGAAACATTTTGGGAGCAAAATAATCTGGGAGGAAAAAAAGAGTTTTCTGGAGCTCATAAAGCCAGATCAAAAATCTCAAAAGTTGAAGGTGACTGGTACTTTATATATCATTTGCTGTGGGTGCAGAGTTGTGCTCTGTCCAACATCATCAAATTCAGCTTCGATCTGTCCTTGTGAACTCCAGAAATCTATTCTTAAAAATAACAGAGGAAATACAATCAGATATTTATGAAAATTTATGTTCTAAGAACAGTAGCCTAAATAATACAGTGCTGATTTATCGATTCAATTATCCTACCTTGAAAGGATCCTTTTTGGCAGAAAGATAAAAGGAATAGTATATCTTCAGAAACCAAGAACCGGTCTATTGAAGGAACTGTGATGCCGACAAACTTATGGACAGAGGCTGTTCAGGATCCACTCACCTGAGCACCTGCAGCCACCTGTCTCACCAGATATTCCACAATAACGTCAGTCAATAAAGTGAGCAGCTGATAGCTGGCCTCAGGATGTCGGTAGAGCCAAGCTTTGGCTTTGGCCATTGTGTTGGAGCCACCACCTTCAATCATATAGGACATCAAAGTCCACTAGGAATGAGAGTGAGCAGAAAGGAAGAGTACATATGAATAAAAAAGTCTACTTCCAAAACTAGGCCATCACATGAACCTTGCAGAAACAGTGCGCAGTTCTACTACAAACAGATTACATCAGGGGTGTCAAACTTGATTTCATTGAGGGCCGCATCAGGGTTGTGTTTGACCTCAGGGGGCCAGGATGGGCATAGCCAGGTGGGTGTGGTCAGCTTGACATCACTCATATCGGAGGTGCCTGTGGTGGCCCGAGAATTCTGCCAATGAAAATGGGCTCCCGATCAAGCTCCGTTTTTGGCTGGGACAGCCTCCTGCAACCCTCTGCCAGCGAAAACGGAGCTTGGGAGGGCTGCGAGCAGCCCTCCTGAGCTCCGTTTTTGCTGGCAGAGGCACCGTGGGCCAGTCCTTCGCTATTTCCAGGGTGGCCCTGTGGGCCAGATCTAAGCACCGCACAGGCCGGATCTGGCCCAGGGGCCTTGAGTTTGATACCCCTGGATTACATGGTTGGCATTATACTATACTCTCCCTTGAAACTATATCAACCCTTTGTTTATTCTGGAGAGTTACACCCAAAATAGTAGCTTGTGAAACAACTAGTTTTCATGTCCAATTAAGTCTTTTGGGATGAAATGCAATAGATAAAATCACATGTCATAAAATAAAACTGGTAGATCTTTGTGGAGTAGATGGTTAGCTAGTCAACTGATCAATGTATTAAGTTAATGGCTGAGGAGGAAGAATATAAAAAATCTGGCTGAAAGTAATTAAGAACCAAGACATTTTCTCCTTCCTAAATGACTTGTCAAATGCTGCTGCCGAAGACTCAGAACCCTCCTGGTTTCCAATAACAACATAGACATATAGCACATTCCTATACTACCCAATAGAAAAGCGTAGAGATGCAAACAGGGATTTCTTGTAAGGTATGTTTTCCCAAATAAGTGAACTCACTGGGGCACCAGAGAAGCCGATCAGAGGCACCTTCCCTTCCAATCTGTGCCGTGTCAGTGTGATAGCCTGGAAGACATAGCCCAGTTCTGTTGCCACATCAACCTTCTGCTGAAGCTTCAGTAGGTCCTCTACTTCCTTTAGTGGTTCTGGAAATGTGGGCCCTTTTCCTGGTACCATCACCACTTCCATGCCCAGTGCCTGAAAGAGACAAATCAATGTGGGATAGAACTCATTCTGGTTTTAAAAGTTTGCCAGCACCTCTTCTCCCATGTAAAATCATTAGCAGCACCTCCTCCTCCCCAGCCATTTCTCATACCTGAGGCACCACCAAGATGTCAGAGAAGATGATGGCAGCATCAAAAGGAAAGCGTCGTAGAGGCTGAAACCAAAGAGAGTAGAGACAACACATTAACTTGATTTTTAACTAGGCTTGATTTGTACATATGTATTATATGAAATAGGCGAATCTATTCATGATGGTAGTGAAAATATAAAGCAATTTGATTGAACAAATTCAGAGAAAAAGTAAAACGGGGCTAGGATTTTTTATGATGCCCAGGAGCTGCCATTCTGTGTGGAGTGTTTTTCTATATAAAAGAAAATTAAGAAACCGTAATTGCAGGTTTGTCCAGAGGCAGCTTTAAGTGCTTCTTGGATAATTCAGAAACCCAGCATTGCTGTATCAATGGCACAATATTGCCTACCATACAGACATATATTGTGCACTAAAGAATTTCCCTATAGACCAGTTCGACTGCTTTTCAGAAACCACATCACCTCTGATAGTACTATATTGTTAATATTATTTACGTTCTACTAATGAGGCACCACCCTTTTATAAATATATGCTGAAATTTACAGGGAATGCAAGAATGCCTAACTTAACAAGAGAGAAATTATTGTTCATTTGGGGCAGAATATAGTTATATAAAATATGATAATTAACCAGGATCTTTTCAAGTAGTATCAATATGATACTACAAGAGTTGTGGTGGCACAGTGGTTAGAATATGGTATTGCGGGCTAACTCTGCATTCGCATTGCCAGCAGTTCAATCCTGACGGGGCTCAAGGTTGACTCAGCCTTCCATCCTTCTGAGGTCAGTAAAATGAGGACCCAGATTGTTGGGGGCATTATGCTGACTCTGTAAACCGCTTAGAGAGGGCTGTAAAGCACCGTGAAGCGGTATATAAGTCTAAGTGTTATTGCTATTGGAGGGTGGCAATAATTGTGTATACATTCCAGTCATACTACTAGAAATGTTGGTGATTCTAGGACAATGTGCTGGATGCTTGCTGACCTCTTCAATTGTGTGTTTAAAGAAAGAAGTAATTTGGTTCAAGTAATTTGCCCTTGATTGACTAGGTGAGCCCTGTAACATGTGCATGCACAGTTACATGTAATGCTTTAGTTCCTATTGGACAATATTCTTCACTTTGCTTAAGAAAGATTAAATATGTCTGGGCCCCATCAAATCTTTCATGCCCAATCTTATGTTCCCATCCCGCTTCCCAAAAGAACAGCCCTTAATGACAAAGAGGAGGAGGAAGTGACCAATAAAAAATTGAGGGAGGCAATTATTAGCAACAGCAACCACTTAATGGGAAAAAATTGAAAATGCATGTGATTGGAAAACCATTAAATAGCTCAGATGAAGAGACAAGTCATGTGGAATAGTGTACAAAGTTGCCAATAACAGTATTAAAAGATCATGAAAAGTAGTGATTTAAAAATATTACAAAAGTGTAAATATTAAACAGTTGATTTTTAAGAAACACAAAATTTTCTATTTTTAAACTAAAATTATATTCAGGTCAAAGACAGAACTCTCAATAGGCCAAAATAGAATAAGATTAATGTGTGGAAAAAAAAGAAAAGAGGGGCTTTTTTTTCAATATGAAAATTATAAAAACAGACCCAAGTAATGTTTAAAGTGATGCTGTCAGTCTGACAATGAACACTGAAAAAATATTGACAAGTTTATAACAATGTGACAGAAAACAGAGGAAGCATTATATAAAAGATTAAAAAGCGGAAAAAGAACTCCCAAATCAGTCAGCAATGTATATAATTGTTTTGTAGGCAAATAAATGAAAATGTAGGTTATTAATATGTGTTTTTTTTAAAAGACAAAACTACATTGGGTAAATTAATGAAAAGAAACCTAATGAAAATATCCCAAATTAAATTCTAATAGAGAATGTAAGAAATACACGCAGTATATCAGTACAATAAGGATGAATAAATAACAGAAGCAAAGAAGAAGGAAAAACACCCAGGATACACAGACATTAAACAAGTGGAGCAGAGATAACTTTAGAAAAGAACAAAATGAAAATAGACTTAAGAGGTAAGTCATGTCCTGAACAGAACTTCAGTCCTGAACATCAGTCCTAATTAAGAGCAACATAAAGCTTCCGCCATACTTGCAGCGTGAGTTCACAGCATGTCTCTGGTGATCGACAGGTTGCAAAGAAATCCTGAGCTGCTCGAGTCTCACGGAATTCTGCAAAATAATTAGAAAGTGGATGGCTCGAACAGTCATTAAATGAACTGTTGTAAGTCGAGGACGACCTGTATTTACTCTCAGGATTCTCCCTAGAATCTGATCTTTAGAATATTTTTTCCCTTGCCCTCTTCTCATTTGACAGAAATTTACTCTTGCTTCATAATCCATGGCTTATATATCTTATTAAAATAAAGTGTCTGTACCCAGGCCAAGAGAGTCAGGCCGATATAGTGGTTAAGGCTAGAAACTAGGAGACTGAATTAGTCTAGTCCTAGTCCTGCCTTAGTCATAAAACCAGCTGGGTAATCCTGAGCCAGTCACTCTCTTTCAGCCCTAGGGAGAAAAAGGAATGGCAAATGTCTTCTGAAAATTCTGGCCAAGAAAACGGCAGAGATTGTCCAGGTAGTCAACCAGAATCAACACTGACTTGAAGGCCCAAAAACCAATACCACCCCACCCCAAATACTACCAATCGCTTCAAAAAAGCCACGAGGTATAGAAAAAGCTATAATATTTAGCCTCCCAAATTCAGATAACTAGTGGCATCCCTTTTCTCTTTGTTGCCATCTAATGGCAATCTGGACTTTTACAACTCAGATATGACACACTGACTAGACCGGGGGTGGGGGAGTTCTCCAACCTTGGCAACTTTAAGACTTGTGGACTTCAACTCCCAGAATTCCTCAGCCAGCTTTGCTGGCTAAGGCATTCTGGGAGTTGAAGTCCACAAGTCTTAAAGTTGCCAAGGTTGGAGACCCCTGGACTAGACAACAGAAACAGTACCATTGGACTATAATTCCATTCAACTCAACCAATATGGCCAATGACTAAGAATAACTGGCACTGCAACTATTTGAAAGCGATAAACTGCACCTCTTGTCACCCTTTCTGCTTTAATTACCTGGCAGGTATCTTCCTGCCTGTCTCATGCACCAAACAGGAGTGTATTTTGTCTCTTCTCCACGTGCTGCTCGCAGGAAAGTATCATTTTTCAATTCAGGAAACCCTGTAGGACTAAATCAGAAAACAAAAAGCAATATGAACATAAAAGATGGGAGTCTTTGAATCTTCCAGATCACTATAGCTGGTGGTTTTAAGCAGTTACTTCTCAATATAAATTCTACAGCCTTCCTTAGGGTAGGAATTACAAGAGTGGAAATCCTGCATCTGTACAGGGAAAATCGAATAATATATTTTTAATTCCTCCTTGGGATTAAGGATGCAGTCAAAAGTAAATGGTGTCTGCCATAAATATTGTGGCAGCCGATTACAAGAGGAAAACAACATCAAACGTGGCTTTGGGAAATCTTTCCAAGCTCTTTACCAATGGGAGGCCTCCGTAATGAAGTAACACGCTCCGTCTGTGCATGAGCATTTCTGTTCCTGTCCCATTGTGTCTGTGCAATTGGGAGGAGAGTGGACTCCATATGTTCCACTCTGGGGCACATCACTAGGAGAGAGCAGGAAGGCTGCTTAGAATGGGGCACTGCCAACATTCAAAGCCATGCCCCTTAGGGATGCACTGTGGGAATTTGTTCAGGATTTGGGAAAGATGTGTCTGCTTCAGTGCTATTGGCTGCTGCTCCAGTCACATGATCTTCATTTTCAAATTTCTTTGACAGTTTCTCAGTCAGTCTCACAATATATTTCACTCCCTCCCCACCCAGAAGCAGCCACTTATCTGTCTTCTGGGAAGGGATAGGAAGGGAAGAGAAGGGAATCCCTGTGCACCCCACCTGTCCCCATGCCCTCTGCATACTCCCTCGACCTGTGCTTACACACCTGCACACTTTCCCAACCCCACACATGCTTTCCCCAACCCATGCAGCACCTGTTATGCAACCCCATGTACTCTCCCTGACCCATGCTGCCCCCGTGTGCCTTCCTTGACCCACAGGGTCCCTCTTGCGTGCCCCAATGCACCTTTCCTGACATGCATTGTCCCCCCCGTGTGTCATCCCTGATCCACATGGCAACTCTTGTGCACTGTCATGCCCCCTCTCCAACCCCTGCCCTTCTGGCACACCTTCCTGACCCATGCAGCACCTTTTGGGAATCCTCATACTACCCAGGCTGTCTCCCCCGCATGCAATCCCTGACCTGCACAGCACCTCTGGGCTCCCACTACCCCTCGGTACTCTTCCACATTCCTCCTGTGAACTATCCCCAACCAGAGCAGCACCTCTCATACACCCTTGTGACCCCCATGCATTCTTCTGGAGCCACACTGTCCTCTACACACCCTAATTGACCCTCACAGCCTCTCTTACACCCCTGTGATCTCCACATCCTTTTTCATCCACACTCTCCCCCTACCCATGCATCCTACCTGAACCTCAGGCACCTTGGGCAGCCTTTCCAACTTACATCACCATCCGCACACGACCTCCCTAACCGTCACGGCATGTCTGATGCACACCCACATATCCTTCCCAAAACCACATGGTACCTCTCACGCATTCCCATGTATCCTTCCTAACTTGCACCTGCATGCACCTCCTTGCTCTCTCCCACTCCCAGCAGCAACCACTTAGCTGCCTGCCAGCTTCCTCACTGACTTTCTCTCTGTAAGCTTTCCACAAACAAAGAAAATAGGAAGCCAATAGGAATTCTATGGATGAAGGAAGGGAGATAACAGCAGAATGATTTCTGATGCTCCCTGCCAGTTTCCCACTGGAAACTTAATGGGGAAGCAACAGGAAATTGGAAGTGACTCCTGTTTCCACTGCTTTTTTGCCCTCTCATAGTCGTTCCATTTCTCTGCTTAGGTAAGATAATATCTCTAAAATGATGACCTAATAGGCATGGGGTGGTCTAGCCAGATATCAAATTAAGTTCCATTCTGTTCCATTTTCTGAGAATTATCCTAGTGAGGGTCAAACACACAAAATCCTGAGGTCCTTTATATAATTTATTTCCAACTGTGGCAGAAAGCTGAAAATAAATGAGACCTCCCTCTCAATGGCTATTCTTTTAAATAAAAAAATATCAGATCTTGATTGTTTTTCTGGAAGTGATTATTGCCTCAATTGCAAAAGGAAAGCATTCTGAAGATTTTCAGAAATATTCTTAGCTCTGATTCCTAAATAAAAGTTATAAAATAAGCTTTACTCTTACATGCAAACCGCAAGTTCTGAATGTAGCATCCTCATCTCCTATGGAGATATATCCAAATCAGGGGCGGGTCCCTAATTTTTTTACTACCACTCTGTGGGCGTGGTTTATTTTGTGGGTGTGGCTTGCCAGCCATGTGACCAGGTGGACGTGGGCCTCAGGAGCTTGGCAGCGGCCAGAGAAGCAGGGGGGCATTGCCCACCCGCAACGCAGCCCCCCGCAGCGGGAGCAGCAAGACCGCGGCAGCGGTTCTTCTAGGAGACTCCATCCGGCCTGAATGCTTCTCCCCATTCGATGATCCTAGGCTCCTGCCGCCCATTCCCCCTCCCCTCAGCAGCTCGAGAAGCCTCAAACATGCAAAAATGCTTAGGATCATCACCGCGCATTCGTGGCTTCTCGGACTGCTGAAGGGAGGGGAACTGAGATAGGTCCTGCCGCCCGTTCTTTCAGCGTCTCACGCGCTCCCTCAGCCATCCTCCCCTGCTTGGACTCACTGTGGGGTAGGAAGGCAGCGCATCCGCAGTGCCGGAAGCTCGGCTTCTGGGCATGCGCAGAAGAAAATTTTAAAAAAATTTAAAAAATTTTTTTTAAAAAAAATGGCGGCACCCAGGCACCGGCAACCGACCGCACCGGTACTGTGATGTCACCAGCGGGCCGCTACCGGTGCTATAGAGTGGACCGCACTGGTAGGAACCCACCACTGATCCAAATGCTTCTAAAGCCAGTCTTGGGTTTTACATATGCACTTATGTAAACGGTTCTCAAATGAAAGCAGGTTTTTCTGTGTTTCTCAAGTAACATAAAACAGATGACAGGAAGTATGTGGCAGCTGAACCATAATTAAATTTTGCAACTTGACCCCGCCCCCCTCCAAATAAAGGTGTTTACTGTCGGTTTCTTTTCTCAGCTCCAGATTTTTCTTTATTTCTTTGATTTCCTTATATTAATGATACAATCCAATGTTTCAAACCATAAAATCACCCTCACACACACAAAACACACCAAACTATCCAAAGAACTGCACTAGTTATCAGTATCAGAAACAAATGCTTGTACTAAATGAGGAAAGAATTATATAACCAATTCTAAAGCCCTTCCGCTATGCTACTACTATTTTTACTCATCAGTTCAAAAACAATCCATAATCGTCATTTGTTGATTCAGAAAGACTTAGAATAAGAAACTAAAATCACTGCCCTATTCTAAGCATCTGTCTGAACGACCTGCACCAACCAAATATACCCCCTCCCCCTTCAAAAATAGTCCCTGTAAACAAAATGAAAAGAAATTCAAAAACGTAGTAGCTTGACTTTGAAAGGGATGATCCGCTGATAACAGAAATGGAAAACTGACTGAAGCCTGACAAAACTTTGCCTGGGGTACTGAGGCAGAGATGCAGAGTTGTCAAGTAGGCATTCTCCTTGCAAGACCTATTGGGGTGCTGAAGTTCAGGGTTTGGGAGGACAGAAGAGATTTCTGTAAGGGGGGAAATACATCCTCCAAACTCTGCAGAATTCCAGCCCTCCGAAAGCTAGCGTCAGAGCAGTTTCTCTCACATCACAGCAGAGCTAAAGTTAAATCTCCTCAGCTGTCAAAGAGACATAACAGTATAGGATTACACATGCTGACAGTTTATCCAGAAGCAGCTACAGATCTCAAATGCTCTTAGCCCCTATGCCACTGTCACACAATAACAATTGTTTTTCTAAGTTAGCATAATCTTTTTTCATTGTCAGTAATATAGAGCAGCAGTTAACTTTTGATTACCTGCTTATACTGTCAGCATCGTTGGTCAGGCAAAGAACAACAGCAGCAATGTAGTATATTAATCTTTTAAATGCAGGGTTCCAGGGACTTATTCCCAGGTAAATTCATAAGATTCTAATTTAAATGGTCCATGTATCATAAGAAAAAACTGTACCTTTTTACAATCCCCTTCACTGAGATATATGGAATTGTACTGACCCACACTTTATACATGCCATCCCAAAATTAATTCCTATTCAATCACTTGAAGAGCTGAAGTGGTGCAGTGGTTAAATGCAGCCATTGCAGGCTGACTGCTAGTTCAACAGTTCAGCTGTTCAAATCTCACTAGGCTCAAGGTTGACTCAGCCTTCCATCCTTCCGAGGTGGGTAAAATGAGGACCCAGATTGTTGGGGGCAATATGCTGAACTCTGTAAACCGCTTAGAGAGGGCTGTAAAGCACTGTGAAGCGGTATATAAGAAAAGTGCTATTGCTATTAAGTCATCAACTTAAGGGTCTTATGGACTCTCAGAATTCTAGCCATTTTGGTTTTAGAAAGTCTGTGAGCTATACAATACAAATTGGGAAGGAAAGGCTGGGGAAAGCCATTCTCTCTAAAGAGGTATAAGATACAATACATAAATTCACTCGGTAGGCACAGGACAATGATAGCAGAACTTTGGACCTCAAATTGAACTGGACTATGCACCTGTACTTTTTATTGCAAAATGTTCTTATTTGGAAATTATTTCAAAATATCACCTTTACAGCTCAATTCTTATCATCTCACTTCAAAAATAAACACTGAGAACTTAAGTTTCTTGTCACTGTATATACGGTATTACAAAATGATTACACAATATTTTCAACTCTTTTCACATTTATATTTCTGAAGAAAGGTAACATAGAGAAGGAGGGCAGCGTAAAATGTTCCAGATATTGTGAATTGTAATTCTCGTGTCCCCTGACCATAGGCCATGCCAACTGGGGCAGACAGCAACTAGATTCCAATCGTATCTGGAAGATTACAGCTTTGCCTTCCTTGAACTAAGCAGCAATTGAAGTGAGAGAGAGATTCTCAGAATACCATGTTCTTAGGCTGCTTCCCACACCCACAGATTATCTCAAAAAGGGGGGAAATGAGACATTTGAGCCCCCTGGTTTTTAAACCGCAGAACAAAAACGACTACTAAAACCTAATATCTTTTCTGCCAGCAGTACCTATTCACACATTAAAACTAAGAAAGGCGAAGGATAATGAACTCTTTTTATGGCATTTCATTTCATTGTAAGAGGTGCAATGACAATAAACTAACTAACTAACTAACTAACTAACTAACTAACTAACTAACTAACTAACTAACTAACTAACTAACTAACTAACTAACTAACTAACTAACTAACTAACTAACTGCCTATCATTCTTGATACAGTGCTATCCAGATGGAACAGGAGTTTCTCGCTGGCTCATCCTGGGCGCTCAAACTAAACACTAGCGCACCGGGGCTGCCAACCACTAGATTTCTCAGTTAAGTAGCCTCCTTTTCCTGGGCCTTCGATCTTGGGAAGCATGTCGGCACGTGAAGCTACCTGCTGCACCCACTGAAGACCTAATGACTTTGCCATAAGGGGTGGAAGGGGAAAAAGGCAGGAACTCCCATTTCTTGGAGCAGGGGTCCCCTAACTTGACAACTTTAAGACTTGTGGACTTCAACTCCCAGAATTCTGAGAGTTGAAGTCCACAAGTCTTAAAGTTGCCAAGTTTGGGGACCCCTGTCTTGGAGCATAACCCGGTGCCTCTGAGAAGCAGAGTTCTCCACTCTTGTGCCTCGTCCCCATGCAACCCAATTCATGCCGGAAGAGTTCGAGACACCGCTCCCTAATTTGCCGTATGCCAATGCCCTCCGAGTCCGACCGAACCCAGGGCAGCCTTCCCCAGCTCGGTGCCATGCAAGTTACACTACAATTCCCAAAGTTCTGCCGGCCTTAGTTAACGACCGCGAGATTTGGGAAGTATGGGAAATGTAGTCCAGTAATCTAGAGCAGAAAGGAGAAACGTTATTCGATCCCTCTGTTTTGTCTCCGCAGCCGCTACTCACACGACCATCCCATTCTTTTCCATCTTGCCCTCTACGCGGCGGTGCGTGTCTTTTTCCCGCCCTGCTGCTTATCAAAAGAAAAAAAACAACCTCTCCTTTAGACTTCCGGATTCTTGTGCCGGCTGCCCTAATTGGTGCTCTTGGGACCCGCCCAAGGCTTGCGTCAGAAGAGCGGGGGCACTATTACCGTAATGACTGCCGTAGTAGCTCCAACAAAAAAAATAGAGCAAAGTCAAAGAAGGCTCTATTTGCATGATGCTGAAACCATAAGCTTGAACTCGATTAACATTCAGCTACAATATGTACCGTGTTAAGTTCCGATAAGGAACTGAGTTAATTTAATAAGACACCATTTGTTCATCATGTTTTTTTTTGGGATGGGATTAAGTGTGACAGTGTAATTTTCAAATATCTAAATGTTGTGTTTATTCGGAACGGATCCTCTTGAAGGCAGCGAAGCTTTCTTCCAGATGAGGGTGGACGCCTTTACAGTTTACATGTTCTTAAAGAAGCAAGTTTATCAGTGTCTGTGATTTAATAGTCAGATAGTTGCAACACTCATATGACAGGTGGACTAATAAATAATGCATCTAACTTGTTAAGAACAAGCTAAGAACAAATATTGCAGGAATCAAGGCATTTTTAGATATAACCTAGTCATAGCAACTAGAAACATACCCAGGGTCTCTATATGGTAGAACTGTGATGGCGAACCTATGGCACGGGTGCCACAAGTGGCACATGGAGCCATATTGGTGGGCACGCGAGCTCAGGTCCGGCGTGCATGTGTGCACCAGCCGGCTGATTTTCAGGCCTTCTGGGCCCACTGGGAGTCGGGAAACAGGCTGTTTCCAGCCTCCAGAGGGGGTGGGGAAGGCCGTTTTCGCCCTCCCCAGGCTCCTAGAAAGGCTCTGGAGCCTGGGGAGAGCGAAAAATGGGCGTGCCATTGCATGCTGGGAACAGGGGGGGGTCATGCGTGCATGTGCGGGGGTGCATGGAATTATGAGTGTGGGCACGCACACACGTGATCCCCCACATTCCCCCCCCTTTTGGCACGCGAACCAAAAAAGGTTCGCCATCACTGTGGTAGAACTTGGCTGAATTCTGCATCAGATCATTGATCCAGAATTCCAAAACCTTGTGGTTTAAGGCTTGCTAAAAATACATGTAAAATTTGGGTACCAGATCTGAACTGTATAAATCTTGATTCTCTTGGCAGCCATTTCACAATTGTCTGTGTTTTTTCAACTCAGATCTGCTAGATTGAAAAAAGATCTCCAAGAGGTTGTATCAAGAACTGAATTTGCAACTTTATATAACAACGCTGTATGAATCTGATTATGCACTTCTGTAATAGGACTAGAAAAAATATTTTATGAATATTTTATGACAACTAATCCTTAACTTACTAGCTCAGTCTATCTCTCAACCCAGGGTTAAGTTTTAGGCCAATCAATTCATTAAATTATATAGTTTGTGAGCAGCAAACAAATAACAGTATTGCAGCTCTTTGCTACCATCAAGTGGTTACCTGGATTTTTGCAGCTCTAGCATGGCAGCAAATGGTCAGGCTGTGTGCGTAAAAGAAGAAATAGTATGCTATTGGGAAAAAATGCTCAATTCTCTCTTTTTTTTACCATTTTTAATTTTTAGAGATCCCTCCATTTCCCCTTCAAAATTATCCAAGTGTTGAAATGATCTTAATCATATGTACATATTGCTGCTTTAGTTGTGTAAAACTGAGTACTTGGAAAGTGTACAATATACCATATTTTCAGTGCACTGTGGATTCCCCCACCAAAAAAAAAGGTTGAAACAAAGAAACTGATAAAACTGCCTTTGACAACACCCCATGTTTTTATCTATAGGATCCTGAATGGTGCTGCGGTTAAGGCCGTTTTTATCTGCAGAGTGCATGGTGTATCTGTAGAAGAGTCACCCATGGTTTTTAATCAGTTTGAAGCAGAAGTGGCCTCTGACGGTTAATATAGGAAGAGATCACACAATTCAAAGCTCAGAACTTATAAAATCCCCCAAATATTTAATTACCAAACATGTAATGATAATATACTTAATAAACATATACATAATTAGTAATGTGCTGCACAGTCATATGCAACACAGAATAAAATTGATTTCTAATGTAAGCAAAGAGACCTGAGCTTAAGACTTTAGCCATCACCAGCATTAGCCAAGGCAGGGGAGTGGGCGCTTGCACGGATGCCCAGGGGCGGGGCGCTTTCAGGACGGGGCATGCACATGCATGGGGGCGGGGCGTATGCATGGGGGGCAGGGGGCATGCGGGGAGCCATGCGCACATTGCATTTTGGGGGTTTGGCCGCACTTTGGGCACTCGCTCCGGAAAAGGTTAGCCATCACTGTCATAGAGTAATATGGACCACAACTGGATATAACTGGATTAAATAAAACAAAATACATACAGTATGAGTACATATATGAAGTTCAAGCACCAAGCAAGCCAGTTTCTATACCTGGAATGCCAGTGGGAGCTCATATTGTCCTTTACTTCCAGCTGTTAAGCTCTACATTGAATCCAACCTCTCAGAAGCAGTGTCACCCACCACTATTTTAGCATTACCAGCTCAGAAGGTGGCCTATCCCTCCCACTCTGTGACACCTTCAGTTAAACCAGTGCTTCTCAAATAGTGGGGCAGGCCCCCCTTGGAGGGTGCGGAGCGATGCCAGGGGGGACGCATGACCCCGGGGAACGTGCTTTTTTTTGCCGCAGGGAGTAGGGTTTTTTTTGCACCGAGCAATAGAACACAGCACAGAGCAGGAGATATGAAGTGCAGATAACAAACCCTTAAGAGACACCATGGAAAAATATTTAACAGGGATGAAAAGAAAGGAGGAGAGAGACGGAGATAATGAGACAAACGTGTCTCCCGAAAGCTAAGACGAGGAAATATGACGAAGAGTATGTAGCGCTTGGCTTCATTGTGACTACGGTGGGAGACGAGGAAAGACCGGTATGTTTACTGTGTCTAAAAATTTTGGCAGCAGACAGCATGAAGCCAAATAAATTAAGGTGTCACTTAAACACATTACACCCCAATCACGCTGATAAGCCGCTTGAGTTTTTCAGTGAAAACATGCCGAATATTGCAAACAATCCTCCCGGCGGAGAGTTGGGTGGTGGTGAAATGTTTACTTCTTCCTGGGGGGGGGGGGCGTAACAGAAAATAATTGAGAAGCACTGAGTTAAACCCTGAAGTGAAACTTTAAAAACAGTGGTGAAAAGTGAAACCATCCCTCCCTGCATTGCTCCGCCCATCAGGATAGATAGACCAAGCTGGATGGATTAAGACAAATTGATCCAAAGACTTGTCACTCTCAAGGTGGGAGTTGGGTATCCCCAAAGGAATCGTGGTAATTTTAGCCTTGAGGACACCATGGGGGTGGAGTTTAAGCCTGTGCATATAGTGTGGTGGGTGGGTTTTTTCTAGGAAGATTGAGGTTCAAATCCACTTAGTTATAGGCTTTGGGGCGGGCATTCAGCCCAACGCTACTTTTCAGAGTTATGGAGAGAAAATTAGGAAAGAAAATTAGTGAAGAACATTTTGTGTTCTTTCAAAACAGAAAAAACAAAGACATCAATGCAATAAATAACACATTTTTTTTCTGGACAAGTTGAAGTTTTGCCGTCTGTCCTGCTGTTTTAAACACCAGAGGTGCTTGTTTTTCGTTATTCTACTGTATTTATCATTAAAAAAAATTATCATAAAAAAATAAGCAACTGAATCGTGGACAGCCTCGTTACCTAATAAATGCCTTTCCTTTCCTCGATGCAGAAACCAGGGAGGGTTGGCTCTTCTTCCCTTTTGTCTGCCAGTAGTATTAACATCTCCTGTCCCCCCCCCTCCACACACACACACACACACACACACACACACACATTTTTTTTTTGCTTCCCGCAGACGTAGTCGATCGGGCCAATGCCCTTCTTGTGATTGGGTACATATATTCGCAGAGGTAACTGTCAATCATCGATCGATAACCTTAACCCTAACCTATTTGGTGGGCAAAAAGTACGAGCCAAAATAAGCAGATCTTAAGGGATTGGTGGTTCGAAACTCCCCGGCGGGCAAAAAAGAACAAGAGCCTCGGCGCTCACGGGCTAACTGAGGTATTCCCACGCCGCGGACTCACAAAATCGCGACCGCCCTGATTTACTTTCCGCCGATAGAGGATGCTTTACGGTAGAGCAGCCGGAATCGAGGCGGAGGAGGAAGTAGGAAGCAACCTCGGTTGCCTCCTCCTGACCGCCGTTGAGCTTTCGCCGGCTGCGGCAGGGCAGGAGAGGCGAGAACCGGCGGAGCGGCTGCAGCAGCAGCTCCCGTCCGCCCCGTCGAGACAGGCAGGATGGTTCCCTCGACTGACAGCGAGTCTCCGCACCTGCTGCTGGGCCGGCTGCGCTTCCTGAGCGAGGCGATCGGCTGCCTGATCCGGGCGGAGCCGCTGCCCGCCGCTTTGGGCTACGTGCCCCGCGAAGTGCAGTACAAACTCTGCAAGGATCCCAGCGCCCAGGGGCCCGCCTCGGCCTCGGGCCGGAGCCTGTTGTCGGTGTGGGAGAGCCCAAGCAAAGCTGCGGGCGGTGCGGGTCCCGGCATCAGGAAAGGTCCGGGCAGGGCCACCATCGAACTGCGCAAAGGATCGTGCATTCGTGCCAGCGGCGAGGAATACTGCAACGGGCACGGGCTCTGGGTGAAGCTCACCAGGGTGAGGGACAAGGAGGGGCTCTCTCTCGCGCGGCCTTTGGACCTGGAGGCTAATCCGAAGAAACCCTGGCGGATCTAAACCGTTTCGATCCTGCGTTAGTTCCGAGTGGATCCAAGTGGATCCTGATCAGGATATTTCCCTAGAGAGGCGGGGTTGCGTCCTGAATATGTTCAGAGGCACTCCAGAGTTATTATTCGAAGCGTGCCAGGGTTCTGAGGCGCACTTCAAATTAGAAAAGAAAAAAAAGGACTTAATGCAAATACGATTGAGATAGAGGTGGAGATTCCCATTTACCCCCATTCTATTCCTTTCAATTTGTGGCTGTGTGACACCCATGTAAATCAGTCATGTAAATGGAGGAGTTCAGATTTCCCATTTTTGCCAAGTTTGGCTCCTAATGATTCCATGGGTATACCCTGTAGTCTCTTAATAGAAGTGGTTTACCACTGACTTCTTTCATCATGGTTTCTCCCCCTCCATCGCAAATTTCCACTATAATCCTATAGCTTTGGGTTTCCTGATCTCCCAACCTTGCTTAGCATTTTGAAGATCACCTGCAGCCAACCAGGTGCAACCACCTGCGATAAGTCTGTCAGTGTTAGTGTTGCGGGAAACAAATGGTTAGTTCTGAATTTGGAATAGACTGACTGTACAAGAAGTGCATGAACTGTTGGATGTCAAACAGTTGCCAGAACTAGAGGCTTCACTTCATGGCTCTTCAAAGCTTATGAGTTTATGACACCCAAGGCTATAGGATCAGACTAATCAGTCTTGCAAATATATGCCAAATTCTGAACATCCATGCAGAAACTTTTGTAATTAATCAAATTGCCAAGTCCATACAGTTTGTTGCACAGGATAACATTTTGTATATTGCTGTAAATATACCTTTATTTGTATACATCTTTGTTTTTTTTCCAAAAATGGGAAATTATTGTGACTTGCAGTGAACAGGAATAGTTTTAACTTGCTATTTTATTTTATTATTTTATTTTATTTCTCCAGGACCTGAGAGCTAAGAAATATCTCTTTGTTTTATCCCCACTATCCCAACTCTCTGAGTTAAATTGGGCTAGGAGAAAATGACTGGCTCAAAACCACACAGTCAGTTCTGGATGGCTCTTAGCTCTAGTTCACCATCTTATTCACTGTATTTGACTCTGAAATTTGTACAGGCATATTTATTATCACAAAGGTACAAGTTGCATTTACATAAGGATTTAATTGGCAGCTGCACAAATAGTGCAAAGGTCTTGCACATTTAAATTCTATATGTTTGTACTGTAGTAATGAAGCCTCTTTTTGGATCAACTTAGACTTTACTCCTCATGTAACTTTGTGTTCTAACCATATAGGAGCAACTTCAGGAATACAAGACTGGTTGTGACCTGGAGGAAGGTTGGGTTCTTATGTGTAAGCATTCAGATAGTGGAGACAGGCTGGTACCAGTAGAATCTGTGGAGAGGATTCAGAGGCAGCAACAGCTCTTTGGGATGGATTTTAAACCAGTGATCAGGTACAGAATCTCACTTCTGCTTGGTTGGCTTTGGGAGACTCATTGTGGAGGATACTGCAAATGTGAATGTAAGCAAATATATTTTATTTGTCCACGAATCTCTGGTTGTCACAGCATTCTCAGAAGAAAATGTGTGGCACAAAAGGAAGATTCTGGAGAGGGGCTATTTTTTTAAAAAATCCTGTAGGTATGCCCATTTTTTAAATACAATTTTGCCGAATCCTAGTTAGTGAATCATTTGTCATTAAAAATTGTTTCGGATTTGCTGATTCATTCTGGATCTGATAAATTTGTATAACAACAATGGTTGGTTGTATAACAAAATGGATTAGAAATGTAATGTTGTTGCACCTTCCACAGACGGCTACATATTGGTCCATATTGATTTGTTCTCATAACTTTTTCTTAGAACTTTTCTTAGAAGCCAATCAGTTTCTCTAACCTGGAGTTGATGTTTATAATTTTTTTGCATTTGCAGATGGGAACAGGTGGTAGATTTAACATATTCCTTGCATCTTGGAGCAAAGCCAAAAATCATGGAGCCAGATGTGGCTGCAGTAGAAAGACTCCGGTAATTTCATTTTATTTGGGGTGGGTGGGTACTGGTTGCTTGGGGTAGTCAGTGCCATTAGTTTGGGAATAGTGATTCGGCCTATGGAGTTGAGTTAGGCTTTGTCATTGTCAGATAGGAATTTTCCTATCAAGAGGTGATATAGGATCTTGCTTCCCTGAAGTCATTCATACTTAGAAAATAAAACTGAGATTCAATTCTAATTAACAAAATATTTATTTTAGTACAAAAGTAACAAAAAATATAAACTTTATATAAAAATATAAATAAATTAATAAGCTACATCTTCTCGGCTAAGAATTCACGTCTGCCTCGGGTGAGGCTTCGAAGGAGAAGAGAAGGTAGGAGGAGACAAAACTCCTGGAATGCGGACTTCCGGTTTGGAGCGCTTCATCGCGGACGTCCCTTCGTCGGACGCCTTTCCGATCTTTGTTAAAAGCCGCCAGAACAGCTGTCTGGCGGCTTTGAAATCTCTTCCCCGGGCAAAGGGGAGAGATGAGAGCCTGACAGGAGGGGTAGAGCCCCCCCAGCGCCCTAGGAGCCATCTGGTAGGGCGCGAAGGGAGAGCTCCCCATGCAGCCTGTCTCCAGCTCCGAAGATCAGGAAACCTCTGCCTTTGCAGAGCTAGATGTCGTGACCAGCCGCTGCTTCAAGAATGGGATTTATAATTATATTTAAACTACAGAAGCAGACAGAGAGAAACAGGCGTGAGATGGGCAAGTACTGAAACCTCTTTTTTCCTTTTTTTTTCAACTCCTGGGGAAGCTTTCACTTCGGCAAGGGAACAAAGGAAACAGAGTAACAATATGGCGATTGAGAAGTGAAAGTGACTTTCGTTTTCCCAGAGGCTTTTTTTTTTTTCCTCTCTCTCTCTTATGGAAACTTTTAACTTGGAAAAATGGTTTTTTTTCTCTCTCTGTCTCCTAACTCTGGATTAAAGTTATAATAGAAATATTTCCAATAATAAAAGACTATCTGATTTTTAAACTGGAAAGAACTTTAATCAGGCATCTGGCTTTTTCTCTTTTTTGTACTCTTTTGAAACACCAATGGCTTCAAAGTCTGGAAAGATTGTTTTGACTAAAAGAAATGACTATTCATCTGGATATATTTCTAAAATGCAACTTAACACTGAGCTAACACCTCCACAGCTTTTGACACCTGAAAATTTATTAAATAATTTAAAGATTATGAAACATGAACTTACTTTGGAATTTAATCAGAAAATAAGTGAGATAGACAAAAAAATGCAGGCTGCTTTGAAGAATATGAATCAACAACTCAGATTTGATGTGTTAGAGGTTTGCAAAGGCTTAGCAACAAATATTGAAGTTTTGGCAGAACGTATTGAAACAAATAAACAAGCTTTGGCAACTTCGGTGAATTACATAGATAAAATCCAAAATGATATTGCAAATTTTGAAAAAGAGGTCTTAATGACTCAGTTCAGATCCATGGAAGTTGCTATAAGGATTAGAGGTTTGAAAGAAGGATTATATGAAAATCTAAAAGGCAGGATGGTTGACATATTGGATCAGGTGTCTGGAATTTCTAAAGTGGAATTGGCTACACAAATCGACAAAATTTACAGAATCAATTCGTGGTATGCTAAACAAAAGCATTTACCAAGGGACATTGTCATATATTTTACCACAAGAGCTCTACGGAACAGAATTATACAAGCAACGTTTAACAATAATCTTATGGTGAATGGTCAGGAACTAAAGATTTGGAAAGAAATCCCCTCTAAAATGCTTAAAGCCAGAAAAAGCTATACTTTTTTGATTGATGAATTTAAGAGATTAAATTTACAATATAAATGGGAAGCGCCAGTTGGAGTAGCAGTGAAATTTTCTGGAAAAAGATACCGGCTCAACACGATAAAAAAAGCTACTGAATTTTATGTCAATGTTCTAAAGGCTGATATATCCAAGATTCCAGAGGAAGGATGTATGAAAATAAAAGAGGAGGAGGAGGGGAAGCCACCTTTGATGGATCAAAAGGAAATAGATTCAAAAATCCAAAAGGAGTGCCTGAACCAGATAGCTGGGGAAAAGGAGATGGAGGTTTGGGATCAGACGGGAGACGACTCGACAAATTCGAATTTAGTGAACTATTAAAAGATGAACTATCAAGATACAAAACGATGTGATGTTGAAATATATTGGACGGATAGAGACTAATATGATTGTATTTTATCTTTTCCCTATCTAATGATTACTTATGCAATATTTAGTTAAGTTTTATATAATTTTGAGGTTATTTTGAATGTTAATAATATTAGATATATATAGTTTGTTGAAGATTTGTTTATTCTTCTTTTATTTTCTTTTTTTGTTTATTGAAGTTAGTAAGTTAATTTAGAATAATATTATCTTATTAATATAATGACGAAATTTAATATTTGATGATCACTTATGTAACATTTAGTTAAGTTTTATCTTAGAGGTTATTTTTAATGTCAATAATATCAGTTTAAGATTTGTGTATTTTATATTTAGTTATTACTTTTGTAACATTTACCTTGTATAAGATAGAGGACTGAAGGTAGGAGGTAGGAGGTTTGTTTGTTTGTATTGTTAAAGAGTTTTCTCTTTCTTTCTTTCTTTTTTTTTCTTTTTTGTATCTTTACTATTGTATATAAATGCGATATATTAGTAGTGTATAATCTGGAGTTGAAGTTTTTTTAAAAAACAGTGTTCTTTTTTTTCCTCTTTTTTTTCTCTTTTTATTAACAATTTAAATTTATTATTATGCCCTGTATTATCTCTGGGAAGTCCGGGGGGGGGGAGGTGGGGAGGGAAGGGGGTGGGTTCGGGGGGGGGGGGAGAAAAAAACAAAAATGTTTGTACTTTATATTTAATATTTTGCTACTACTTATGTAAGTCTGTACTAATAAAACTTTTTGAATTAAAAAAAAAAAAAACTCCTGGAATGCACGCATGCGTAGTAAAACATATCACATGTATGCTTGATTAGGAAATACAGTAAATCTAGAAATAGTAGAGATGCACAACTGGCAATCTTCACATCGTGACAGTCATCCACCACCAGTGGAAACAGTTCTTTGGTATAAAACTGACTAAAGTAACACACTGGGAGATGTATTATGGGGTGAGGAAATGAAAAACATGACTAAGAATGGAGGAATAAATAGATTACAGTTTCTGATTATCCCCTCAGTGCTCCTTCTGTGCTACTGACCACCATCCCTACTTTGTAGGTTTGTGCCACCCACATGGAACTATGAATGTGATGAAGATCTGGTACATTTCCTTTATGACCACATTGGGAAGGAGGATGAGAATCTGGGTAGTATCAAGCAATACGTGGACAGCATCGACGTCTCCTCTTACACGGTATCATATTATATCAGCGGATTGGATCTCTTTGTAAGGGAAACTCTTCCTCAGAATATTATCCATAACTTGTCAAGGATTATGAATTTGTAGTTGATAAGCAAAATCTAAAGGTTGTCTATAAATGTCGTCTGTAAATTGTTCTTGCAACTTTCACAGTTGATGATGAAGGATGAGAGGCATTGTCTACTTACCCCACTCAGCTCACAAGACTGGTGCTCTTCAGTAATGCTGGACTTCTATTATTCTTAGCCAGTGTGGCCATGTTAGCAGAAAATAACACTGCAATCCAGCACTTTCACATTTCATTTGCCTGCCTCTGAATTTTGAACTCCCTTTTTAGTCTTTGTAAAGGATTAAAAATATAGAGCTGTGATTACCTCAGGGGTAATCTACTCCACATATATCTCATCTTGTCCAGTGCAGATGCTGCCAGAACATTTTTGCCTGACATCTTTGCCTAGGCATCTCTGCCTTGTACACACTGAAGGTGCCTGCTAAGCTGTACCATGAACCTCCCTCCCTCTGTTTTAACCAATTAGATCTTGTCCTCTGGAATAAGAGAAAATAAGTCCACTTCTTATTTGTATCTCTATATCAGTGTTTCCCAACCTTGGCAACTTGAAGATGTCTGGACTTCAACTCCCAGAATTCCCCAGCCAGCGAATGCTGGCTGGGGAATTCTGGGAGTTGAAGTCCAGACATCTTCAAGTTGCCAAGGTTGGGAAACACTGCTCTATATACACACACCATTCTTCTGAGAGCTTGCTCTCCAGAACTTAGACCTTTTCTGAACTTACTCCAATTTGTTAGCTATGATACTCCAAATGAGGTCTGAGCAAATGCAGTACTTCATTGAAATGCTTCTCAAGTGAAGCATATTCATCAGGAACATGTCTGTATGAATAAGTAGGACTGGCTCAAATGTCAGCCTGGCCTAATGTGCTGCTCTGCTTCCGTAGGAAGAATTCAATGTTTCATACTTGACCGACAACCACGACGACACCTACTGGGAGAGTGATGGATCCCAAGGCCAACACTGGGTCCGTCTCAACATGAAGAAAGGAACCATAATAAAGTTAGTAATTAAATCCGCTCCTCCCTTTCCTAGCTTTTTCTCTGTAAAGCAAAAGATTTTCTTCTCTGTCATTAGATACAAGGTGATTTAGGACTAGTCTTTGCAAACTGATTGCTGCTCTAATTTATTTTGGCCTTCCTGAAAAACAATTATTCTTCCCTTCTGTTTTCTGTATTCTACTGAATGCAGATCCAGTAGCAAGATGGGCTTAGAAATGTAGTTTGTATGTCTGACCCTGATTTGTGCCTAGGCGTTCTTCTTTCAGAAAAATGAAATTGAGAAAAACTTAACAATGGGAAACATCTCAATTTTCTTGCACAATACATGTGCTAGGCTTTTCAAATGCTTCCACTATAAATGTACGGCTAAGACACCATATTAGATTGTATCAGAAATTGCGCAGTTCTACAATCCCATTTCCTTTTTATGTCAGAGATAGATTAACACTTTTTCTTCTTCCAGTGGCTTTTTCTATTAACAATGACTTGAAGCTTAGAGTGACACAAAGTGAATCACGGAATTATGAAGAATATACCCCCTCTTCTTAATTCAGAATATCCTTATTTTGTCCAATCCTTTTTGAAGAACGTTTGAAAAAGTCCAAGTATAGCCTTTCAGAAAAAGACTGAATCCGATTGAACTGTTTTAAGGTGGGCAGTTCGCCTTTCCTTTCCCCTCATAATTTCCTCTGATTTAAAAATTGCAGGAGAGGGTTGTGAGAATGGATGCCTAGAGCGTCTTCATGTTTCCAAACATCTGCAGTGATGGCTTGTAAGCATGCCAAACAATCCTTTATTGACAGGAATTCTAATAACTCAGAAAGTTTTCAGCAGAAGTTTTTTGTTTAAAGAAAGTTCCTTGTGAGTTTCTAGCCTTCACAGAATACTAGCCTTTCTAGCATGTGAAAGTTTTCCTAATACCCTTTTGCTTTGTCTCACATTTGTTGTTTAATTCTCTCCATCAGGAAACTCTTTCTGACTGTGGATACAACAGATGAGAATTTCATGCCAAAAAGGGTGGCTGTGTATGGCGGTGAGGGTGATAACCTGAAGAAACTGAGTGATGTCGGCATTGATGAGTGAGTCAGGGCTATGAGGGGGAGATGGAGGTTAACCGAACGAAGCTGTCTTCCTAAATTTTATTCAAATGGTTGCCCAGAACTTGTCGTTTCCTGTGATATGGGAAGGAGAAGGAGAGAATAGAAAATGAGTATTATCTTGATCAAATGCTGCTGCAAAGCAAGGAATTAATGGTCCAGTTGCTGCTGGTGAAGTGCTAGGGGTTCATATGTAGCTGTTGATTGTTATTGGGGTCAATCAAGAGCTGTGGTGGCATAATGGTTAGAATGCAGTACTACAGGCTACTTCTGCTGCCTGCTGGCTGCCTGCAATTTGGCAGTTCAAATCTCACCAGGCTCAAGGTTGACTCAGTCTTCCTTCCTTCCAGGGTTGGTAAAATGAGGACCCTGAGTGTTGGGGGCGATATGCCTTCTCTGTAAACCGCTTAGAGAGGGCTGTAAAGCACGGTGAAGTGGTATGTAAGTCTAAATGCTATTGCTATCATATCTCAGGGAATTAAGGCAGAAAACAACATTATGAATAAGCCCATAAATCATTACTATCTTGATGCTTTTATTAGCCTGCCTGGAATTAACAGAGTAAGAAGCAAAAATTCCATCTCTTTTGCTTTGCACTGATCTATTGTCAGGTTGTGTAGAGAGCAGAAATTCTTTGTTTGGCAATCTGTTTGGTTTCTATACTGGGCTCACAGAGATAGCAACCAGCCAGTTTTGGCCAATTTGCTGGTATGTAATTCCTTGTTGCCTAAGGCTTTAGCATGCAAATCAAAGTAGAGAACAGCATTATTAATATCAGCATAATTATAGAAAGAAACACTGCAGATGTAATCCTTGCTTATCAACTGCCTCATTTAGCAGCTGTTCAGGAAATAGTTTTGCAATAAATCTTTACATTTACGATTTTCAGTGTTTTGTGTTTGTGGTCACATGATCACCATTTGTATGCTTAACAACTGGTTCCTGACAAGCAGAGTTCATGGAGAATGCAGCAATAAAATTGCAAGTCTCAGTCGCATGGCGTCTCATTTTACAACCATGATGATTCATTTAACAATTGAATAGGAAGTGATGTCATAAACCTGATACGGTCATGTGATTTTCAGCTTAGTGACTGTAGAACTTAGTAATGGAGTTGCCAGGGCTAATTGTGGTTGCTAAGTAAGACTACCTATAGTTATCTTTATATATAACACTAGGTAGTATTATGTATAAATAGATATAGGCAGTATCTATGTTTTTTAACATCTTGCTGTCAGGGTTTCAAATAACATCCCCAACAAAATTAGAGTCCGAGGCTTGAAGTTCCTCAAAGTTCCATTTTATTAGAGATGCCATGTTGGCACATCTGGGAAAACCCGAATCTGAGAGCTTTCAGGTTTTCCCCACCCAGTTGAAAGTTCAAGACCCTGCCACACACCCACATGTCCATGACACAGTCCAATCAGACACCATCCCAACTGGGTACGTCTTCCAGTCACTCCCATGCAGGTGCAGGGGCAAGTTGTCCTTGATTCTCTAAGAAAGGAATTTTGTTATGGCTATATCACCCATGCGCCATACAATCCCCCCCTCCCATTTTCCCACAGCTTCAATTGTGGCAGGCCTGAATCTCCAATTCAAAAGATGGCTTACAGGCCTGACACTTGCCTAATATCTGTAGGCAAGCTACTGTATGTCCTATCTGACACCACTGCTTTAGGAGTCAAATTTCCATCATCCCTTCCCCCCACCCCCAACCCTAACCCTAAACTCCCCCCCACTCCCCATCAGAGGGAGTTTGATAGATCAATTTGCACAATTCGGAAGGTTGGAATGAGAATTAGGAGTCTTTGGGTCTCAGTTCCCATTCACAACCCAATGTAACTTGTCCCCAGTTTTCAGATACATATTATTAAAGGTTTGGCAGAGGGGAGGGTTATACTACTATGTGCAAGATGAAATATGATTTATTTATTTTTTGTCCCTAGGAGCTACATCGGGGATGTGTGTGTGCTGGAAGACATGACTACTCACTTGCCTGTCATTGAGGTCCGCATTGTGGAATGCAGAGGTGTGTGGGTGTCAATGTGAGGATGAAATTTTTAATCTTTGGGAGGATCATTTGGTAATTCTGAAACTCTAGTTTGGGATTTTATTACACCTCTATGCAAGTTCAAAGAGCCAAATGTAACAGTTTCTTTATCACACCTCCCAAGACATAGGTTATGGGCTCTGTTCTTGAGGAAAACAGCAAAGCCCATTATTATCAAATAAATTGCCATGGGGGGATGATGATGATGATGGAGGGCTAGACAGACAGACAGATACATATTATAATTTTTAAAAGAACATAAAAACTACACAAATTTATACCGAATAAAGAAAACAACGAAAGGAAAACAGACAAAAGGAAAAAGACAAAAAATATTCTTTTACTTTTTTTTGCAATCCTGAACAATGTCTTCTTTCTATAACAGCACATCATTTAGTCTCCATCTGAAAGAACTAGATTGTCTTTTCATAAACCAGATTTAAAGGATTATGGTTTTCAATCATGTCTATTCTTAAAAAAGACCTGTATCCTTTTGAAAAACACATGAATTTTCTTGAGGTGCCATTTTTCTGCTCCATATTTTTTCTCCACAGTAATTTCTTCTCTCTATACCAGTGATGGCTAACCTTTTTGTCATCGTGTGCTAAAAGTGTGCATGTTCCGACACCCATAATGCAATGCGCACCCCCATGCACGAGTGCACAACCCCCCAGGGCATGCGTGCATGACCCCCCCCCCACGCATGCACCCCGCCCCCACACATGCAAAAAAAAAGCCCAAAGCGGTGAACTCTTCCAAGCACACAAGCCAGAAGCGGCCGATGTGTGGAGGTTTCCCTTCCCCACGTCTAAAGGCGAAAAAAAGCGAGGCAAGTTTTTCAAACACTTCCTGCGAGCTGCAACCTCCCCTCCCCCCTTCTTTCCCCTTTCCCCCCGCAACAATCTGGAGGGAGAGAACAAAGAACACCCCGCGACTTGAAACTCAAGCAATGAAGGAGAGCGAAGAGCGGCTCTAAGCATGGAAGCAAAGCCGAGGTTTTTGAAGGCTTTCCCATGGGATTCCCATCGCGGGAGGAAAACGCAGAGCCCAGCCAGCCAACTCGGGCTCTACCTCCCTTTTTGTGTGTTCCCCGTGCATGTGCCCCAGCCCCCCGTGCATGTGCCCCCCCCCCACGCGTCCTGTTTTGGGCCTTGAAAGCCTCCTGCACCAACCTGGAACCCAAAACACTGTGGGCAGTTAGTTCTGGCCAGTTGCTCCCCTGCACCTGCCTGCCTGCCTCGCCGGCACCATCAGGAAAGGTCCCCAAGCTGCGCTGCCCTGGATCCACATTGGAGGCTGTTCGCGGCGGCAAAGCCTCTGCCACCTCCTCCTCCCTCTGCCAGCCTCACTGTGAAACCTCGGGGTTTGCCTTACTGGGGGCAGAAAGGTCCTGGTGGTAGAGGGAACGTCTCTGGTTCCAGCGACTGTAGCCACGCTCCGGAATAGACCCATTGGACCGCTGATCAGCTGTGTGCATGGCGGCAGCCAGCGCAAGAGAAGCGGGACACCTAATGCTTAGCTCTGCAGCCCCGCAGCCTTTGTAGAGGCAGCGGCGTCGGCAAAGTTATGTAGGCAAGCCACACGCCCTGCTGGCGCAGGCCATGCTGGAAATTGCCCGACCGGCTCTGCGGGGCTGCAGAGTTGAGCATCAGGTGTCCCGCTTC
The DNA here is from genome assembly GCA_023053685.1 of Diadophis punctatus similis. Taxonomy (NCBI): domain Eukaryota; kingdom Metazoa; phylum Chordata; class Lepidosauria; order Squamata; family Dipsadidae; genus Diadophis; species Diadophis punctatus. Next base: position 50,908,991 of record JALIGW010000003.1, read on the forward strand.
TCTTGCACTGGCCACCGGCGGTCCAACGGGGCTTCTCCAGAGCATGGTTGCAGTCGCTGGCACCACGGATGTTCCCTCCACCACCAGGACCTTTCTTCCCTACCCCCCCCCCCCGGTAAGGCAAACCCCGAGGTTTGACAGCGAGGCTGGCAGGAGGAGGAGCAGCCACCGCTGCTTCTGCAAAGAGGCAGTGGCGCTTTGCCGGCGCGAACAGCCTCCAACATGGATCCTGGGCAGCGCAGCTTGGGGGCCTTTCCTGATGGCAGCGGCGAGGCAGACAGGCGCAGGGGAGCGACTGGTGGCAGCGCTCCTGGCTGGCAAGGGGGTGGATGTCCCAGGGCTGCATGTGGGCTTTGACGGCATGGCCGGTGCACACGCACGCTAAGAGGAGCTGCCCAGTGGCCATGCATGCACTGGGAAATGAACTTCAGGTTTCTGGCACGCACATGCGCACTGGCCAGCTAGTCTTCTGGTTACTAGCACGCATGTGTGCGCGACAATCAGCTGGCCAGCTGATCTTCCAGTTTCTGGCACTGCCACATGTGTGAAGGCCAGCTGATCATTGCGCACCAGTAACTTGAAGACTAGCTGGCCGGTGCACATGAGGAATGGGCAATGCTGTGAATGCCACAAGGCTCTGTGTGCCACTTCCGGCACACATGTCATAAGTTTGCCGCCACAGCTCTATACAGAGGGATTATTTATTTAAATTATTTGCTTGCTGCATATGGTCCTTTCCTTTTATGCAGATGATGGAATTGATGTCCGACTCCGGGGCATAAAGATCAAATCTTCTCGGCAACGAGAATTGGGGCTCAATGCAGACATGTTTCAACCAGCCAACCTAGTGAGGTATCCACGACTGGAAGGGAGAGACCCTGATGTGCTTTATTGGCGTGCTATGATCCTGCAGAGGTATGGAAGTGCTAGTTAGGAATGCTAATAAAGAAGTTCTAATGAGCCACATTTCCACAACTGTGGATGGGAATAAGAAAATATGTGAGAGGCAAGCAGTTGAATTAATTAAAATAGCATCAAGATCTTTTTTATCACTATCCCACCCTAGGTGTGTATCAATTTTCTTCTAGTGTAATAGTATGTGGGAAAAACCTTGGGAGACTGGACCAAGAGAAACTGCCTAGGAAATGGTCAGAGAAGAGATAGCATAGCCTACAGCTGCATAGTGGGCAGGGAAGAAGGCTCTTCGGACCCTCTCTAATTTCTCAGGCTGTAAAGGAGATTGGGGGAAAGAAGGATTGCAGTTTTGAGACTTCCAAGATTGATGTTAGCCTTACTAGGCACAGGAAACAGGAAACATGACCAGATGAAGTAAGTCTACTTTATTGTAAAGTTACATTTAAGTCTCAAAGTATAATTCTTCCCCTGTCTCCTTTGCAGGTGGAAAAATTAGGGAGGGTTTCTTCTAAACCTCTTTTCCACATACTATTACACCTAGGAATACTATATCTCTTTGAAGCATTGCTTATTTGAGTGCTTATTTCCATAAACCAGTAAGCATCTCATTCTTCCATTAACCTTTCCTAGTATTATGACCATGTGAATTCTCTTCATTTTCATTGCTATTCTTCATTTCATGGCCATGCCTTCATGGTTTCTTTGCAAATGTTTTTAATTATAAAGGCTCAAAGAATTTGTTTGGGTAGGAGATACATTTCAGAAATAAACAAATAAGGCTCAGTGGTAGAGGGCTGCATAGAAAAAATGTAGGAGGAAAAGAGTACTATCTTGAATTCCTAGTGGACAGATAGAATATAAATCTAATCATAATATTGTTTTATTTACATGACTATATGGAATCACGTACCCTCACCATCATCCATCACTGTACATCATTTAGATATTTTATTGAAGTTTGTTGCAGAAAAATCAATTTCCAGAAGCGCACACAGATGACTGATTCAACTGGATTCAATAACTTCTTTATAAACATTATATATATATATATATATATATATATATATATATATATATATATATATATATATATATATATATATATATATATATATATATATATATATATATATATATATATATATATATATATATCCAATACCATTAGCAGAGTTCTTCTTCAATGTAGTTACAGATAGCTGAGAACAGTTAGTTTCATTTCAGCAGAGTTCAGAGTGGAAGAGTACAGAATGGAGACTGGAGCCACACCCAGCCTTAAGCTTAAGTTCCAGTTTCAATTCTCTGCACAGACTCAGAAGTGGTTAGCTCCCATTGGCTGATTCAGTTGCTATGTCTATTCATTGGCTAACCTTGTTAACATGGCTCACCCATGAATATATTTTTCCGCATTTTTGGTGCTGGTTTTTTTTTTTTTTTTTTGTGATAGGTTTATCAAGATCTTGGACAGCGTACTTCATCATCTTGTACCAGCCTGGGACTACACACTCGGCACCTTCAATGAACTAAAGGTGAGGTGACTAAACAGCCTACTGATGGGTCAATATCAGGTTGTTGTTGTTTTTTCCCAATCAATGCAGTAATAGTGACCATTCTTAGTAGCCAAACCTACCTTTCCTTGGAAAAACTGAAGCAGTTGAATAAATGTCTCTGCTCCAACCTAACTAGACAATCGAAGAGGCTAACATTGTCATCCTGTTTCTTGAAGGTGAGTTGAAAATGACGTAGCAGAGAAGATGTAAGGATGCTCGTGCTGGGAAACTCTCCCTTCAACCATTATATAAGCAAGCCCCGCATTTAAGAAACGATGGTCTCGAGCTTCACTTTAACAAGAATGTGCACGTTGTATTTTCTTTTCATGTTCAAGTTCATTTTTTCAAGCTTCAGAAAAAGTTTTCTAGTCATCATTCTAATGAGATCCTTTAAAATCCGAATTTAAATTAATATGGCAACTTAAAACTCAATGGAATAATTGAATTTTAATTCTTTGTCCTCTGTAGTATTCGCAGGTAGTTTAACAAAGTGTTTCCCAACCTTGGCAACTTGAAGATGTCTGGACTTCAACTCCCAGAATTCCCCAGCCAGCATTTGCTGGCTGGGGAATTCTGGGAGTTGAAGTCCAGACATCTTCAAGTTTCCAAGGTTGGGAAACACTGGTTTAACAAGCCCTCGTTTAACAAATATGAATTGCAGTATTTTTATACAAGGTTGCTCATAAATCTTTAATAAATGATCAACATTACTGCATCAACATTTTTAATGAGAGATGGGAATGACTCTGTTCATTCAATACACATTTTCCTATATCAGAGTGGTTCTAGTAGGAAAAAGAACTAAGTTATCAGCATATCAAGAATACTTGGGCGGTGGTCATGATGGTAGAGCCCAACTGGCTGGAAAAGTGAGGGAAAGTGCATTAGATATTGGGCTATTGCCCTGTTTGAACCAATTGTTATCCCCTGACAGCATATCAAACAGTTTCTGTTGCTGTCCAAGCGACGTACAATGCTAACCAGCCAGTGCCTCAAGGACTCTGAAACCAGCAAGCCCAACTTCATGCCACGTCTCTACATCAACCGGCGCCTAGCCATGGAGCATCGCGACAATCCTGCCCTTGACCCTACCTGTAAAAACACTGTCTTCACCCAGGTAAGGGGAAACACATATAATAGCATGCCCTTCTCCACTATGGGATCCTCCAGATGTGTTGGGGCAATAATTTCCAAAATGGCTGTCTGATATTCTGGGAGATATGGAACTAGCATCTAAAGCAGTGGTTCCCAACCTGGGGGTCGGGACCCCTTTGGGGGTCAAACGACCATTTCCCAGGGGTCGCCCCGGCATCCTCAGCTCCCCCCCACTGCCACAAGCCTGGCCATATCGACTCAACTCGCCCGAGCCCTCCGATTGGTCGGGAGAGGTGCCATTCGGTGAGAGGCGTTTGTGACGCCTGGCGGCCGAGCTTTGACGGCATCAGCTAAGAGGCCAGCTTTGCTTTGAATTCTGGGAGTTGAAGTCCAGGCACCTTAAAAGTTGCTGAGATTGAGAAATATTGCTGTACACTTGTTGGTTATCAAATCTAAATACAGAAGTAGATTTGTTGTGGAAGATGATATTCCTTGTGCTCTTGCAAAGACTGGCCCGAGAATTTCTGATCTGGCATAATTACATATTGTTTTTGTGATTAATCGCTATGCTTTAATTATGTTCAATTTGTAACAATGAAAATACATCCTGCATATTAGATATTTACATTACGATTCATAACAGTAGCAAAATTACAGTTATGAAGTAGCAACGAAAATAATTTTATAGTTGGGGGTCACCACAACATAAGGAACTATATTAAGGGGTCGCGGCATTAGAAACGTTGGGAACCACTGATCTAAAGAATATCAAAGTAGGAAATATTGCACTAATTATTATTTCCTTCTGTAATTCAGAGTCCTTTTTTACGCTGTGCCCTTGATATAATGAATGAAATGCCGTTGATATCTATATCACAGCTAACAGGCAACTATGGTGCAGCCTTTTTAAGATTGGGAAGCAGCACTTTGGGATCCTGCAATTTATAATAGAACTTTTACAGGAATATTTAATTTGTGTCATGTATGTGTGATGCCGTTAAGTAATTGAATTATAATTCTTGGTCCTCTATGACGGGTCCCCAGCCCCTGGGCCGTGGCCCACTACCGGGCCTTGGTCTATTCGCAACCGGGCCCACGCGAACGGCAGACTGGTGCCATGTCTTATACTCCAAAAAATACGGTACTTAACCAGAAAAGCATCCTAGCAAAGTAATTTTTTGTGTCCTGATGTACCAATTGTTTCCTTTCCAGTTTCCTGTGGAATTAAAATGCACTCGATGGCTTCAGGGGCAGGATATTCTTGCTTTGCCATCTATAAGCACCATTGTGAAGTTTTATTTTCTTCCACTGTTGAAAGCTTTAGCTGCACTTTCTGCTCTTCCTAGGTATATGAAGGCCTGAAACCTTCTGACAAGTATGAGAAGCCACTGGATTATAGGTGGGTGATCCTTGAACTATTTGTCTTTCTTCCTTGCCCTTTTCTAGTTCAAGTTTTTGGGGATCTGAAATTTTAAGGCCTAGATGACAACTATCATAGGATATGCAAATAAAAGTTCCTTTTTCAAGGAAAGAGAAAACCTGATATTAGGGGTCTTTGGTGCTCTCTGAGTCTGGTTGTTTTCTTGCACACATTTTATTATCCAAGCTAGGTAACATCATCGCCATTGTTTTGGGATTGCACCCAATGTACCTATTACTAGTACTGTTGGCACTACCTTTGCTTTTTTTGCCGCAGTTATTCTATTTTTATCACAAGTTATCTAGCTATCAATATAATCATCAAAATTGGCTCTAATATTTTGACTAACGGCTAGCCCACTTGATAACTCTAATTTTTATTTTATCCCAGGTGGCCATTGCGGTATGATCAATGGTGGGAATGTAAATTCATTGCTGAGGGCATCATTGATCAGGGTAAGTTTGAAACTCTGCATAGACCCAAATGATGCCTTGCTTAAATTTAGCCTGTAGTGCTCTGCATTGTTCAGTAAAAGGCAAATAAAAGCACGTTGTGTTTCAGTTTTGAGGAAATAAAATAAAAATGGCCACGTAAAGGTCTAAATAACCTTTTTCGTTTTATTTTGTTCCTTGCTCCCAATTCATGTGATTTTATTGTGCCTAACATTATCGCAATGGTACCTGCAGATATTATTGATTTTGATAATTTGTAATTGAGCATTTGGATTTTCTGTGGACCATGTTTGGATTATAGGCATGACATAATCCAGGTTATAGGATTTCAGACCTGGAAATTTGGCTGTTGTAAACAGCCAGAAAAATAGCTATTGTGTAGCTGCATTTTTAGTAGTATCAGATTTTATTCTTAAAACAATAGTTCTGCAAAGACCTGACTATATAAGAGTAAATTAGACAAGTCATAATTTGATTTTTTCCCCCCTGGATGTAATCTCCCCACAAAAAAATGGGCTTTCTAAAGTGATGGGAGTGGGAAGATCAAACATCCAGTGAAAGTTGATGTTTGGCAAAAATGTAAAATGGGCTCCCCCTTTATTTTGCTTTGTTTGTTTTCTTTCAGGTGGTGGTTTCCGGGACAGCATTGCTGATATGTCTGAAGAGTTGTGTCCTAGTTCATCTGAGACACCCGTCCCGCTGCCTTTTTTTGTCCGCACATCCAATCAGGTGCCATTCTTTGCTCAAACCAAAATTAGATAAAGTCTTTCAGGTTGTTAAGACAAAGATAAAAGCTACCTAAGAAGAAAATAAAGTGTCAGGGGCATTAATGGCAAAGAAACAATACTCAGTTTTCTGGATTTTTTTCCTGATGCCATTCAATTAAGTGTTCCAGAGTTGTATTTTATCTGTTACACCTGCTTGTTCTGCTTAGTGTGTTAAAAGTGCTTCAGATCAAGTTTTTTTTTTTAATTATTGTGTCCAGGTTAAGGTACTAACGTGCCAGTAAATGTTGCAGAACCTCTCTTGGCCTTTGGTGGATTGCTAGGTGCTATGGTGTTGAACTGGGAGTTCTTGTATGGAGTTATGCTGATATAATCATTACACTGTTGCTTAGTTGATTGTTTTAAATAAGATATTTATCATTTTAGGGCAGTGGAACTGGAGAGGCCCGAGACATGTATGTCCCAAACCCATCCTGCAAGGAATTCCTTAAATATGAGTGGATTGGGCAAATAATGGGTGCAGCTCTACGCGGCAAAGAATTTCTGGTTAGTATCCAATATTGACTAATTTTTCCTTGATACCAGAAGCCATATTTCTTCATACTCAGGTCACTTCATATTTTCTGTAGACATATGTTTTCTGAACATGTGCTCTGTCCTTCATTTATGTAATCCTTTCAAAGAATGAAAAATCATCACTCTCGTGTCCCAAATATACTATAGGAACAAAGATGGGGAATGTTAGATGCTTCCATGTCTTTAGAAATTATTAACCTGCAAGTCTACTCCCCTTATGTCTTATGTCACGGAAGGGGGGGGGGGGGATATTGGAAAAATGTCATTCCAAAAAGAACAGTAGTCTATCCTTGAAGTTGAATGCTTCATTCTTATTTATTGATCAAATTGAGGCATATGTTCTCTTTTCTCTGGAATTCCTTTATTTATGTGTATGGCTATTCCCTTTCATACATGCATTTGGTTTGTTAATTCAAAAACTTCCTTTTTTAATTTAGAATTTTGACATAGCCTAGGGCAGTGTTTCCCAAACTTTTGACATATGTGTACCCCTTCTATAATTTTTGTAACGCTGAGTACCCCTCATAAAAAACATATGCTTTAATAAAAATCAAAATATATTTATTTTTTCTTTCCAGCGATCCATAATCTCTGTTAGGGATAAAAATTGTATTTTATAAAAATAATCAAAATCAGTGGAACTTACTAAAGCACGATAACAGGCGCCCGGAACTAACTATTAAAGAAGTAAGTTGTCTCTGTAACGAAGTGCAGTATATTCACGCCGTGTCACGCCTCACAAGACTGTCTAACCGTTAGATAACACTGCAATTCTCCGGCGTTTAAACAGCTCCGCGGCTCAACGTCAACTGTTAATGTTCCCACAGTTTAAAAATGGCCGAACCCGAGCTGCGCGAAGGATGCACAGAAGTTCCCGCCATAATGAGTTGCGATACGATGTACGATGGCCCCAGTTCCCATGTAAAAACTGGGATACGCGCCTATTTCTTTCCTTGTTCTGTGGGCACAGCTAAGCATGGTGCACTGGATATTCCCACGTGATCCCCACCAAACTCCGGTGCAACGCGTACCCCCACCAAACTCTTCCCGTACCCCTGGGGGTACGCGTACCACACTTTGGGAAACACTGGCCTAGGGTTAAGTGTAAGTTGTCTCTTTTTCACATCAAACAATTATCCAACATTTTCTATCTGAAACTATAAATCAGCACAGCAAAGAACTGACCAACAGCCCTCTTTTCTATAAAGCCTATTCTCATCAGACATTTGAGATAACTTGGGACAATATTTCCTATTTTGTTGTCACAAATTTAAGTGTTTTTACAAGAAGCTGCATTGGCAATAAAGCACCTTCCACCTGACCCTTGGACATATTATGCAGTTAGGAAGGGGCAATGCTAACCTATAAATATTTATAGTGGGTCCTTCTAGGTACAAATTATCCTTCTCTTTAATGGAGGACAGTTGACCAAATAACTCCCAATTCTGGATATAGGCATGTCTAATATAAAAATAGCAAGTTCCTTAGCCTTAGCATCTATCAGCCATTCCAGAAAAATTCGACTAGGATGCCAAAGAACTCTTAACACTATTTTATAATAAGGTTACAGTGACAAAAATTTGCAAGTCTGAATGTCCTTTTTCCTCCCTTTATTCTCAGAATTATTCCTACTGCCCATTTCATTGCCTAAGATTATGGTATTCTGTGGAATTAAATGCCTTAAATGGGAGACAATATTCTGCTTTATGCTTATGTATATACATTTATTAATTTTATTTTTAAATACCACTTTAATAAAAAGCTCAAGGCAAAAACAAAAACAAAAACAAATGCACTTAAAATAATTTCAAGATACTAAAAAACACTGAAACATATCACAAAAGAAACAAAGCAGCAATATTTGAAATAAGAGTATCTTCGTTCCATTTTTGAAGAATTTGTTTGGACATAGAGAAACCCAAATGTTTGCAACTACCCTTAAAATTCTGCTTATTTTCTTCTTTTCTGTTCAAGGTCCTTGCCTTGCCCGGCTTTGTCTGGAAGCAACTGACAGGTGAAGAAGTGAGTTGGAATAAGGATTTCCCTGCAATTGACTCAATGCTGGTAAGTCATGAGTGGTGTTTCTGCTTCAGGGTTAAAAACTGATGTATAGTCTTCTCTCCATTTACTTGCTGTTGGGGACTAGAAATATGGAACAATACATAATTGAGCTGGTGGCTTGAACTTGTTTTTTTAAAATAGTCATTGAGAAGGAGGGATAGAAGTTCCTTGCACCTTAGCTTTTGTAGAGGAGATAACCTAGAATGTAACATCTGAAAGATACTTAATATTACACATAACCACGGCGGCCATGATATATGCCCAGAATTGGAAAACCGATAATATACCCACATCTTCTATGGTGATTAGAAAAGTACTAGAATGTTCCGAGATGTGTAAGTTGATGATGGAGATACGCGAAAAAGAGGACACTGAATTCTATGAAATATGGAATAAAATGTATAGTTGGCTAAAACAAAGCCAAAATTTAAAAATCTGGTTATAAAATGAGGATTATTCAAGATAAATTCATAACTGTTCATACTCTTTCTCTCAATCTTGGAAAATCAAAGGAATGATATAACAAAATAAGACAAAAGTTATAGACACCAAAAATATGTCAAGAGAATAATAATTTGTATAGATAGCTTTAAATATGTAGTAACATTTTGAAAAGCTGTAAAAGTGATTATTTATTCATTGTATTTGTTTTTGATGTTTGTACTTTCTTGTTTGTTATTTGTTGGTCTTGTTTATTTGTTTGTCTGTTATATGTGTTGTTTTAATATAAAAACTCAATAAAGATTATTTAAAAAAAATAGAATGTAACATCTATCAAAGCCATCAAATGTATCTCTTAAGCATAATAATTTTTTGTTCTTTTGAAAACACTTTGACCATATGTTATTACACCACGTAATGATGACTTCAATTTAATCAGAATCCCAGCGATCTCTTTCTAATTGTCTTGGTTTCTTCCTGTGATCTCAGGTAAAACTTCTGGAGATGATGGAAGGAATGGACAAGGAGACCTTTGAATTCAAGTTTGGGAATGAGTTGACCTATACCACCGTACTGAGTGACCAGCGCATGGTGGAACTTATTCCTGGTGGCATTCGCACTGCAGTACACTATGAGAACCGGCTAGAGTTCATCCATCTGGTACAGAAAGCACGGCTGAATGAGAGTAAGGAACAGGTAATTCATTGTGGCATTTTAGTAGTATAATTATACTTTTTTCCCTATAGTTTATCATCAGTCTGTATCAACATGTTTTAGGGGATGTTGGCCATTGTTTAAGCGAATTGATTACAGAGGTAATATTGAAGAAAATTTAAGAGAAATCTATACATTCTCATGGACTTGTTAGATGTTTTTGGACGAACTTTTTTCCTACATATCTTTTTTGATCTTACATATTATTTTCTTTTTTCCTAATCTTCTCCCAGATTGCAGCCATGCAGGCTGGACTTCTGAAGGTAGTTCCTCAGGCTGTCTTGGACCTCCTCACTTGGCAGGAACTGGAGAAGAAGGTCTGTGGTGACCCAGAAGTTACAGTTGAGGCCTTGAAGAAGCTCAGTATGTATCGCTGATACTTGGACTTCCTTTGTGTATTTGAATGCTCTCATCTTGAGGAATATACTGTACATGTTCTTCATTGTAGCTACTGTTAGCTCCACACGCAAAATTGCCAATTAGTACAGAATCCCAGCACAATTACTTTATTGAAAAAGTGTGTGGTGAGTTTGAGCTAATTTAGTAAAATCTTTTGCCTCTCAACTAATGAATATTTCTTCCTCTCTATTATCAGCTGGATCTTGGTATGTAGTTGACATTACTGTTTCTGTGCCATTTCTGTTTTTATCTTCTTACAGCTCGCTTTGAGGATTTTGAACCATCAGACACCAGAATTCAGTACTTTTGGGAGGCCTTGAACAACTTTACTAATGGTGAGCAGAGTAAACAAATGTTCACTGTTGTGTAATAGTGGATATAAGGGATTTTCTGCCATTTATTAAATAATTGCAGAGTCTAGCATATTTAAAAAAACTTTTCCCATTGAGAACTACCTTAGTCTCTCCTGCAGAACCCATTGTTGAGAATTGAACTTGCTGTAAACATTTTTCTTTTCTTTAAAAAAACAAAACCCACTATTTCAGATGATGAGGGGAGAAGTGGTGTCTGATTAAGTAAATTACAGCGGAATAGAGAGAGTGAAAAGTTTTCACCACAACTTCTATCATCTATTTGGTTGCAAGTTACATTTTGACTCATTGCATAAAAAGTAATTCTTGCTTTCCAAGGCTAGCATCTTGAGACCCTGTCAGATGTCATTCCTATTTCATTTTCAGGGAGATGTATTATGGGGAGGGACTTGTGATGAACTGATGAAAGCCATGTACTTTTCTCCTTAGAGGACCGTAGTCGCTTTCTGAGGTTTGTTACGGGGAGAAGCAGACTTCCAGCTCGAATTTACATCTATCCTGATAAATTGGGGTGAGTCCCGCTTCCCTCTTTGTGAGAGAAGACTGATTACTGGTCCTTTGGAGTTTTATTATCTGGTAGATTCTTCTGACTTACCTTATTTTCTTCTGTCTTATGGCCAAGCTCGGAGACCACTGATGCCCTCCCTGAATCATCCACTTGCTCCAGCACGCTCTTTTTGCCCAACTATGCCTCGTAAGTCTTGTTCTAGAAACCATTTTTTTGGTAGAGCAGAGGTGGGGAACGATGGCTCCTTTATATTTGCGGTCTTCAACTCCCAGAATTATGCTGGCTCAGGAATTCTGGGAGTTCAAGTCCACAAGTCCTAAAGGGCCCATCATTCCCCACAACTGTGAGATAGAGACACAGGAAAGACAATTTGGGGAAGATTATATAATAGCAGAACAGCAAGGACTGTTACATGCTGACCAAGGAAGTAATATTCACAGTAGATAATGAGAAGAGAAGATAGTTATGGGAGTGGAAGAACTAGAGAAGTGTAAGAAGGAAAATATTACTCTATACCACAACACAGGCAAACAGGGAAACTATGATAGTGAGGTAACTTTCATTGAACAACCATAGACAGGTAAGCCAGAGATGTACTGGGGATTTTCAGAATACCTGGAAATGTTAACCTTTTTTTTTTAATTTCTAGCGCCAAAGTTTGTGAAGAAAAATTACGTTATGCAGCTTATAATTGTGTGGCCATTGATACCGACATGAGTCCATGGGAAGACTGAAACCTGGAAGGATGATGGTTTTGCTGACGGTGGTCTGATTTTTGTCCTTGCTGCCTGGAAGAAGCTCTTGCGCTCTGTCCATCCTGACCCACCTTCCACAAAGTGTATATGGGTGTACATATCTAGAAAATAAAATATCAGATGTGAACATTATGTTAACCTGCTGCTTTTCAAGAGAAGCTTGTGCAAAAGCTTCTTGCTAGTGAAAAGCTGGATAAGATTTGTGATTCAATAATTTAGTAGCGCTAATTTTTCCTTCTCCGAGAAAATATAAAAAATATAGTAAAATACTGCTTTGTAGTAGGATTCTTACCTTTTTGGAATCAGGCATATTTTGTGACACAGTTCCCTGCTGAAGTCTTTTTACTTTTTCATTTCTGCTTCTTCCTTAGACTGCAGTTGTATTGACACGTATCTGTGAGTAAGCTTAATGGAACTCAGTAGGGTTTATTTTTTTGACTACACATTTGGACCAAAAATTTGCTTGAATTACACACAAAACATATACTTCCCTGCCGCCAATTCATCCAGAGATTGTATTTCAGAGCCTCTTTCGCAGCAGTCAAGATATTATTCCCATCTACCTGCCTGTTTTTATGCGAAACCACAAATGTGTCTCTGCTTCCCTTCTTTTTTGCCTGAACTCTTATTCTGACAATTGTACCTTAATGATTTTTCTTTTAAGAGCTGCATAAACACCTCTGACCACGAGTGGGCATTGTGGAACCATAAATGAAAAAAATCCCTCCCTTAGTCTACAGTTAAGATCATGTTTTGGGGTTTTATTTTAATGGTCAGCACCTCCCTTTCCCTTCTTTCTTATAAATCTCTCCTTCACACAACCCAAAGGAAACTAGGGCGATTCCCTGCTTGTAAATGGTTAAGGAGTAAATGTTCATTTGCTTATCCCAACCTAGCTATTTCTTCTGGCTAACTCCCTTAAAGTTTTCCCCCAAAATTCTACCTCTTGATTACTATCTTGAGTAACATTGCTAATGTGTCCTAATTTCTGAAAGCTTAAATACCAGATCCGTACATTTGTTTTGTGCAAATAAAGGGAGGGACAAACTGGAAAGAGTTTTGGGATGGGGGGGGATAAGAAGAGAGACAGGTTTTTTGATAAGTGATAACAGTAGTGATTACTCACTCTAATTCATACTGCCGACCTCCCCTTTTACTTTACTCACATGGTCACAGCTGTATTGGTACATTTGCCTATTGATGCCCCAACACAAGGATTTTGACGGGATGGGAGACCCGACTCCTCTGCCAAAATTGCACACGCTGTGGGCTGTAGGTTAGCCGCCTGGGTGGGCCACCCGAGCTGGCGGCTATTGTTGCCACATAATGGGCTTGATTGGTAATTGGGGAAGGAAATTTGGCGGGGAGGGAGGGAGAGGAGGGACGGTGCCATCTCTGCAGCTGGGCTTTTGTCATGCAAAGCGGGGAGCAAGAAGGGAGGCTTCTCGGTTATCTGGCAGCTTCTCTTCGGGGCTGCTCCCTTCTTTTACGCTTTATTTCTTCACTTTTTTTTTAAACCCGCCATCTTCGTTTCGCCTCTCCAGACGACCGAGGCTCCTCCGTCTGTCGCCCTAGCGCAGACAAGCCCGGGAAGCCCGCGCACCCTCTCGGGGGAAGGCGCAAATGAAAGCATTGGGAAAAGGCTACGGTCGCTGCAGAAAGGCGGGGGTGAAGAGGGGAGGGGGCGTCTGATTCTGCCGTATTCATTGCATCTACCTCTTCATCACTGAATCGGACAGGAAAAGCGCGGGTAGGAGAGGCGAGGGGCTCTGGGAGGTGCTGGCGGCCCCCCGAGGCGAGTAACAAGAACCGGGGATTAGGCGGGGAGGCCTGCTGGGCGAGGACGTGTAAATCCCGTACCGCCTGTGGCGGGGGATTAATTACGGACCACCCAGCAGGCGGGGAGAGCACCGGCGGGAAGGTTGTGTCCCGAGTTCAAGAGGCAGAGAAGACGCCTGTTAGTTGCCGGGCGGCTCGGGGAACAGAGGAGAGGACCGGCCCGCGAGCCGCCTGGCCTTTTCCCTCCTCCTGGCGCTGCCGACGTCGGGCCGCTGCCGAGCTCCCAGCCGTGTTTAGGAGGAGCTCGACGCAAGGCGAGTGGGCGTAGCCGACAGCCCGGGATGCCCGAGACTTTTTGGACAGGGGCACCTCGGCCCCCCAGGAGTTGAGGCTGAGCTTTGCTTACTGGTCTTCTGTTTCCTTTCTGAAAGGGCAGCGTCTCTCTCTCTCTCTCTCTCTCTCTCTCTCTCTCTCTCTCAGTAACAGTAACAGAGTTGGAAGGGACCTTGTAGGGCATCTAGTCTAACCCCCTTCTCTCGCGAGAGACCTATACTATTTCTGATAAATGGCTATTCAATCTCTTCTTAAAAGCCTCCAGTGATGGTGCACCCACAACTTCCGAAGGCAATTTATCCCACTGGTTAATTGTTCTCATTGTTAGGAATGTTTTCCTTAGTTCTAAGTTGCTTTTCTCCTTGGTTAGTTTCCATCCATTATTTCTTGTCTGGCCTACAGGTGCTTTGAGAAACAAGTTGGCCTCCGCTTCCCTGTGGCAGTCCTTCAAGTATTGGAGGATGCTATCCTGTCATCGCTGGTCCTTCTTGTCTCTAAACTAAGTATACCTAGTTCCTGCAATCGTTCATGGTATGTTTTAGCTTCTAGGCTAATCATTTTTGTTGTTCTTGGAATTCTTTCCAAAGTCTCAACATCTTTTTTGTATTGGGATGCTCAAAACTAGATGCAGTATTTTAAGTGTGGTCTTACTTAGGCTTTGTATTACTAATACTTCAAGTGATCTTGTTTTTACCACTCTGTTAATGGAATCTAGGATTGCACTGGCTTTTTTGGCTATTGCCAAAAAAATCAATGCTCTCTCTCTCCCTCCCCCCTCTCTCTCCCTCCCTCCCTCTCTCTCACACACTCAATTTTATTAGAGTTTATAAATACAATAAAAGACTAACACATATTAAGAAAAATATAAAAAAAGAAAAAGAGAAGTGCCAAGAGATAGAAAAAACATAAAAAGTAAGAAACAAAGCTATATAAAAGATGTCTGCCCCATCCCTTCAGACAAGCATAAACAACTTTTGTAACTATATCTTCTCTAATATTTCAACTTTTAAAAAAAGTTTTCATCTTCCCATATATCAACTCTTATCAATAAATCCTTCAGTTCTAATCAGCAAAAATCAATTTAAGAACTACCAGAGTAACATATTTTAATCTAAATCTAATAAATCCACTCTGTATTCCAATTTATCATTTTTAGTAAGAAATAAAGCAAAATAAATATCTCTTCATTTGTAGAAAGGGCAGCATTTCTCAAATCTTATCCACTCAGTGACAATTAAGTAAACATTTGGAAAAGAATTGCCCAATCAAACATCTATTTTTTGAGATGTGGGAGGGGGGAGAGAGGGCTTTGTCATTTTTTTGGTGAACAAGAGAATTATAGTTGCATTTGTGTCAAATTTGTTACAAAAATAAAAAGTTCAAACTCAAGTATCCCTTCGCTAGTTGAATTATTTTATGTAACCCCTGGAAAATAACTATTAGCAAACTTGATGCTCAAGAATGCTTGTCTAGAAATTTCTGAGGGATAAATGACGTGTGCAGAAATGGATAGACTGTCATTGGAATTGAAGGACAAGGGGAAGAGAGAATACTATACAGTATGGGATAAATTTTATCAGTGGATAGAAAGAAAAAACGTTCGATAAAGTAGAGAGTAAGAATTGGAAAAAGGGAAATTAAAAGAAGGTTCAGATATAAATAAACAATGAGGGATACATATGTAAGATAAAAAAAAGCAATGTATATCGAGCAATAATGGTATTTATTGTTATGTAAATATTATACAAAGAAATGACCAAACAGGATGGTGACAAAGTGTCCAATGTTTTTAACGTTTGTTTAATGTTTGTGTAAATAAAAAAAACTTTTATAATAATAATAATAAAAAAAGAATCAATGTGGGTTGGAGCCTGGGCAGCAGCTGGGAACCAAGTCCCTTTACAGGTAGTCCTCGACTTACAACAGTTCATTTAGTGACCATTCAAAGTTACAACAACACTGTAAAAGTGACTTATGACCATTTTTCACAGTTACGGCTTTTGCAGCATTCCCATGATCATGTGATCAAAATTCAGATAGTAGGCAACTGGTTCATACTTAAGACCGTTGCTGTGTCCCAAGGTCATGTGATCATTTTTTGCACCCTTCTGACAAGGAAAGTCAACGGAGAAGCCAGATTCGCTTTACAATCGTGTTATTAGCTTAACAACTGCAGTGATTCACTTAAAAACCTTGGCAAGAAAGGTCGTAAAATGGGGCAAAACTCACTTAGCAAATGTCTCACTTAACAACAGAAATTTTGGGGTCAATTGTTATAAGTCAAGGACTACCTGTATTAAGGCGGCTATGAGAGCTGGAGGACTGGGAAATAGTGTAAAAGCAGGGGAGGAAGTCTAAAAAGCCAGGATTGGATTAGGAATGGTGAGAGCTGGGTTCTAATCAGTGGTGGGTTCCTACTGGTGCAGTCCAGTGCGCTGTTCCGGTAGGGGCCTGCCGATTGCGCAATGTTGGCGCAATGGCTCTGATGCTTACTTTGCCAGTCCGTGTGCACCGCCATCTTTTTTTTGAAAATGTTCACGGTTTTTGGCTCTCTGCACCTGTGCGGAAGTAAAATTGTCCTTCTGCGCATGCGCAAAGAGCTGAAATCGTGCGAGAGGACGCACACGCATGTAGCAAGCGCACACGTGCGCAACGTCGCGATGCGCAACGGTAGGAGAAGGTAAGAGGAACCCGCCCCTGGTTCTAATCCACCCTTAGATGGTGACTTTGGGCTAATTGTTTTCTTCCAGCCAAATGGCTGACGGGGGGGGGGGGGAAATAGCAGGGAACATTTTGTTTTCTATCTTGAGTTCCTGAATGAAAGCAAGAAATAAAAGTGAGCAAGCTTGTTTATTTCCAGGAATTAATGGACATCAACTGGACTCAGATCCCAATCTTGAGTTTGTTCTGAGGAGAACCGA
Organism: Diadophis punctatus similis; assembly: GCA_023053685.1. NCBI lineage: Eukaryota > Metazoa > Chordata > Lepidosauria > Squamata > Dipsadidae > Diadophis > Diadophis punctatus. The sequence goes on from JALIGW010000003.1 coordinate 50,926,006, forward strand.
TCATAAACCTTCCACAAATATGTATATTCTATTTTCCCTTCACTTTGCAATTCAGTGGTATAATTTATGCAGCTATGTAACACATCTGTCATTTTAGTGCTGCTGCTGTTAAACAATTGGAAACTGGAAATCTTTCTATATCATCCAGAAAACTGCCTATAGATTTTCCTGCCTGTCTATTCTGGGAACAATGTTCAGGATTTTGAACTGTGTTAAATGCTGAAAGCAGCTGGAAAAGAAAAATCCTACGCATTGCTCAAACTGGCAATACTTCAGTTGGGATTGATTTATTTGCTTATTTAGTGCTGGAATTTCAATTATCCTAAAGACCAAAAAACCCCAGCCAAACATCAGCTTTCCTAGGATTGATGTAGTTGTATGTGTGAATGTGTGCATTAGTATCTATAGCATATGTGTGAATGGCTGATTGCCTTCAATTAAATCAAGGCTGAAGAAAGACAGTCCCTTTGTGTTGAAAGGGTTTGAGAGAGGTTCTGTGTCTTGGAATTTATTTTATCCCATTAGTTAAACAGACTTTTTGGGGTTTAAAAACAAGATGAATTCTTTTCCCATTCAGTGTATCAACAAGCTGAATGTTTATTTTAGCAGTGGTCTCTTTCTCTATTATTTCTTGTGAAAAGAAAAAAAATATTATTATTGTTCATTCCTTGCCAATATTGCCATCTTCATTTTTCATTCATAATTCAGCTTCTGTCTCTGAGCACAAATGAGCTGAATGCCTCAGGAACAAGCAGCCTTGAAATTGCATATCTTGTTAGCATGTTGCCCTGTCCTGCCAAACATCTTTCTTCAAGGCCGCCTCTGCTCTCTTTAAATTACAATTGCCTCTTTAGTTGGCAAGATCTGACTAGGATTGCAGTCTGTATGCTGATTTCAATAGAGAGGCAAAAAAGGAAACTTCCTGACTGTTCAGACTTAACCTGGTAGATGACAGGTCTATTTTAAGGAACAGATTTGGTGTTTTAATAAATGTCATAAATGTAAGTAGAAAAGGGGTAGGTTTCTTCATATTTGTAGATCTGGAAAAAGGTTAGGAATCACAGTGTTGTTGCTAGACATTGCTTATAAAATGCATGATATAGTATGATCAGTGGTGGGTTCCTACCGGCGGTCCACTCTACCGCACCGGTAGCGGCCGGCCGATTACGCAATTTGCGCGCAACACTGGTCCGTCTTCACCGGTCCGTCGCGCATCACCATCTTTTTTTCAGAATTTTTGTGCTTTTTAAGCTTCCTGCACATGCGCAAAAGCAAAATTGTGCGAGGAGGCGCGCGTGCATAGCACGCGCGTGCACACAAAATGTGGCAATGCGCGCGCAGTGCACCAGTCGCGAGGTAAGAGAACAACCCGCCGCTGAGTATGATGTATCAATTTCCTGCATGCCGGTAAGTAGTCCTTGACTTGCAATCACATTAGAGCCACAATTTCCACTTCCAAGAATCAGGAAGCTGATTCGTCCTGAAAAATGGACTGACATCCTGCTATGAAGCAATTGGCTTGAGAACAGAAGGAATGGTGCTTTTGACAGACAGACACTGAGCTTGGAACTCTAGAGAACCATTGAGAGTTGGTATACTATAAAGGGATAAGAAACAGCTTAGCTAACTTATTCACCTGATACTAAATTGGTAAGAAGATTAGGGCTTGGCACTGTGACTTCTACAGGACTTACATCAACAACCTTGAAACAAAGTTTTTGAAAAGAACTATTTCTCATCTTATGGATGCTAGTAACACCCTATTAATTGCACTTTTGCAGGCCGAACTTGAATCCCTAGTGTTCAACGTGGACAGCTACTTTAGTTGCTAATCTGAAATGAATCAGCCAAGACAGCCCTTCTATCCTTCTAGGAAGATTCTACATTTATTCTCTTGGGAGTTGCCATAATTTTGAATTAAAAGTTACATGTTGATGGATCAAACATCTGCCTATCCATATGCTTTGTTTTCATAATCAAACTCTTTTGCTAAAGCCATTGCACACTGCAAACTACAACTAACAGCAGGAAAAAGGAGTAACATTAAATGTTTTATGTAAATGTTTCATTTTTAAAATGAACACCCCTAACTGAACCTCTAAGCTTCAGTGCGGTGTGAGAGAACTCAGATCTCTATTTGTTTTTCTTCATTCTGTTTGTTGCTCTGCTTGTGGAATTGGCTCAGCTGTGGTCCCTGTGGCTGCTGACAAGACATATCCATGCACATGTAGATCTGTGCCATTCTGTGCTGCCTTCCTCCACGCACTATGGAAAAATAAACACTACCAGACAGCTGCAGTACAGCCACTACTAAGAGGAAGGTGGAGTAGGGAGACTGATTTTTCCAGGAGGGCAGCAAGAGGGATGGGTTAACTCATTTCAGTATGGAGAACTTTGTGTCATCTAGGATTTCATCAGGATAATGTAAGATGCAGGTCTTTCTCTTGCAGTCTACCTTTCCTTTTCAAAATAGTAAGCTAAGTTGTATCTCCCTGGAACAATTGTTTTCACAGTGTTCATTCATAAGCCTCAGTTCTCTGCTGGTTTACTTGAAATTTTCTTTCCTGCATCTATAATGAAATCGTTTGTGCTATCAATTAGTGTAAACTTTTGGCCAAGCACTATTTTTCAGATGGAAATCTTCCACTATAGGCTCCACACCTAGAAAAACCACAGGTTCTTCAACATCGGTTTGGAACAAAGAACAACACACAGGATCACTAGAAGATAGGTTTATATATAATATATATTTATTTTAAAAATAAAAATTCCATTGCAAGGCTAGAAGTCTGTACAAACTACAAAAATAAATCTTTCTTTTTCATATAAATAATTTATATGGCAAGACAACATTATCAGGTTAACAGATCTCTAGCACACCCACTACATACTCTCACACGTGCACGCACACAAATACACATACATTGTGTCCACTTTTCATCATATTTCACTGGTCCCAGATTTGGTGAAGGGGGGGATTTAATGGTGGGAAAACTTTGATTTAAATGCTGGCCAGGTCAGTGGCCCTATAGTAAATTAGTTTTGGGAAATTTCTCTGGACTCCAGAAATTAATGATGGTTTAAAATAAACGGAATGTGCTCATTTTAACAAGAGACATAAACCTACTGAAGTGTTCACCTTACACAAATGTGAAAATCTCAGCAGTATATTCCCTTGGTAACAAGAAGTGAATCCAACTTTGGCTGGGAATAAAATTACAGCAGTTCTTGTTGAAGGGAATGGGGTTAAAGTGCCTGGGGTTTAGAAGGAAGAATTTCAATGGGAAATGGATTCCAACAAGAATCAACTCTTGTAAGAATATGGATTGATTGTGATAACAGCCTTTGTGCTCAAGGGGATGATACAATTTTTTCCCTAAGCATGTCACAAGTTCAAATGAAGTCCTCAGAGTGGCTAGGAGACAATTACACTGACAATGCTTTAAAAAGTTAACTTATTGAACATATTAATACCATGGTTAAAATGGTAAACTGTTAGTGTCTAAATGTTGGGCAGCATCATGCCTAGAAGTCTATATGGGTGGACTTCCTGCCTTCTCAAATCCTCAAATCGATAAATCAGGATCAGCTAAAAACAATTTACCTGCCTTAACTGGTACATAATTTTGTTTTGAATAATTTCATATTTTTTGTAAGAAAGCTGCATGTGTTTGCATGTATGCATATAATACATTAGATTGTTTCGATCTCAAGGTGTCAAAAATCCTTCACTTAAAAGCTTTGCCAGTTTGCAGCTTCAACCTCTAATTTCTTGCAACCTGTGTGGGTAGACAACTTAGTGCCTTTTTGATATTTTGGACTACAACTCCCACAATTTCTTGCCAATGGCTATGCTAGGACTAACGGAAGTTGAGCTGCAAAATATCCAGAGGGCATTGATCTATTGGATTGATGTAGGTGACTAATGAAATAATCTAAATCCATATGCCTTGCTTTTTTTATTCTTTGTGGAAAATTGCCATGTTTGGCAGGCTTAATATCCAGCAGATAAAAGAATACTACATTAAGGAAATATATCATTTGATTTGATGTTAACTTAAATAGGGAGTAGTTTAACATAAGGAAGTTGGTAACCTCATGTAAATAGACCTAACCCAAAGAAAATAATGCTCCAGTTGCCATCTTTTCTCCTTTGGAAAAGGATAGAAAGAAAGGAATAAATAAATAAATAAATATAAGCTGTTTTAACGCCAGGAAAATTTGTGTTTTAACATATATGGTGTCAGTCATTCTGCTGTGGTGCCCAGATTAGACCTGGCCAGAAACAGTCACTATAAAGTTCATGGAGAATGCAGGTTGACATTCTGAAATAGAATGAAAAACCAAACTGTTTTATAAAGCAATATTGACCTGGTTATGCAGAAAACCAAGCATACATATTGGAATTGGGACTTCTCCTTTAGAAGCACCCTGTTGCCAAATGATAATTCATTTTTAATTTTCTACTAAAGAAGCTGAAGGAGAATTCAAGAACAGAAACTGGAACCAAAAGATTAAGTTTTTAGACAGGAGATCAAACATTTCTGCTTTGACAATTGCACCAAAATCTTACTGAATGGGGGAGGTTTCTGGTCAGCTCAAAATATCTCAAAATAGAATCAAAGGATAGTTTCACACATACAGTCTCTTTTACATAAACATTTCCTCTGGTAAAGGGGGGAAAATGCTTAAGCCACATTTGTCTACCATGTGTGGCTTGAGTAGTTTATTATAGCCATAAAGTTCAGGAAGCCAATCATCTCAGCAGAGGAAAAATATTATCGGTAAAAAGATCTCAACGATATGCATGGCATCACCCCAATAATAACATGGAGTGAGTGACCTTATTTCATAATACTCTCTCAATCAGGGCAGTACGCAACTGAATTTATCACGTGGAGATCCTCGTTTCTTCTCCAAGTCGCTCCCCCCCCCCAAATACCTTCAATTCTTATGTGCAACACAAGCTTTGTAATCAATGTACGTATGTAAGCATTTTTTATCCTGGCATTGTGTCAAGTACCTAGGATAACTCTATCTTTCCTTGATGTTTGAAGATCCGACTATGTTTTTTCCTGGGTGGAGGAAATTTCAAAAACTCTCTCTTGAATAATCCCTTACTTCTATTAGTCATGAAGGAGAACATTTAAACACTAATCAGAAATTGCTTAGGGGACATTTGTGTGATGAACATTTTCAGTTGATATAAGAGGCAAAAAAAAAGTGTATACAGTCTAGGGGAGGGGAGTAGGATCCAGAACAGAGACATCGCAGATGCTAGGATAGGCAGTGCTACTGGTGGGTACCAGAACAGAAGGCAGCCTGCCCCACACATTTTGCATAGAACCTTAAGACACATCGCCCACCATTGCATTCTCCTTTCAGTCCACATTACAACAGGGGTGCTCTCCCTATTACAACTTCACCCTGGTGTTTCCCCTTAAAGGGAAATTGCCACATGTTTACTGAGAGAGCGGTGAAAATAATAAAAATAATTATTATAATTATAAGGGGGAGGGTTGGTGACTCTTTTTATACAGTTTAAAATAATAATAATTATAATAATATTAATAAAAATAAAAGAATAGCAGCACAATGTGGGAGAGTTCCCCACTCATAGTTGAGTCCTCTTTTCTCCATGGAGGGTGGCTGTTTGGGCAACTAGCCCAAAGAAAGCCATGAGATGGTTCACATAGCTTGTGGAGAATGGTCACTTCCATTTTTTTCAGATTCAAGTAGGCCTGATATTAAATGGGTCACTGGCCCAAACCAAGAGCACAAAATTTATGCCCTGACACCCAAGAAATCAGAATGCTTTTTGGTGCCAGATACACCTGGGAATGCTGAGATATTCTCCTATCAGCTTTTTTGCAATATGGATACTGAAAATAATCTGGTCTCTTTGTTCTCAGCAGTACTGATTATGCCTGCAGTTGGTTAGATGCAATGCAAGAGTTTCCATAAATACAATGAACTTCACAATCTGTGATGTGGGATGTATCTGGCCTCCATGCTCACTTGGCATGCCGGCCAGCCCTGAGGCAGGAGTTCTAGAGCCAGTGACTTGGCTTGGCAAAGCGGATGGCTAATGATTCTGCTTCAGGACCTGTAGTTCCAAACTGTCAGATGGTTTGGGGCCAGGTTTTTCAGAGTTATCATCAGATTCAAACCCCTCATGTGTATAGCCCCGGCAAGATCCAGGCAAAGGTGGGTGCAAGGCCAACATCACTGAGGCAGTAGCTGTAACTGTAGTGAAAGTGCCACCAGGTCCTGGAGGTGGTATTTTGGTGCTGTGAGTAATGGAGTTAGTCTGAAGGGGATTGGGAGTAGACTGAGCCAATTGAGGCCCTAGTCTGTGGTTGGGTTGTTCTTGCTGCTGCAAACAACTTTTGATTTCTGTGACAGCTGCTGGCAAATGGCCACCAGGAGTTCTGGATTGGGTCCATTCTGGGCTGCACAATGATAAAGGTGATTCTAGGCTGGTCTTGTAGCTTTTTACCACCTGCACAGGAGAGAAAAGACTACTGTTAGGTATAGAAAGGAACAGCAGAGTAATAAAACATTGCTCTGAACAAGCATTTCTCATCACAGTGCTTCTCACAACCATTTAGAAATAAAAGGAAATATAGACGCACAATTTGTTGTTGTACAGTGTTTATAAGATCATGAGAAAAGACCTTTAAAAAGTGACTCCACAATATTTTCCATTGTGATACTATTATTTGATCTTGGAATATCACTTAAAGTCTTATTTTCTCAGTCTCAATGACTATGTCTCAATGTGCTTCTCCAATGTTGGGTTCTTGGTGCTCTCTGAGCTTGGTTGTTCCCTTGCAGACATTTCATTAATAGCTAGGTATTATCATCAGATGGGAACTTCATTGAAAGGTGTCTAACTCCATAACCCATCAGAAAACAACCATTACAACCTACAAAAAGGACAATACTACTATATATCAAAAACATATCCAAGACAACCAACAGACTTTCACAACTGTTCAGCATCACTGTAGCATGCAAGCCAACAATATCCCTCTAAAACACTTTAAGCAAATCAGAAAACTCAGTAACCCAGAGAGGAAAAGAACTAGGTATCATCACCAACATATAATGTAAAGACTGTAACTGCCATTGTGCAGGACAGACAAATAAAAGACTGGCAGACCATATCTACCAACACTAATTGGCTGTCAGTAGACAAAATGAAATCTTAACACATGGATACACTCAACCACAGTTTCAACTGAGAAACTGTTAATGTTTTAGATCAATCCAAATCCAAAAATGCTAGAGAATTTCTGGAAGCTTGGCATTCAAATAAATCAGCCATCAATAGATACATAGAAATAAACCCTGTTTGCATATCATTTAAAGGATGCAATGAGAAAACAAGGAAGGAAATAAACAGCCCAGAATAACCTCCCCCCCCCCAAAAAAAAAAATCCAGATAAGCAGAAAACTGCACCAGATAAACCCTCAGGGAGAAAATGATATCCTAATCAAAAAAATCAAGGAGGAAGTAAAGATTGGCAGGGCATATGACTATATATAAACAGCCAGCAAACTTTAGTCTCTCTTGCACTAATGATTTTACCTAGCCTGGTAATTAAATGTCTGCAAGAAAACAACCAAGCTCAGAGAGTACCAACAACTGAACAGTTCAATCCTGAATTACATATAATCTTTTCTGTTGGCTCTTCTCCACTTCACATAGAAATATAAGGGGTAAAACATCCTAAAGCAGCAATCGCCAACTTTTGTGGCTTGGGGGGGGGGAGAGGAGAACCAGGCCGAGTGAGTAGCAGGCCAGCATGCATGCACAGCTCAACTTGCATGAGCAGCAGGGTGGCGCGCATGCACACGCATGCGCACATGCACCATCCTGCCACTCGTGCAAGGTGAGTGGCACGTGCACCTGTGCTCGCTGGCCCCCCATTCATGGACCTGTGGCAAATAGGCCACGGCCCGGTAGTGGGTCATGGCCCAGGGGTTGGGGACCCCTATCCTAAAACATTAGACACCACAAAAAATCAACAATCCCAGTTTTGATTTTGTCCCTTCTCCAATTAATGAAGGAAAATATGCTCTTATTGGAGATGCAATCTAGGAGTCTTTGGTCTTCTCTTTCTATGAAATCATCTAGCCAGAAAAACCAAGTTGGTCGTTTTGGGCCCTGATTGATACTTACAGTGATTTGGGGGAAATTAGGACTTTTGCTGGCCTTGACCAAGATCTGTGATTGAGCTGGGGAGATGATATATGTGCTGCGGTCATCTTCACCAGTCTCTGATGCACTAACTGTCTCTGAGTAGTATTCTGAGTCTGAGGAGTCACCGAAAGCATTTCCATGTTGGCGAATGTAGAAGCTGTGATGGTTGATAGGCGGTGGGACAGGTGATGGTGTTGGCAAGCGGCTGCCATTATCTGCTGGTGTGACCTGTATGATGAAAAGAAAAGAGACGTGTACAGTATTAAAGGAACTAGCAAAAGTTCTCCAGCTGTTGTGCTTTCAAATGTGACCCTCTAAGCAACCAGCTCAGTTGAGTCATTCCCAGAATTGCTTAAAAGTTCTTATATCTGAAGAGCACTTAACTGAAAAAGGCAACTCTGGTTATCTGTGTATAGCAAATAGTAAATCACAGTTGACATATATTGCTCTTAATTTTATTCATCTAAGTTTGGCACTTCCGATAAGAAAATGACATAAGACCCCTACGGTGAAATAGTGCAGATCAGAACATCTATATCCCATTATATTGTTTTCTCAAGAAATCACAAACTTGGAAGGAGTCCAATTGCCTGATTGGGGAATCCAGATTAAAGCATCCATATCAAAACTTCTGCGTGAACATATTCAGGAAGGAAAGCTTGCCTTTTGATTCTACTCTAGAACTGCTCTTTCTGTAAATAATTATTTTTTTAAGATTCAACCTTACTCTACATCATTATTCTGTGGGCAGCAGAGAAGAGTTCTGTCAACAGGTACTTAAAAGTGTAATTATATCTATGACTCACCTAATCTAAGTAAAGGCTAAAAATTGCCAGTTCCTTTATCCCTTCCTTAAAAGATTTAATTCTGAGATCTGGGATAACTTTTGTTGCCCTTGTTTGCACTGGTTCCAAATTTTTTGCAATTTTCTTAAAATAAATTGGCCAGAATTCAATTCATGGTGAATTCTGACAATGCAAAATATAACGGGGCAAATTCCTTCTCCCCCCCCCCCCCCCGTTTTAAGCTTCTTGAGCAGAAATTAAGCTTCAAATGGTGCAGTCCAAAATTTAATATTTGGTCAATCACTTTGTTGAAATCAAAGCATGGTGGGCAAACATAATGGAATCTACAGTATATTCCTCTTCTCTGAGAAGACTGATTCTGCCATTTTTTTACTTATCTATTGCTCTGTCACCTTTATGAGCAGCTTTCCCCCCCTTCCTTTTATTTTGAAGAATCTATTTGAAGAAGCCATTACAGGGTAAGAAAAAGGAGGTTTTTTAATTGTTATAGTACTTAACATTCCTCAACTATCTCAGCTCATTCTGAGCTTTAGTTTTAAGATACTACAGATAGTCCTCAATTATGACCACAATTAGGACTGGGATTTTTGATTGCTAAGTGATGTGATTATCATCAAAAGACCAGACTAAAATTTTACAACCATTTTTACTATGGTTGCTAAGTGAATCACATAGTCTCTAAGTGAATCACATGGTTGTTAATAGTTAAACAAATCCAGCTTCCCCAATTGATTTTGCTTGTTGGAAGCCAGCTGAGAATGTCACAAATTGCAATCAAGTGATTACATGATGCTGTAATGGTCGTAAATGCATGCTGGCTGCTGAGCGGCCAAAGTGCAACCAGGTGACTGTGGGGATGGTAGGCTGGATGGAGTTGTAACTTTGAAAAGGGCTCGTATGTCACTTTTTCTAAGGCTGTTGTAACTTTGAACCATCATTAAACAAATGGTTGTTATGTCAAGGACTATCTGTATAGCTTCAGTTTAGATAGATAGATGGATGGATGGATGGATGGATGGATGGATGGATGGATGGATGGATGGATGGATGGATGGATGGATAGATAGATAGATAGATAGATAGATAGATAGATAGATAGATAGATAGATAGATAGATAGATAGATAGATAGATAGATAGATAGATAGATAGATAGATGTGTGTGTGTGTGTGTATAGATGGATGGATGGATGGATGGATGGATGGATGCTAGATAGACAGACAGACAGACAGACAGACAGACAGACAGACAGAGTGTGTGTGTGGATGGATGGATGGATGGATGATAGATAGATAGATAGATAGAAAGAAAGGATAGATAGATTCAAGCTATCTCTTTTCATCTCCTACATGTGACTTGCCTCATTTTCAGATCTTTCCTGAAGTTTTTCTTCGGTCGCTTTGGTTCCTTCATATACTTTCTCCCCCGACCCCATTATAATTGTTTGTAATGTGTTTTAGTATCTCAGTCTAGGAATTCCTACCTACTTTTTGACTTTTTACTTATTTATTTTATTTATTTATTTGGAGGTTCTTCTATGCCGCCCTACTCCCTGAGGACTCAGGGCGGCATACAACATTTTAATAAAACAACCAACCAAATCATTAAAAAGCAATTTAAAAAACAATTTAAAACACCTATAACACACAAACATACATGGGGGAGACATCCGATGTAATGTTGTCTCAAAATTACCCCGCCTGCAGGAAGAGCCATGTCTTAATGGCTTTTCGGAAGGCCATGTGTCATGTTACTAAGTTTTTGTCCATGGAATTCCTACTTATTATTGTTCAGAACTTATTATGTTTTCCTTTTTAAAGTTCAAAGAATGTGTCTGACTATATTTAATATTAATTTCCCTTAATATTAAAAATTTCATAATTATACAGCAAACCCTGAAAGGTATTGATGGTAAACAAAAACCAAAAAAACCTGATGTCCAATTTACTTATTGATAATGATTTCCCATAGTACCTGGACAGTCTCTTAACAAAATCTGCCAATAGGATTCAGAAGCCTTTGTTCTTTTTTATGTATTAATGTTTTTTTATGTATCTTGGAACAAGCTATTCAGGAACAGAAGATCACTTACCTCTGCAGGTGGTCCAATAATAGAAAGTAGTACAGGCAATAGTACCAGACCATTAAGTAGCCCCAGAATAGTCAGGATAGTAAGCACGGCAAAGAAATATCTGGAATGGAAGGTGGAAATTAGTAATTGGTGCATATTTGATGAATTGCCCGTAATAAAACCTTCATTGCTAGATTCAGTAATTGTTCCTACTTTCCTGCTCCATTCTGGAGCTAAAACACAATATGTAGGTTCACATGTCATGCTAAACAGTAAGCAAACAAATCACATAATTGATTAGTGCAATGTATGAACTTAGCCAGGGGTACAGAAAGGCATTTATACAGAAGGTAGTTGTAAGCCTCACTAGGTAGACCAGACCAGGAAATCAACTCCACAGGAAGGCTAAAATTGCTTTTATTGAGCGTGGCTGTAGTAGCAGAATCTTGCAAGTTTAATTGCACTGCATCAACAACTCCTTCCTATACTCTGGTGAATCAGGGAATCTACCTGAATCACTAATCTCTTTGGTTAGTTAACTCCTTGGACTTATTCAACTGGAACATATTACTGAAATTCCCCATTATTCATCAGAAAAAAACGCCTTCTCTTACTGATACCCTAAGACCGTGATGGCGAATCTCTGGCACGCGTGCCAGAGGTGGCACGCAGAGCCCTCTCTGTGAGCATGCGCACCATCGCCAGCTGCTCTTCTGGTTTCTGGTACACGCATGCGTGCCGAAGCCCCGGAAACCCGAAGACCAGCTGGCTGGCATGCGCATGCACCTGGTCTTCAGGTTTCTGATGCGTGAAGACCAGCTGGCCCGTGTGTATGTGAGAACCGGAAACCAGAAGACCATGTGGCTAGTGTGCGCATGTGCACCGAGCAACTGGTCTTCAGGTTTCTGGGGCTCCGGTGTGTGCGAAGACCAGCATGTGCGCATCAGGAACCAGAAGACCAGGTGGCCGGCGCACACATGCGCACTGGCCAGCTGATCTTTGAATTTCCGGGGCTCCGGCACACGTGCGCACACGCACGTTCCAGTTTGGGCACTTGGTGCCAAAAAGGTTCACCATCACTGCCCTAAGATATGGGTCAGCAGTTTCAAGCTCTGATCATAGGACATTTGCCATTTTGTTTGAATATATCCAGAAAATCAATCTAATATACACATATACGTATTTAATAAATGGAAAAGAAAGAACTGTACCTCAGAATGAAATCAAATTCGGAGCCTGCCAACATAAGTACACCAAGCAGAGTGGAAACGGCACCATCCATTACAGGAGCAAACATGTGCTCTAAAGCCACAGTGGAGCGCAGGTTCCGGCTGCCAATGGCGGTGAGAAACCCCTGAAAATAGATTAACAGTCAGAAACATACCTAAAAAGGATACTCTGCAGCCACTCATAGAGACTACTAACTACATAGATGTTGAGGGGATCTAATAGGCTGAATTACTGGATCAGTTCTTGTGCATAGAGTTGGGTACCATAGACAGGAGGGCAGAAAGCCTCACCTGGAAATGATCATTCTCACTCTAGTTATTTCAAAAGGAAAGTACATTCTAATATAAAATAATCCAGAAAGATAGCCAACTAGAGAGTCATGCATAATAAATTAGAGTAGATTACATTCTATTCTAACCATCCATATTAATTTTAAAGAGAGTACAAATCCATTCTAAACTATGATGCTAGTTCATTGGTCCTATTCTTTTCAGTCTGAATCTAAATAAATAATTTATTTATTTTAAAAAAGCATGTATCCGCAAAGTTTAATGATACTAAAATACTTGGTTACCCAGTTAATGCATAACCTACCTAACAGGTTAGCTTTGGCCAGCAGCACACTAGCCGTAACCAGCTTAAAAGCTTATTAAGCTTAAAGCTAATCGAGCTTACCATGTTGTGCAAATGAGTCACTAGCATAGTTAAGCATGTTACATCATTACAAGCCATTAAGTCTTATAGCAACGCAAATGTTCTTATGGGACATCTTACTTACCAGAGCTACATGTACAGTAAATTCAACGCCAATGCCTACAGAAGCAATTAGGATGACAACAGGGATTGCACTCAGTTTGATGCCCATCAAGCCCATGATGCCAAAAAGCTCAACTGTCATCATTGCCAAAACAAATACCTAGATATGAGAGAAATCACCATGAGTACAGCATTTAAAACAAGCAAACCCAATGGGAAAACAGAATGCTTATGAACACAAAGCCACAGTCTATGATGCATGAATAATGTTTCTTGCAGAAAATTTGGAGCTGCTAAAGGTTTAAACACATATTCTGAATATAGAAGGAATTGTCTATAGCAGTGATGGCAAACCTTTTTTGGTTTGCGTGCCAAAAGAGGGGGTAGTGTTGGGGGGTGGCACGCGTGAGTGCCCACTCCCATAATTCCATGCAAACCCCCCTCGCATGCGCGCGTGACCTCCCTGCTCCCGGCACATGATGGCATGCCCGTTTTTCACTCTCCCCAGGCTTTCTAGGAGCCTGGGGAGGGCAAAAATGGCCTTCCCCACCCCCCCCGAAGGCCCTCCGGAGGCAGAAAATGGCCCGTTTGCCAACTTCCGGTTGAATCAGAAGGCCCGTATTTTGCTCTCCCCAAGCCCCAGAGCCTTTCTAGGAGCCTGGGGAGGGCGAAAATGGCCTTCCCCCCCCAGAGGCTCTCCAGAGGCCAGAAATGGCCTATTTCAAGTTGGGAAACGGGCCATTTCTGGCCTCCGGAGGGCCTCTGGGGGGTGGGGAAGGCCGTTTTTGCCCTCCCAAGGCTCCTAGAAAAGCTCTGGAGCTTGGAGAGAGCAAAAAACGGGCCTTCCCCACCCACTCCGGAGGCTGAAAACAGGTTGTTTCCCGACTCCCAGTGGGCCCAGAAGGCCTGAAAATCAGCTGGCCGAGTGCACATGCGCGCCGGACCTAAGCTTGCATGCCCACCAATATGGCTCCGCGTGCCACTTGTGGCACGCGTGCCATAGGTTCGCCATCACGGGTCTATAGCAGTTATCTGTAGTCTAAAAAAAAGAAAATTAAATGTGCACACCCTTGTGTCATTTAGCTGTTATGTCTTTAGTATCCTTTATATAAAAGATGCTCTTAATTACCAATATATATTCCATGTAGTTATGGATCTTAATAAACCATAAATATTAAAGCCCAAAATGTAACTATTGTGAAAATAGAGTAAGAAGGATAGGAATAATGTGAGGAATTTTGTGAGGAATAACCTCACAGAGTTGCTGTTGTGGGGAAAATAAGAGGCGGAAGGAGTATTATGTACAGTATATTGCTGCCTTGAGTTACTTATAAAGTAATAAAGGCAGAATAAAAATCTAATCAATGCATCTAACAGGCTAGATAATGTGTACTTAAAATTCATTGTCAGCCATTAATCTTCCATAAACAGATTATCTGCTGAATTGTTAATACGATACAATGCAATATTTTTTAAAAGATTACTTCTTAAGCAAGACAATTACTTCTTAAGCAAGACAAAGCAAGAACAGTAGTGCAAGGCTGCAGATAGACATCCATCTATAATAACGGTTGAGGAGAAAAATGCAGTGTGCAATCTTCTATTAAAGTGGATCAGCATATCACACATCAGTTGTAAATAAACTATATGTTAACTTAAACCTTTCAGAACTAGAGAGAAAACTGATGACAAAAATAGATTTGCTTTTTGTTGCAAAGATACAGGCTGATCCAAATTTTATATGGTAACTGGCATAAAAGTATGTTTGCATGTGTGTGTGTGTGTGTGTGTACAATGTGAACAACCAAAATAATTATTTATTTTGCAACCAAAATAAATTATGCAAACTACATCAACATATTTTCACAATTATTGGAAAAATCGAGTATGTGAAGAATTATAATTGTTTAGAACAGGGGTCCCCAACTTGGCAACTTTAAGACTTGTGGACTTCAACTCCCAGAATTCTCCAGCCAGCTATGCTATGCTGGCTGGAGAATTCTGGGAGTTGAAGTCCACAAGTCTTAAAGTTGCCAAGTTTGAAGACCTCTGGTTTAGAATAATATTTTGGGATAAAAATTAAAGCGTTATATTGTATAGATGAGAATAAAACAGAGGTTGAAGGGAAAGAGCAGTAGGACACAGAAGGAGAATCATGGAAATAATAGAAGTGCTCTAATCTCAGGAAGCTTCACACAATTTAATCTAAACTTGTTTTTAACCTTGACCCATGACTTACGAGGGCTAGAAATGATACTGATTTTGCAAAGCCAATTTGACAACCATACATATATATACTACAGCAGATAATGTTTGAATATAGCAATTCAACATCTCCGTTCTTCCCAAATAGCCATCAATAGAAATACTTACAATAATACTGGCAGTCCAAGGATTGAGTAGCAGCAGGGTGCACACCAGAAATGTGCAGGCCAGCACAATGCTGATGGCTTGCAGAAGCCAGTGGCGCAGGCCAATGTACTGCTCCCAGAAGAGGAATGGATATCCGCTGGGGTAGCTAAATACTCCACGTGTCTGGGCCACCTCATCACAGATAGCACGCACACTCTGGATAGCTGCCACGAAGTCTGATGTGTGTTGAAGGCCATTGAGGTAGAAGGGGAACTGAGCAAACTCCAGAGGCTGTGCAGCTGGGACTAGGGAAAGCAGAGGCAGCCATTAGGAAAAAGTGACCTCCCGGCCCATCTTGTTTCTAGGCCCCACGATTGAATTGTCCCCCTTTGACCAATGCCCACCAAATTATGAAGCTACTGTAGGCAGACGATTCCATTTATGCAGCTTTATGGTATGACAGAATGGGACTTGGGTTGAAACATTGAAATGTGGTACAAAGCTGAATGGAAATGGAGCTTTCATAAATACTCACTTCGAAGATTTTCACCGGTAGCGTCGTATTTATCATGGATCCATTCCGGGGGTGGCGGATAGAAGTTGGCCTGGGAAGCAGCAAAACCAAGGGGGTCATTGCTCACCCACACTGTCAAGCAGATGTAAAAGATATCAGGGGGAATGATCCCATTTTCATCGACCAGACGGCGAGTTGTCAGCTGTGGGGCAGATGGAAAAATGAGGGAATTGAGCAGGATAAAACTCAAATCTCCAAAAGAATGCAGATCTTTCGTGTCCCTTCAAACCTTTATTTCTAAGAAACATCCTCCACATAACTGCCTGCAGGGAAACACTCCTTCCCCTATATATATTTTGCAGACATTCTCTTCTTGCGGTTACTATATTATTCCTTCTTATGGTTCATCTATCCACTTTCTTCTCCCTACCAACTTACTGAGTTAGTCTTAATGCTTACTTGATTTAAGTTGAAAGGCTCTTTCTTGTTGGCCGTCTGGATAAGGAGTTTATAAGCAAGAACACCATCTTCCGAACCATTCCGATAATTTTCCCTGGTGATGTGCCCGGCTTCCCAGTCTTGATCAAAGGCTACCTGTAGATCTGGCATTCAGAGAGTATAAAATTAAATGAGAGCTCTCCAAGAGATCTGTTCATATTTAGCACCTCCCCTCTTCATACCATTGCTCTTATGCTTTATAACAATAATTTCGGCCAGGTTGCACAGGAAAGGATTTACACAGTGAAGAGAAACTGACTTTGAACTCTTACATACAAGGTATTTAATACAGTTAAGCAATATAGGAATATATGATTATTACCCAACAACTTACTGACAAATAAGAACAGTACAATATGACTAATATCTGCATCAACAGATGTTTTAACAGTGGGAGAAAGAAGAAGGAAGACACTATTTTTCTAGCTTTCATTCATTCATTCATTCATTTATTTAATCATTCTTATAGGCCGCCCAACTCCCGCAGGACTCTGGGCGGCGTACAACATAAAAGAAGAACAATTATAAACGATAATAGCAATTAAAATAGTTATAAAAATTTAATAAACATAAACCATCATTCGTACACGAGGAGACCCAAGATGTTCTCATTGGTCTCTATTTCACCCTGCCTGCAGGAAGAGCCATGTTTTAACGGCTTTACGGAAGGCCAGCAGGGTGGGAATATTTCATGAAAATATTCCAGCAGGTATTCCCCTAGCCTCCAGTTTCTGCATACAACAATACTAACAGTTTCAGTTCTAGAGGGTAGGAAATACTCTGTGGTTGTGTATGTCCTATGTGGGCCGCAGGACATACGTACACATCACTTCTGTGTACAAATAAACACTGCCAGCCTAAATTTACCTCTGTGCAAAATACAAACAACCAATTCCTATATGAAACAGAGCTCTGATGAAAATGTTGTTGGGGTTAAAATGTCTACAGAAAGATCTATTAGGGTTTCTGGTAGCCTAGAATACATCTTATCCTGAGTGCAGTTATGAAATAGAAATTCGAACTTTTCCTCCCTGGACACATCTTGTTAAACAAAGTACAAAATCCTGGTTGCCCCTGAAATACCAATAGGTTTACACTCAAAGCATCCTGCAACCGAGAACTGGAAAACATCCCTTTTGACAGCTTTAGAGATTGCAGTCTAAGAAAAGAGTGTTGCTAAAGAGAGATTAATTCACCTTGTAGCCAATCTCGGAAGTAGTGCAGCCACATCTTTGGCAACTGGCGGTTCTCCTCACGTACTACATACTGGATGGCAGCAAAGGCCTGATGCAGGCTGTACAGAGCTTCCTGTGAGCTTGGGTAGTCAAAGCCTCCATTCGTTACCACAAACATGTTGTAAAAGGAGAAATACTTGAATTGAGCTGAAATGAAGGCATGCTCCTTTGTACCTCGTGGTACAATATCCGTCAGATAGAGTCCATCATGCACCTTGGTTGTACCATAGAGGCTGAGGCCCAGCAGGGCTAGGAATAGAGCTACCACAATTCCCTGAAAAAGCAGGGAAAAAATGTGTCAAGATGGGTGTGAACAAACAGTATTTCCTTTGCATAATCTAGCTTTTTCTCTTTTGTTTATCATGAGATTTGCCCCGTTTGGTTCTCTGGAAACTTTATATCCAGGGTTGGATGATAGGGCAGATGATGCTACTGGAAGCCTTGCCCCAGGTGCAGTCAGTTATCAATGCAAGATGAAGCAGACAGACAAGGTTTTGCATCTTATGCTGCCCAAAGGCAATCTATGGATGATAAAATGGAGGAAGCCATTGCTACCCAATTCATTCAACTCCAAGTACTTTTTCTATGTATGAGATGAAATAAAGTCATTGTAGCATCTCCTTCAGTACAAGATGCGCCAGATGAAACATCTGCAATGTGCTTCTTACAGCTTGCACTATTTTTTTTAATGTTCCAGGAAGGGAGCTAGAAGAGCCTGCAGGCTGGTTATTCTTAATCCCCTGGTGGGAGAT
This sequence comes from Diadophis punctatus similis, assembly GCA_023053685.1. Lineage (NCBI taxonomy): Eukaryota > Metazoa > Chordata > Lepidosauria > Squamata > Dipsadidae > Diadophis > Diadophis punctatus. Next base: position 50,944,429 of record JALIGW010000003.1, read on the forward strand.
CCTAATGCCTGAATGAGTGTGGTGTGAGTTGCCCTTCAAACCTAGCCATTTTATCTTAATTTACTCAGTTCTCATTTTGAATTGACCAGATGCACAAAGGATCCATATCTGCTATGGCACAGCCATATTCCCCTCTTGTGGGCTGACTTGGCAAGGCACAACCAACTCAGAGTTTGTTAGAAGCACACACAGTGAAATACATTGTTTGCAAAGGAACCCAACTCTCATTTCCAGTTGGTTGAGATAGTCAGGGAAATTTAGTTTCCAACTGGCTTTACTCCTCGAATCGCAAATTTTTGTCCAGGATGACAGTCTTTTTTTCCTACACAGATCAAGATGCTCCTCCCACACACACACACACAGACACAAAACCCTCTTGAGAATGACTCTGTGCTGCCTACCTTAGTTTGGCTCTGCAGCAGGATGGGTGCATATCTGTCACGAGCAAAGCTGGAAAAGTTCCATCGACAAATCGGCAATGGCACACATTCTTGGGCTCCTTTGCTTTCATCTAGCTGTGCCAGAAGATCCCGAGTGGAACTGGCAGGAGTGAAGATTTGTGAGCCCAGAGGATTGGCAGGAAGGAGAGTGGAGGGAGTGGTAAACACATGCTGTGTGGGTGGTAAAATAGTGACTACATGTCTCCCAGAGGAGTCACACTGAGTGAAGGCCTGCACCGTGGTAGTGATGTGTGTGCTGGTCGCCAGGGCTGGATGGCCATGGGGATAAGTCGGTGCGGTGTGGTTGTCATTCACATCAGCATATTCTTGCGGTTGGATCTGGATGACACGGGCAGAACAGAGGCTGTGGGGGGAAGAAGTCATTGAAAACTGTTACAGAAAAGGCAGGTACACAATTCTAGATTTTCATGCTGTAAAGATACATTTCCTAGTTATGACCAGACATAATTTTCAGACTCCGGAATGAAGAGGAAAGGCAGCACTCTCCCAATAGTTTTAGATCCTGCATGTCAATTATTAAACCTTTCTTTTTATGAGATACATTTTTGACAGGAATAAAACTAATATCTAGCTTTTGGAGGCTTTGACATTTTTCTTAGACCTGAATTTGATTTTCTTTGCTGTATGTAAATGCTTTTTTCAAATTATTCTCCTCTCTTAGAAGTCCGGTTTGTCAGAAAAAGTGTTAAGAGTACGCAGAAAGATACTTGTCTTCACCCCTACCACTCCTAAGACAGTACCTGTAGAAGCAGCAGAGAATATCAAGCCTCTTGTTTTCACGCCTGTGAAGATCCAGACTCAAAATGGCAGGAAAAATGAACAGCACCATGGCAAAGTTAAAAACAACCACTACTGCAGCCTGCAATAAACAAGCAGATTTTTATTTTTTTAAAAGCAAAGTTCTCATTGAAGATTCCAAGATCTTGAATCATGGAACCTTTTATAAATATGAGAATTGATTCTTCTATCACTAGTTCCCTTTAAGTGAATGGATCGTTCTGCTTTCTAGAAGCGGCCAGAAACGCCAAAGGACAATTGCACATTTATGCATCTCATTTGCTCTTCTGTGTAAGAGTTTTCTTCACAAATAGACTGTCTGAGGGACACACTATGAAATGGAAGGAGATATTCTACTCTCCACTGTGGTTTCATTCATATGGAGAACTGCTGCCATCAGTAATAGCATTTAGAGGCAGAATAAAGATTTGGCTCTTACATAAAAGCAGGGAAAAGCAGCAGGGAAAATTTCACTTGTAGGTGACTTCTAAGGTCCTTTTCAACTTTAGGATACTATGATTCTATAAGCATATTATATGAAAGCTGTTAGCAGAGGAGCTTACCTGTAGAGAGAAGGCACGCAATGCAGGGATAGGCACAAGGGCAGCCATGAAGAAGGCAATCATGTTATTGACAGATGTGAGCGCCACACTGGTGCCACTACGCCGTAGGCATTCACCAGTCCGTTCCTGGGTAAGAAATGTGAAAACGTGAGCAATACAAATTCAGAATGGATGGACAATAAAGCCCGAGGTTACAACTGGCAGTACACAGGGTCCCAAAATCTAGACAGATATACTCACCTTGACAGGAACATGCTGACTAGTCTCCGTGAAGGCATGTGCTAGCAAGAACATGTCATCCACGCCAATGCCAAGTGCCAGGAAGGGCAGCACCTGTACAGGTCAGGATGGAAATATAACAAAAGGGACATGATCAGTACCTATACAACTTTTGCAAATGTTTTGAGAGCTGAAAGCAGTATAATTTTGGAGCCCCAAGAGTAACCCCAAGTTTGAAATACTCTCTACAACTCAACACATTCATAATGCTGTGCTAGGATAATGGACTAAATCCAACTCAATGCTTAATGTTGAAAAATCTTAACAGGCTGAATAGCAATCGCAATAGCACTTAGACTTATATATTGCTTCATAGTGCTTTTACAGTCTTCTCTAAGTGGTTCACAGAGTCAGCACATTGCCCCCAACAATCTGGGTCCTCGTTTTACCGACCGCAGAAGGATGGAAGGCTGAGTCAACCTTAAGCCAGTATAACTAATGTTGCAGAATAGGAAAAAAAAAACAATGTAGAATGAAAGGTCACAGATTTATTTTTTTAAAAAAATCTGGAAATCTGGACCTCTCAAATGGGGGGTAGCGTACCTGAGTGGTGGCTGCATTGAATGAAATTCCAAGCAAGGAGCAAAGTCCGAGTCCTGCTGCTACTGAAAGAGCAACTAGGAGGACCCCAGCCAGGCCCACAGCACCCTGCGATTTGGAGCAGTCCCAGCGCAGCAGGGTGACGCAAGCATACGCTAGCTGCAAGGAGATGGAAACGGAAATCGTAAGGGTGAGAGTAGGAATGGGGAAAGTATTCATTGTCCATAATTATAGCGAAATAAATGCGGAGGGGAAGATGGAAAGAAGCTGCTACGCACCATTAGCAGGTAACCACCAGCCACACGGATGGCACTCACATCTGAAAAGGACTTCATGATATCACTGAGTGTGGTGGTAGAGAAGGCATGAATAGTCTGAGAATAATTTGAAGGCAGAGATTCCTGGGCCACCTGGAAAGAGACAAAATTGGTAAGACAGTGCAAGAAAAACATCTAAGAAAACATTTGTACGGCTTTGCCGACATTCATATAATAAAACAATCTTTCTCACAGACATGCCTTGCGTGCTCCTAGGGAAGGCATATGCTCACAAACAAACTATTGCTCAATTAACTAATTGCCTTGCACAAAAACTGAAGCATTTCCAGGAGGAAAAAAAATCTGCCTCAATCATCCTCTTACTTGGCATGCCAATTATGTCCATCCTAGAATCCACTCAAGTACAATAAATCTCTTGCCGATACTTTCTGTACGGTCCCTATTTGGCCAAGCATTTTTTGTAGCACTAGATAAAAGGTCATAAGATGTCAAAGAGATTTTTAAGCATGGCTCAGCTTGTATGTTGCCACACATATCATATATTCAAATCTTAGCCTGGGCAATAATTGGTGTGTGTGTTTTCTTTCTTGTTAAAGAAAGAAGTCTGCTTAGCAGTATTTACAAGCAGTCATGCACAAGCAGTCAGAAATAATTTATATTTGTAAGCAAATATTGAACATAGCTTTGCATGATATATAATCCCCCTTCACTGACACATATTTGTGCCTTGTTCTGCATGCCGCTTTTCAACTCTCGTGCCATACTTGCATCAGGCAGCCCACGTCGGGCAACACATCAGTGCCACTGCCAGAATAACCCTATTGGCACCTCACCTCAACAAATTCCCGCTGCCAAGCCTCCAGCACAGCGGCAGCCTTCTCCTCGCTCCAGCTGATATCATGTATCTCGTAGTCATCCCGGTAGTGCTCGTAAAGTTGCCGTGGGCTCATCAGCAGGAACATGCTTTGCAGGGCTTCAGCTCTGGAGAAAGAGAAGCGGGCTTAGAGACCCCCTTCTTCTGCCCAAACTCTGCTGCCAAAGCATTTTACCCAGTCTGAGGTAGAAAACAGGACTTCTGACTTCTACTTTTCTTTCATCACCATCAGCTCTTTCAGAAGTTTATTTTCAGCATTTCCTTCAGCCCAAGCAAATGCCTCATATATACACATCTAAACTTAATGCAAAATGAATGATGCTGTAATGTCCTCCAGGTTGGCTACTGCTCCAAGCAAAATGAAAGTGAAACCATCAGCCTTTCCAAATGGCCTATGATGGCAGATACTGTAGGCCTAGGATTTGTGCTTGTGGAGATGACTGCTCATATTGTTCACCATGTGGCTGTTCAACCCATCCAAAAACACAAGCCTTCATGTACTGAAAGAGATACGAAGGTTTACTTTCTAGAATATCTTGTACTTGCATCCCAACCTTTGAAAAGAAGTGAGCATGCTTTTATATTTCTTAGTTGTTTTGTTGCATTTATTATTTTTAAAATGAAAACAGCTATTTCTCTTCTCATCAGCAATCTTTCTTTCACCCTTTGTCTACAGCCCTTTACGTTGCCAGACATGAAAGAGTTCAGGGACAAAGGCATCCATAATAATTTCTTTCTACATGCATAATGTATGAGCAAATTCAATAATGATCCTGATCGCACCAGGATGTGGAATGTGTCCTTCTATACTTAAGTAGCAGTAATCTGGCCCAAAAATGGCTATGGACCCAGCATTGTACAAAGGATGACAAAGAGATTGGAAGAGGACCAAATTTCCAAAGTGATCTTGGTACGGGGAACAATTTTGAAGGTCAGATTCTGTTGAGAAGCTCAAATCTGCCTATATTTGAGCTCCCTCTGGAATCTGCCGTTCAGAGTAGTAAAAACAGGTGTTTTAGTTTTAAGATAGCATCCACTTCAAGTGGAAGGGGTTGGGGTGAGCAGTAGCTTCAGGAAGGAAGGGATAACAGCAGCCCAGGCTTCAGGGATCAACATAAATCCCATGGCTGAGAAATGCTTGCCAGTTGTTCCTGGGGTCAGGCCATAGACATGCACCCATCACTCACAGAAATTGAAGCCTCGGAAGCCTCAAGTTACATGCTGGCTCAGGGGCCAATATAGTACCATTCCAAAGTGTAGAGGAAGAAGACATTTCCCAGAGGCATGTCCTCCTTTTTGAGTTGAAAAACAAATGTACTGGATGGATGGCACTGACCATCATCTTTAATTTTCCTCTGTAGAAAGGGAAGCCACCTGATCTGCAGGCAGAATCTCTTAGTTGCCACATTTATTCCAAAACAGAAACCTTTTCCTAATATACAGAGGGACTCCCAATCCAACTTACTTGTACAATTTTCCTTGAGGATCTTTTACTGTGCCCCCCAAGATGAGTTCCTCTTGCCAATGCATGTATTTCCGGGAGAAGCCATGGCAGCCACCTGTGAGTTCAGAAGGGATGTGTGGTTTCTGGCAGGAGCAAAAAGAAGAGAACGCACAGTGAGTATGCTATCAAAGATTTTTTCATAGTAAGCGACAACTCTCTATACCCCGTTCTAGCTCTTGAAAGCCAAGAAACTGCAACCATTGAATCCCCAAGGAGCCCTGTTTTGCTCAAGACTGATTATTTACTACAAATGTGCCCAAACTGGTTAACTACGGCAAACAAGGGTAAATGTTGCTCTTTGGCAAATGTCATAAACCAAGAAATTATGAGAGGCAGCAAAACCTAAAAGAAAAATATCAAGCTGGGCTTATAAGAGAGCAAAAGCCTTGTTGTTTTATATATTAAGTACTAATTTATTTCCTAGCAAGAAATTAGGCTAATTAGCTTACTTAACAAGGGAAATTAGGCTGAAAGTCTAGGGCTATCTGTTCCAGTGTCATTCCATGAGCCTTTTGGATGAGTGGGGATTTGAACCGGTATGCCAAAAAGACCTTCTAAAACCACACTGTTCATACTTTAATGTATCTCTATCTATTCCATCTGCTTGGAGGTTTTCCATACATCAGCTATGAAAACAACAGAGCACCTGACCGGACAGACGAACAAATAAATCCAAGTAAATGAGCATTGGATTATATCTATCAAAATAAAGAAATATAAAAAGTTCCAGTGATTGACATGAATCATTCTACTTTACAGAATCATTCTGGTTTTCTATGGCTGTGAAAAATGAGCAAACACATGCTTGATTGTATTTAGTCAGAAATCATTCTAAATATAAAATCCTCTTTCTCTCTCTGTTTGTGCACGCATACACACAGCCACAGATGCTTGACCACTGGCACTTTGGGTATTTCTTTCAGACCTAAAGGCATATCTTTCCTTTTTCTGTGGTGGGAAAAAAGGGAAACTGGATAGCCATAATGAGAACAGTCTTCAAGCCAGGAAATGTGGAATTACGGCTGCAATCCCACCTTCCCACTCCCTGAGCCAGTCCTCCTAGTCACATGGCTCCCAGTCTCTGCGTGCATGTCTGTGTTCACAGGCTGCTCCCTCCTCCTCTGTTTCCCAAGCGCTGCCATGCTGCCATCTGTTCTGGGACACATTCCAACCCTGACCACCTGCTGGTCAGCACTTGCACTACGCCTGCCTGAATCAGCACTATCAGTCCAGCCTGAGCCTCCTTGGCACGGGGCCATGCATTCCGCTTCTTTTATTTGGCCTCCCCATACCCTGAATAAGAAGGGCAAAGCTAATGAAATGGGGGACCCCACAGTTAGTTGAGTCTGTTTGGCCACACATAGCCTGAAAACATATCTCTGGCCATCAAGAAACTACCATATGGTTTCATACGAACATATATACATATGACAATGAAGTTCGTCTCCTTGATTCTCTCCTCCACTCAACCAAGAGAATCATCTCTCCTTAAAGCCAATCTCTTTCATTTTCACACATATAACTTAGTGTGTACTTGCAGTTATCTTGTAGCAAATAGCTATGAATGATAGAAAAAAAAACCCAATGTTTCATTTGGATAATTTATTTTAATCAGTTGATTATTCTTACTCATTTTTCCTTTATTTATCAAAAGAGTGCCAATTTTCAACTTCTTGCTAGTAATTTATAGGAGCCTAAATTCTAAATTTCTAAATTCTTTGCACTAATGGCAACTTTTGCATCATTTCCATAAAGTATTCTATATTCTTTTTCAGTATGGTCTGTAATATTATAATGATCTACCCTTTATTTTCTTTTTTTTTAAATTACTAACCGGATCATTATAGAAATTCAGCATTGTTAATATCTTGCTGTATCTTGTCAAATACAGTCATAATGGAAAATAAGCAAAATATTACTTGGAACAGTAAACTATTTGCTGAAATCGCAATAAAAATAATGGCAATGACTTTCCAAGATTAGCTGCATGTATAAGAATATTAGGACTATGGGAGAGCCAGATTTAAAAAGAGATAATAGAAGCTGATTATTGCGCATTAAAACATTGGCTTATCTAGCCCAATTTGATACAATTCTGGATTCTGTATTGAATGCTTTTGGCATAGTCTTGCACTTAATATGCAACACTAAATATCAGAAAATAATGAAATATTACAAAACAAACAAAAAACTTAAAAATTCATAATAAAAAATATTACTGAAATTGGAGAAACAGAGAATAAAAATCGATATTTGATAAATGCTTAAAAATTTCTTTATATATTGTCAAAATACAGAGATATTACCCTGGTTGAATATAGGTGCCACTTTTAAAACAGATTTCCCCACAGTGACTATCCTCTAAACAGCAGCTTCTCATGAGGAAAATCAATTTAGATTGGGGGAAACAACATAGGAAAATGGATTAAATAGACCAATGACAGAGTGAGAATTAATCTCACAGAGGTGATGTTTGATCTTTTCCCGGAATTCAGACATTGGAAATGAAACCGCAGTTTAAAGTTCTAATTAAAATATTTATTTTGGTACAAAAACAATAAATTCTGATTAATTACATGTCTAATATAAAATGTGCGACTTCTCTCATTAGAAGCCAGAAGAAGAAGGGAAGAATGGAGTTTGGAATGCACACATGCGTACAAGAACATATCAATCACGTGCTCAGGAATGAACCATTATATTAAATAGGGATGCATCTCCCTGCATATACATGTAACAGGCAATAAATCACACCGTGACAACCAACAATCAAGAAGTAAGCTATACCCCACTCAAAGAACTGCCATACAAGCTAACAGTAAACAGTCCAACAGAAGAACCTCCAAGATCTACTTCCACCAACACTGACAGGACAAGCACTAAAATATAAATGGAGAGCAAACCCTACTCCTTATTACCGGTAGCACTGATGATGTTACCTAGTTTGGGTAACAAAACGACTGCAAGAAAACAACCAATGTCAGAGAGCATCAAGGATCCCTCATTTCAATCCTGAGCAACAAATATTCTCCTTTAATGGATTAAATATCCCTCTCCCAAAGCCCAACTCCCTCTTTCAGCAAATTACTTTAAACTTAAATTTTTTGGGGGGGAGAGGAATCAGGTTGGCTCTTATTGTCATAAATGCACCAAAAACTGGGGGAAGCTCACCTTCTGGCTTTGGCTGTTGGGAGCACTAGGAGGACACTCAGGGTCAAAAGGATCAAGGCAAGGCCGCTCCATATAGGCCTGGCCAACCTCTGCCTTATCCAACATCTCCTTGAATCCTTCCAGCGAGGCAAATTGACCCAGTTCCTCCATCAATTGAATAGGATCTAAGTTGGTCCACTGAATATCCCGCCGGCCCCTGTAGAGACAAAATCCTGTAGATTAATAGAATTCCAAACGTATCAATTGGCCCTACATATTGATATCGCTTGAAGTGGCGATACCTCTTATACTCATGCCCACCTTTTAAATCCCTCCAACCCTCAAAGCCACATCCACTCTGGCTGGTTCTGGACATCCATAAAGAGGTTCTTAAAAGGTACAGTAATGAATCATTTCTCCTGCTCATGTGGGAGAATTCTACTTTAGGAATCTGAAAGTTTTTAGAACTGAAAAAAAGAGTGTTGGAAAATAGAAAAAGAATAAATGTCCACGGAGGGTGTGTGTGATCAAGACCTGCAGTACTAATTAACTGTTGGGATTAAAAAATACCCAGAACTAGAAATGGGGCTAAAAATTGAATGGAGTTAGTGGAATTTTGAATGAGAAGCATTTCACTCTACAACATTGTGCTGCAAATCTTTTTGCATTCCTTCTATTTATCCTTTTCTTGCAGTGAAAAAAATCATAAAAATGTTACAGGGTTAAACTTTAAGAAGCTCTTTGTCTCTAACTGCCTTACGAGAGTTGCTACTGATTTTGCTTCAAAATTGCTGATCTTAATTGCATGATTGGATTTTAAGGAAAATTTTAAATTCTTTATCATAAAGGAAAAATGCATTTTAAAATCCAATTATTAAAGTGTTTTGATTTGGTTTGTTGTTGTTGTTGTTGTTGTTGTTGTTGTTGTTGTTGTTGTTGTTGTTGTTTTGCAAGAACAGCAGTCCAGTAGGCCAGCTATTATTCCAAAGAGAGTTCAGTTAAGAGGAAGAACATAATTGCCTTGAGTGGCTGCAAAAGACTTATTTAGGGATAGGAGGGATTTGTGCAGGGTTTGAACAGGCCTTCATTCCTTTTGTCCCGATACGTTAACACAGGGGTCGGGAACCTTTTTGACTAAGAGAGCCATGAAAGCAAAAAATTTGGAAATTTATTTCAGTGAGAGCCATATAATATATTTTAAAAGTGAATTCAACTAAATGTCAATAGGGACAATGGGATATTGAGAGAATCCCTGTCTTTGTGCTGTTTAATTTGTTGCTGCTGTAGCAGCTTCCTTGCTCCAAAGTGATATTTGTCTTTGAGTTGGTGATTTCCATCATAGCATTGGTAATGATTCTTTCTTTCTTTCTTTCTTTCTTTCTTTCTTTCTTTCTTTCTTTCTTTCTTTCTTTCTTTCTTTCTTTCTCTTCTTCTTCTTCTTCTTCTTCTTCTTCTTCTTCTTCTTCTTCTTCTTCCTTCCTTCCCTTCTTCTTCTTCTTCTTCTTCTTCTTCTTCTTCTTCTTCTTCTTCTTTCTTTCTTTCTTTCTTCTTCTTCTTCTTCTTTCTTTCTTTCTTTCTTTCTTTCTTTCTTTCTTTCTTTCTTTCTTTCTTTCTTTCTTTCTTTCTTTCTTTCTCTCTGCAAACCAATCCCCACCGTGGCTCCTTTCTCCCTCGCCCAGCCCTCTTCCAAGACGTCAAGTGCGGGGAACCGCACCAAGCGAGGTAAGTGGGTGGGTTGCTGAAGAAGCCCCGGAGCCCCGCCGCCAACCTGCGTCTCCTGCTGGGAAGGAGCCTCTGTCGCTGTCTCTCGCGGGGTTCCAGCCACCCGACTGAGTCCCTGACCGCGGCACCGGCAGGGTTAATGCGTATGGGAGAGGAGAGAACGCGCTACCGCCGCCGCTGCTACTTTCACCGCTCCGATATTTCTTTGGTGGGTGCGCGCGGGAGGGACCATGGAGCAGAGGCGCCCGGCAGCTTAAGGCAAGAGGCGGGTGGGAGACGCGGGCAGGAGCCTGTCGCCGCCGCCGCCACTTCTGGCATCCCCACGCCTCTCACCCCGCTCGCCGGGTGCCTCTGCTCAGCGGTCCCTCCTGCGCAGGCCCACCAAAGAAATATTGGAGCAGCAAAATTGGAAGCGGCGGCGGTAGCGCGCTCTCTCCTTCCCTCCCTGCATGGGAGGGAAGGAGAGAGCGCGCTACCGCCGCCGCTGCTACTTTCACCGCTCCGATATTTCTTTGGTGGGCGCGCGCGGGAGGGACCATGGAGCAGAGGCGCCCGTCAGCTTAAGGCAAGAGGCGGGTGGGAGACGCGGGCAGGAGCCTGTCGCCGCCGCCGCCACTTCTGGCATCCCCACGCCTCTCACCCCGCTCGCCGGGTGCCTCTGCTCAGCGGTCCCTCCTGCGCAGGCCCACCAAAGAAATATTGGAGCAGCAAAATTGGAAGCGGCGGCGGTAGCGCACTCTCTCCTTCCCTCCCTGCATGGAAGGGAAGGAGAGAGCGCGCTACCGCCGCCGCTGCTACTTTCACCGCTCCGATATTTCTTTGGTGGGCCTGCGCAGGAGGGACCGCTGAGCAGAGGCACCCGGCGAGCGGGGTGAGAGGCGTGAGGATGCCAGAAGTGGCGGCGGCGGCGACAGGCTCCTGCCCGCGTCTCCCACCTGCCTCTTGCCTTAAGCTGCCGGGCGCCTCTGCTCCATGGTCCCTCCCGCGCGCGCCCACCAAAGAAATATCGGAGCGGTGAAAGTAGCAGCGGCGGCGGTAGCGCGCTCTCTCCTTCCCTCCCATGCAGGGAGGGAAGGAGAGAGCGCGCTACCGCCGCCGCTTCCAATTTTGCTGCTCCAATATTTCTTTGGTGGGCCTGCGCAGGAGGGACCGCTGAGCAGAGGCACCCGGCGAGCGGGGTGAGAGGCGTGGGGATGCCAGAAGTGGCGGCGGCGACAGGCTCCTGCCCGCGTCTCCCACCCGCCTCTTGCCTTAAGCTGCCGGGCGCCTCTGCTCCATGGTCCCTCCCGCGCGCGCCCACCAAAGAAATATCGGAGCGGTGAAAGTAGCAGCGGCGGCGGTAGCGCGCTCTCTCCTTCCCTCCCATGCAGGGAGGGAAGGAGAGAGCGCGCTACTGCCGCCGCTTCCAATTTTGCTGCTCCAATATTTCTTTGGTGGGCCTGCGCAGGAGGGACCGCTGAGCAGAGGTACCCGGCGAGCGGGGTGAGAGGCGTAGGGATGCCAGAAGTGGCGGCGGCGGCGACAGGCTCCTGCCCGCGTCTCCCACCCGCCTCTTGCCTTAAGCTGCCGGGCGCCTCTGCTCCATGGTCCCTCCCGCGCGCGCCCACCAAAGAAATATCGGAGCGGTGAAAGTAGCAGCGGCGGCGGTAGCGCTCTCTCTCCTCTCCCATACGCATTAACCCTGCCGGTGCCGCGGTCAGGGACTCAGTCGGGTGGCTGGAACCCCGCGAGAGACAGCGACAGAGGCTCCTTCCCAGCAGGAGACGCAGGTTGGCGGCGGGGCTCTGGGGCTTCTTCAGCCGCTTGGCTGGAGAACGGCGGGGATGTGGCCATGGCCGTTTTTTAGCTCCCCCCGTCCCGGCTGAATGCCGCCATTTGGGTTATTTTTCCCTCTGTGCATGCGCGCGCATGCACAGAGGGAAAAATAACCCAAATGATTGTGGTCAGCCGGGACGGGAAAGCGGTGATTGTGTTCAGCCGGGACGGGAAAGCGGGCAGGAGAAGCTCCGCGCCGCAACCGCCGCCAGTTCCATCGGCTATACGCCGAAGGACTGGCCCGGGCGAACCGGGAGGATTTCACCCCTGCTGCGAGCCATATGCAGTCATCAAAAGAGCCACATCTGGCTCGCGAGCCATAGGTTCCCGACCCCTGCGTTAACAGGATCAGGCATGCTGCTTTCCTCTTGTATGTGGCTTGGAGAGCCAGTTCTGAAGTACACAGACTGATTTAGCATGAGCAGCTGATTGGCGGTTGGATCAGCCGCCCAGAATACCGACGATCAGCTGTTCCAGGCTGCGGGGATCGCCGCCGCCCATCACCATCTCCACACACCCCATTTTCGGCCTCAGCACGCCCCATTTACAGCCTGCCAAAGAGGATGTGCAAAAAATGGGACATGCGGAGGCCAAAAATGGGGCACGCGGAGGTGGTGCTGGGCAGTGGCAATCCCCGCAGCCTGGAACAGCTGATCATCGGTATTCCAGGAGGCCGATCCAACCCCCAATCAGCTGCTCGTGCTAAATCAGGCTGTGCTGAAGCTGACCAAGCTGTTTGCTGTTTGCTGCAAGGAGGCAAATTGCTGGGAGGCAGAGGCCGAAGGGTGGGGGCCGTCGGGTGGGCAGGGCTTCAGCAACATTCACTCTATAAGACGCACGGACATTTCCATCTACTTTTTTGGGGGGTGGGGAGAGCGTCTTATAATCTGAAAAATACGGTAATTGGACAGTGCCTCCCTGGCAGGACCAGAAAATGTAGTTATGCACAAGGATGAGAACATGAATCAATTATGCTTATTTGAAAGGAAAAAGAGAAATTTTCAACAGGAACGGAGAGGAAAGAGAAGAGCTCTGTATAGGAGAAATGTTCTATATGTTCATCAAATGTATCTGTATATAGAAACTGCAGTAAGTATGGATAACCATACATTGGCCTCTATACACCCAGCATAATTATCCATATTTTTTAGCAGTGGCCACGACTGTGGGCACCAGCAGATATAAACAGAACTGCTTGTTCCCTTCTACATCGGAATTCAAACAAATACTGACGGTGTGTGATCTGAATGGGTCCCTGATCTTGTCTAGGCCAAGATGGAAGATGTTATTTACACAATTCTGCTGATGATTATTCTAGAACCTTATTATTATGGAACCTTCCATAAATTGGGTGTCCTGGATAATAGCTTTTGGAATTTACCAAATAACTGTTGGATAGAAAAAGAGAGTTAAAGTCCCACTACATCTAAACAGCAACAGGTTAGGGAGGCTGCCCCATCCATCACTAGTACCCTTATGCACTCCTGTCCTATTTCTGCTATGGGGCAACAGCTAAATCTATTGAAAAGCAATGAGAGGTGGTACAGCAACAACAACCCTTTTTTTAAAGTATAATTTTTTTTCATACATCTCTTTTCCAGTAGAAGCAGTCCTGCACACGAAGCTTGGAAACAAATAGCTATTGAATTTGTGGGTCTGTAATAGTGTAATGGTATGTGGGAATGACCTTGGCAGACTGGGCCAAGAAATACTGCCTAGGAAACAGTCAGATCAGATAAGAGGCAGCACAGTCTGCAGCTGGCTAGTGCGTGGGACAAGAATCTCACAACACCCTCTCTAATTTCTTGGGGTGTAAAGGGGAGGGGGAAATAGTACTTTCAGACTTGCAAGATTCTGAAATCTTGCAACACACACACACACACACACACGTGTATATATATACATATACAGGTAGTCCTTAACTTATGACCACAACTGAGCCCAAAATTTCTGTTGCTAAGCAAGACAGTTAAGTGAGTTTTGCCCCATTTTACGACTTTCCTTGCCACAGCTGTTAAGTGCATTACTGCAGTTGTTCATTTACTAACAAGGTTGTTAAGTGAACCTGGCTTCCCCATGGACGTTGCTTGTCAAAAGATCACAAAGAGGGAATCGCATGACCCCAGGACATGGCAACCATCATAAATATGAGCCAGTTGCCAAGCGTCTAAATTTTGATCAAGTGACCATGGAGATGCGGTAACAGTTGTAAAAAGTGTGAAAAATGGTCATAATTCACTTTTCTCAGTGCTGTTGTAACTTGAACAGTAACCAAACCCCAAAAACTTTAACCTTAGACTGTCTACAGTCTACAGTTGTGTCTACAGTTGACCTCACCCCATTCCTAAGAGGTCTGTAAGGGGCGTGCGTAAGCGCACCATCGTGCCTACCGTCCCTGTCCTTCTGTCCTATTGTCTAAATTTACCTATACATATTTTACTTTTGTTTATGTTTATATCATATCTTGTACACGTGTTGACAAAATAAATAAATAAATAAATAAATAAATAAATAAATAAAATAAAATAAATAAATAAATAAAAAATAAATGAACTGCTGTGAGTTGAGGCCTACCTGTATATATTTTAACATTTTGGCACTGTAATAGCAAAATATGTTCCTATTTAATAGCTGCCCAGCTGAAAGATGTTAGAGTTCATTTCTTTCTCATGCAAAGCTGGCAGCTTCATGTAGGTTAACCTTCCACAATGTGGTGTCTGCCAGATGAATTGTGACTGCAGTTTTCAGAATGCTTAATCAGTGTGGCGTATCTGAAAGACTCCAGGTCAGGGAAGGCTGATGCAGATTCTCCCAGCCAGATTGTCTTGTCTGCTAGCCAACTTCTGCGGAAAAAAAGTCAGTTCTTCCTTCTGTCAATTTTGTTCAAAACAAACAGAATCTCTCTTCAGAGCCTCCTAAAAAAGTGATCTTCTCTCCCTAAATCTGCAGTTGAATTCTTTAGTGTTTTCCCTGCTTAAGGTTATTACCGTGTTTCCCTGAAAATAAGACCCTGTCTTCTATTTTTTTTTTGAACCCTGAAATAAGAGTTTGGCCTTATTGCCATGCACTCAAAAGCCCGATTGGGCTTATTATCAGGGGATGTCTTATTTTGGGGGAAACAGGGTATGTAACTCTATAATTTAGCTTTGAGAATCAAAAGTAAAAGTGACAATAATATTAATAAACATTGATTATTCATAAATGTTTGATAAAACAGATTGGTGTTTTCCGAGATCTTCAACAAGAATAATGAAGAACGTCTTGACTTTTTTTTTTTTTTAGTAATAGATAAATACTAAACTCAAAGATGGGAAAACGATGAAAACTCAGGCAGAGTAAATCTTGTCATGGTTTTGGCAGAATCACCCTCCAATCACTCATGAAATCTCAGATCCCAAGAAGTTTCCTCCTTGCTTGATTCCCACATTCCAAACAGCCCAGCTCCTGCTCCTAAAGAGAGCTTCTTTTATCTGCTGTTTCTTGCTTCACTGAGCCAAGTCCAGCCCTTTTGTTTTTCCATAGATTGCTGCCTTTTGTTCTCCGAATTTTCACTCCCTTTGCGTTAAAAGGAGAGGGGGGAAGACAGAGAGAGACCCTCAACTGAACTGAAGCGGAAGCTGGAGCAAAAGCTCCCCCATTTCAGACATTCAGAAGAAAAACTTTTGGGGTGTGTGCGTGTGTAAAATATTTAAAGAGTAAGAAGTAGGATATAAGAAAGGTAAACTTGGAAACCAAAAGACTGGTGGGCAAAAACAAGGGAGCAAAGGCTTTGTGTTTAGTCCTATCCATTGTAGTGACTGAAAAGAACTAAACAGCCTGGTTAATTGTCCTTAATTGTACAAGAAGTGTAATACTTATGAAAATCTATTTCTTTTTAAACAAAAAAGGAAGGTTAAGGATATTGTCATCAGGTGGTTCCTCAAAATCTGAAGCAAGCTTGAAAGAAATCCTGCTACATTTCTAGGGGTGAAGAATAAATCTCGTCTTGTTGACCCAAAAGAGTCAGTAATCATGTCATCTACATCCAGTGCAATAAAATCAGGTCCTGGCCTGCTTACCTTGGATTTGTGCTGCAACTGAGTTCAAGGGGAAAGCATTGTACCTCCCCATAAGCCTCCTGGCAGTTGGATGCTGTAATCCCTCCCTCTTTATGTTTTTGTTTTAGAAATCTGTTTTCTCCTCCTTTACTCACTCTCACTGTCCTCTTCCACTCAGCAGCAGACTGAATAAAGCTACTATTCCATTTGTTGGGCAACTTGGAGCTTTCAAAGTGTCATTAGCATGAGAATATGTGGTGTTGCCATTTGCTGACAAAGCATAAGTCTCCAGGGCCCCTTACAGACAAACACACTTGTAAACAGAAAGAATGCCGGTAATTGTCCCTGGCCCTCCCTCCCCCTCCCCTCTAGAGGGCTGGTCTCCACAACTTCACTCTCCCCCCCTCCTTCATCTCCCATTTTGTTCACCTTAATAGAAACATAATTACAAGGCAGCAGAAGTAATAAAACAAAGCAACTGAGCCCAGAAAATTTGGGGAGGGGGACTGATGACAGCAAGTGGTAACCCCACCCCCCTTTGAATTGGAGTGGGAACAGAGAGCAGACCTTGGGACTTTAATCATGTTCTCAAAATATCAGACATCATATTTCTATGCTGTCACCCATAGATTGCTATCCTCTTGCATTGAAAGCAGGTGAAAAATGCAAGCTATATTTCCTTTTTCATGTTTTGTTTCATACAAAAAGAAGGTAAATAGTAATACTATCAGGGTAGAAGAGAGCTTTTCCACTATCCAAAGTAATATTACAAAACATCTGCCTATGCCCTTGGTGTCCCATCATTCTTCAACAGAGAGGATACTGAAAAGCTTTACTCCTGATATATCTGCCCTGAGATCACTCAGAATGACCATTGCTTCCTTATATAAGCAGTGATCTTGAATACATTCTGTAGTGTAGGTACCTAAATACTTTGAAGGCACCAGTGACCAGACGCAAAGGGAGCCTTATCTAAAGTTGTCAAGCAAGCCAAGGAAGAAAACTATTACCAGACAAGGGTCTTATGGTTATCTGTGCAGGAAATCAGTAAAGGACAAAATGTTTTCAAAGGATTTTTTTTTAAAGATCCCCTTTCCAATATCATCAGCTAGACTCTGTTCTACAAGTCTGCCCAAACTAATCCAGCCTTTCCCCTAAGGCAGTGATGGCGAACCTATGGCACGGGTGCCACAGGTGGCACGCAGAGCCATATCTGCCGGCACGCGAGCCGTTGCCCTAGCTCAGCTCCAGCGTGCATGTGCACTCCGGCCATCTGATTTTCGGCTCGCACAGAGGCTCTGGGAGGGTGTTTTCGGCTTCTGGAGGGCCTCCGGTGGGCGGGGGAGGGCGTTTTCACCCACCCTAAGCTCCAGGGAAGCCTCTGGAGCCTGGGGAGGACGGAAAACGGGCCTACTAGGCCCACCAGAATTTGAAAAATGGGCTGTTTCTGGCCTCCAGAGGGCCTCCAGGGTGGTGGGGGAGGCCATTTTCACCCTCCCCAGGGATTGAATTATGGGTGTGGGCACTCGCGCATGCACGATAGCGCGCGAGCACGCGCTTTCGGCACCCGAGGAAAAAAAGGTTCGCCATCACTGCCCTAAGGTGTCCAGAATAATTGAGTTTGAATGTTGTGCTTGAAAGTACACTTAATTTAAGAGTAAACCTTTGCAATGCTCTCTTTATGTGTCTGGGCTAGAGCTCCCAATATCCTAGCCTCCAAATTTTAGCCTATGGCCATTTCTTATCGTAAATATTCAATTAACCCTTCCCTTTTTAAATCAGTGATCTCCGATCAGGTGCGCTGTCCATCCTTATTGGGTATTGCTTAGCAAATAGAATCCTGTAATACAATAAACTAAGAACTGAAAATTCTATATTTAAATTTGTACTATTCACGAACCACCAGGGAAGTCTCCATTTCCTAACTGATTTTCAATAATATACCCTTTAATATTAAAGTACAGACAGTAGCAGCTCACTGTTTAGAGGAGGAAGACAGCAGGAAAGGGAGGAGACTAAGGGAAGTGGGTATAACAGAAAAATGGTATGCAGATAGCCAGCACCCTCACTAATCTTCACAATGACAATGTGGAAGTAGATCGCATGGCAATTTCCTCTATGAAACTCTGATCATATAAGTTGGTTATCATCATTATTGTGATTATGTTAGCTAAGTGCTTAAAGTGTTTAGGGAAAATGTTTCATAATACCGCATTATGAATAATATCAGCAACAAGCCTCTCTTTCTTTTTCCTTTACAGAAACTGGGTTTCCCCAAACTTCTTAGCCTTGTCAATTAAGATCGAAGAGTTGGCTTCCTATTTAGCATGTGGTATAAATCCTGTTAGTTTGGTTTCTATTCTAGTCTATTCAATTCAATACATTGAAGATGTGCAGAAAGGGCCAATTAAGTAACCAAATTAAGTTTGTTGCAGAACCCAGCTAGTTTATTAGCCGAGGGATTCTTTGAAAGAAAATACTTTTAGTGAATATTAAATAGAAGCATTTAATGTGATAAATGAGAAATGGGAATTGGAGGAAGATAAGTATTATTGCTTTGCATAGCTCAATTATTATCTTATGAAAAAAACAAAGCAACAATGGCCAATCACATCACATCACATCTTTTCATCGGAGTAATGAAAGGTAAGGACAGGGGAAAAACTCTTAACATTCAGTACTTAATGAACTGCACCTTTCTCATAATTAGGGTCCCATCATATGGCTGCAGGAGGGAGGGACAAAATGACATAGCAAAAAAAAAAAACCAGATACTTACGGTAGATAAGCAGACCCTCCTTGTAGTTTGGCACCATCCCAGAAACAATCTAGTGGAGTCACAACAACGCAGGGGAAGAGCTTCTCAATCATCTGACAATAAAAGGAATAATAATCATGACACATACATATAAATTCATGCAGCCAGTTCTCATATGTCTATGGGGATTCTTTCCTCTATTTTAATCTGTTAACATTTTCTTCATTTTACTGCATACCTGATTACTTATTCTGCAATCCTTTCCCTACTATTACTAAAATCTAAAAACCTATATTGATTTTTTTTAAATAGAAATTTGCTCTGGGAACCAAGGAGTACCATCTTAAATACAAAGTCTACAATCTAAACAACACCTTACTCTGTAAGATATTGAAAGCCAAGTCCTAGCATTGGCTAATCAATGGGAAGTCTTCACTCAAAGGATAGCATCCTGGCTAATGTGACAGTAATTTGGTGAAGGGTCAAACACTACAGTTTCTTACAATCCAAGCCTAAGGAATATAAAATTAACAAAGATCAAGCACTGCTGAAAACAAAGAAGGAAAAAATAAATTTTTCTACTCCACAGAATGGAATGGAGATTAAAAAAATCACAGGTAGCCGAAATTTTGAATAGAGATAAGTGACTGTTATTAGAATAAGAAGTCCAGTGTATTAAAAAAAAACCAGATCTCCGAATCCAAAAGGATGACTTGAAAAGATGCTCTTTTGTGATGGCATTTTAAAAAGATTCCATTTATTCCCCATAGCAACCTCAAGATCACCTCTAGCATCTACTCCATTCTCCAGTAAAACCAGTAATCCTCCAGGAAATTACACTACTCAACAAAGAGATCTTCCCCACACGTTTCATCTCCTTTCTATAGCTACCACACAATGTTGGGACAAACGGGCTGTTGTTTTTTGCTTGGCAGCTGCATATATTTGCTTTAGAGCAATGTTTTTCAACCTGGGCAACTTGAAGGTGGGTAGAACTTCAATTCCCAGCATTCCCCCAGCCAGCCCATGCTGGCTGAGGGATGCTGGGAGTTGAAGTCCACCCATCTTCAAGTTGCCCAGATTGAGAAACACTGCTTTAGATTCTTAGGAAGACAGGTCTGTGAAACTGAAAATAGTTGGCCTTTGGAGGTGGGTAAAAGTGTTCATGGATGTGTTTTGCTTGCAGAGTCCTAGTGAATCATCTCCATGCATATTTTAGCTTTATTTTTATTTTTTTTAAAGAGTATCAATAAAAATAGACATTTTGATGTTGGGATATTCTAGAGGCCTCAGATTGGAGCCTGAGGGACCAAATGCACACACGGTTCATCAGCTCTTGTTGTAGAGGCATATATTCCCTCATATACTCACCCGGGCAATCATTCCATTCTCAATTATTGGGACACCTGATTTGTAACATATTTTGTTGAGATCCCATGATCTAAGAGTAAGAGCAGAGAGAGCAAAGATCAGGAAATCAGGAGTTCTGGGAGAGAATTGTCCTAACTAATACAAGATTTATATGAAGATATTTAAATGAGACTTCAATATATTTCAAGACAATAAATTTCTGAACATCAGATCTTGGACAGAAGACCATGATTTGTATACCGTTTATGATTTTGTGGTAGTGTATAGTTAGTAAGTGACCACAACAGAATACTGAATTAACTAGATCTTGGTTTCATCCAATGATAGGTAATTCTGCAGACCAAGATTGCTTGTGGCTCCATTACCACAGACAATGCAGTTCAAAGAGCCATAGAAAAGCCCAACTACTTTCCCAGCTGCCGTTAGCAGGCAGAAATCTGAAATTATTGCCATCCACCAATTGATTTGCTGCTGAGTAAGGGATGATAACAGATATTCTGACATCTTGTTGGTAAGTTAATTAGCAAGTCAGCTAATCGGCAGGCAATAAAACAGTTGATTCTATATCTAGTAGAATGCTGGAAAAAGGAGGAAAATCTCATGGCTTCTTTTTTCCTTGCAGTGAACCTACTCAAAATTAGCAGGAGGAAACCAGCCCTCTCCACCAGAATTGCTAAGAGGAAAGGGATGGTGCTACCCAAACAAACAGTAAAACTGCTGATTTCCTGCAATGGAAAACCAGAAATCTGCAAGTACAATTTCGGAGGAGAGGGGCTTCTAATAGAATGAGTGAATGAAAACACTCCAACAGAACAGATCTTATTATTAGTGTAATACAGTTGCTCCATGTCAGACTTACTTTCCAAATAGTAAGACTTGCACTTTACTAGCAGCCAAAGCAGCTTCAAGATGCATTTCCAAGGCATCTGGAGTTAGGATGTTTTCTCCTTCCTGTTTGGGAGTTTGTATTAGCATCTGGGATGTGTACAGAGATTCTTCACCAAGCTTTTCTCTTGTGTATCGGAGCTCTTGGCTGACACGACTGCCCTCTGCAGAGGGAGAAAAAAATGAATGGAATCAATATACCTTTCTCTTATCTCTCCCACTGTTAAATCAGCTTTCACATTATCATCAATCAAGATATTAAAATTGGGGATATGTTCATATCAAATGCAATTCAGTTAAAGTTTTACATGCTACTACTTAATTTTAAAAGTAATCCTCAACATGTAACTATTTGGTTTGTGACTTTCTGAAGCTAAAATAGTCCTGAAGAAGTGACTTATGACTGGGCTTTGCACTTATGACCATAGCAGCTTCCCCACGGTCATATGATCAAAATTTTGGTGCTTGGCAACCAGCATGTATTTATGATGGTTGCAGCATCCCAGTGTCATGTGATCATCATAGTGACCTTCCCAGCCGGCTTCTAACAAGCAATGTCAATGGGGGGAAGCCGGATTCATTTAAAGACATGATTTACTTAAGAACTGCAGTGATTCACTTTACAGCCATGACAAAAAAAAGGTTGTAAAACTGGGCACAACACACTATCTTGCCTAGCAGAGAAAATTCTCTGCTCCCGATTGTGGTAATAAATCAGAGACTACCTGTATTTTTTACAGATTCAAGATGAATAGTTCAGTAATGCATTTTTCTCATGCTCAGACTTAAAATGCAGATTCAACATTCTAATATATGTCATAGAAAAAGACTTGAGCCATCCACAGAAAGTATCAACTAGTATCAGTACCTCACTGTCGTATCCCCACAATGTCATTCTTATTGGATATCCTAGCTCAGTGATGGCGAACCTTTTTTTGCTCGGGTGCCAAAACAGCGCGCAATAACACGCACGCGTGTGCTCACACCCATAATGCAATGCCCTCCCCTGCGCGCTGCACCCCCCCCATGCATGCGCACAGGGCTCACTGAAGCCTCAGGAGCCTGTGGATGGCAAAAAAACAGATTCCAGCTGATTTTTGGCCTTCCGGAGGGTGGGGGGGAGGTCGTTTTCGCCTTCCCCAGGCTTCAAGAAAGCCTCCGGAGCCTGTGGATGGCGAAAAACGGACCCAACGGCCCAACTGGAAGTTCAGAAACGAACTTCCGGTTGGGCCATTGGGCCATTTTTCACCCTCCCCAAGCTTCAGGAAAGCTGGAGCTGATGTAAGGCAACGCCTCGCATGCCCTCAGATATGGCTCCGTGTGCCAACTGTGGCACACATGCCATAGGTTCGCCATCACGGTCCTAGCTGATTACTACGATCACTAATCTCAGCCTGCTGAATTGTCCAATAGATTCCACAGTCTTACCAATGAAATCTAAATCCTTCTAGGCAGTTTTACAACTTTCATAAAAAAAATATCTTGGTTGTTTTTCCCCTTTTTACATAAGCAAAGTTTATCAACTAACTAACTGAAAGGTCAGTTTAAATCAATTTCATAATCTCTCTTAAAACAAATCCTGCAGATAAGCAAAATGTTTTCCCTAAATTTTTCTCATATTGCACTTTTACCAGTGTTTGAGCTCAAGCAAGCTGCCTCTCATCTCCCCAACCCAAAGGCTGTTCATTGCTACCTACATCCATGATTGCCCCATTTGGGAAAGACTTGGGTTGTAGCTTTTAACTAGAATTTATATGAAGAAAATCTGATCTGATAGCCAGGCTCCTTTGGTGCAATTGTCAACAACACAGATTTATGTACTTTCAAAAACAGACAAACACATAGCAAGCGCTGAAAACGAAGAGAAAACAGTTGTTTTTCCTCTTTTTTTTTAAACAAAATGTAAGGATATGTTCATTAATCCAGGAATTGCTGTAGCTCAGATGGAGCTACTGATTGACTGAAAATCTTTACACTTGCCTCTTGGCCAGCTGGAAAGATTCCTGGTGTTCCTTGCCTGATTGTAACATCCTGAAGTCAGCAGGAATAACACTAACTGCACGAATGAGTTCAAAATGCTTTTGAGAACTTGGAGAGTTGAAGCAGTAACATTAAAAAATGCTATAAATGGAGCTAGACAGACACAAATGTTAGTTCTGTTGAATCCTGAAAGATATGAGAGATGTGTTCAATTCTCATTCTTCTTTGAAAGCAATGGATGGGGAAGAAAAATAAACACACCAGCTCCACGGCAGGAGGCTGCAAGAATGGAAACAGCTGGATCAAGCAGATCCAAAACTGGTTCTGATTCACTCCTGCCCTGACATGGGACCTTCTGTTGGCTATCACCATCCAACTTTTCATCTGCCAAAGAACAGCAGATACTTACATTATGATGGAGTTGCCTCAGCGATGCTTTTATCTGTGAAGACTCAGGAACTAACAGTCCTAATGTTTTCCAGCTATCCAAATTAAAGGATTGGGATTACTTTTAACTGTGTAATTAATTAAAACTGCGTAAAATACACAAATTTAACACTAATGTTAATTAGTGTTATATGCGTAACACTAAATGGCACCTAGCCTTTTACATTTCTAAATTTGACAAATGTAGTTTCAACAGTTATCAACTCCTTCCCTTCCTTTCCAATTATTTTTTCCACTAAAATTCACCTGCCAAATTGACTTCCTGCATTGTGGAGGATCTTCCTTTTAAAGAAAACTTTGGACAAAAGCATAATGTGAAGTAGCAATTTCTGTGGGCTGGGCCTAGGAATGGGTAAGAAGCACTTGCCCCTTATAGATTTTCCACAATAGAGTTCAGCTTTAGTGGTTGTGATGTTTTCTGCTTGTGTTTTAAATAAAAGCATATAAAGTGTGGTAAGACAAGTAGACAGTAAAGAGGATGAACTTGATGGAGAGTTCCATCAAGTGCCATTATCAAAGTAACAAAAAGAAAAACATTGCTTGAGTCAAAATTATGGGGAAGATTACAAAAACACTTCAGATAAACCCTCCTCCAATCACACAAAATCTAAAAGAAGGAAGAGGGGAAGCACAATCAGACTTGCACAATGATATTACTATAGGCAATATAAATAAAGGGTTCAGGGGACTCTATTTCTTAATCTGGTTTACCTTGTAGAGTAGCAAATGGTACATACTCAGAACACAATGTGGCCCTTAATTTTGTGACATAGAAAATTGACTATTGTACATTGTACTAGTGTTTCAGGAGTCACAGAAATGATATAAGAAATGAGAGTTTTTATACTGTTAAAGTGAAATACTTCTTTGTACCAAAAGAGGTACCTTGGAACTGTAGAAAAAGTTAATGGTGACCTACAAGATGACTCTTCTTCTTGTCCATCAACTTCACAAATAAGTAGCATCTTAGATGTTCTTATATCAAAGTACCTAAAAGTTAGTACAGGCAGCCCATTTAGGATCCCTGCCTAGGTACCCAAAACTCTGCCATTCCAATATTTTATTTATTTAAAAATAGACAGCTTTCAATGATGCATCTTTGCTCTCTCGGAAATAATTGTGAGAGAGCAGCTCTAGGTTGTAATCTTAAAACACTTCCCCTCCCAAACTGTCTGAAATTGTGCTGCCAATCCCTCTTTGCCACCAGATTTGAAGAGTTTGGGGGGGTTGAAATTTTTTTTAAAGATGAAAGTGGGAGTTACTTGCCTCCAGAAACTTCCTGCTTTCTTTCCCATTCTTAATACTCCTAACAATCCATCCCACACATTCCAGAAGGGTGATAGCATCCCCTACAGTTTTCCAGCTAATTAGGACAATGAGTTATAGCCCAAGACTTGAAAAGTTGCAACCCTCCATTGCTCTCTCTGTAGTCAATCCTCTGTTCAGCTCCCTGGACCTTAATATTCTTTTAAATACCTTCTTGAGATTTGTAGCTGTGGTTTCAGCTATGTGTCTTTGGGCAATTCATTCCCCTTTGACTCTGCCTCAACTCATATTGATCACTTACTGGGGAACAGAGCAATACCATTTCTGCTACCCACCATTAGCAACATTGCTGGCCGTCTTCTAGATATTTTCATAACAGTGTTGATTTCTCCAATGAAGTAACACATGTACAACCAGGTACTTCATCTCAAGACAAACATGATGACTCAGTATAGAACCAACACTGGTCTCCTACCCCGCCACTAGGGTCAAGATTTGCTGCATTGCATCTTAATGAAAGGGGGGGGGGGTGAGAGAGGATGTCTGCTAAACCATCTTGCCAATTTATCATAGAAACTCATGAATATGACAGGTGAGTCTAGAACAGTGATGGTGAACCTTTTTTGGCTCGGGTGCCAAAAGGGTGTGGGTGAGCGCGATAGCGTGCACATGCGTGCCCACACCCATAATGCAATGCCCTCTCCCCCACACATGTGCACAATCCCCGCGCTGCCCCCTGTGCATGCGCACAACCCCCCTGCGCTGCCCCCAATCATGCACACAGGCCTCCCTGAAGCCTCCAGACTTCCGGTAGGCCCGTTGGGCCGTTTTTTGCCATTCCCAGGCTTCAGGAGGCTTTCCTGAAGCTTGGGGAGAACGAAAAGGGCCGAAAAGAAGGCTGAAAATCAGCTGGCCAGCACACGCATGCGCGCTGGAGCTGACATAGGGCAATGCTTCACGTGCCCTCAGATATGGCTCCGCGTGCCACCTGTCTAATACTCTGTTTTCTAGACTGTTAGAAAACATAAACACACATAGTAGACACAATTCAATTGTTAAAATGCTACAAAAGCTGTTAACAGAATGTCACTATAATTCTAATACTGTAGTTTGCATTAGCCGAATTCTCTCAAAAAAAACTCCTAGGATGCCAGTAAGGGAGGAGGCCATGCCAAGGAACATAGGGAGGGGACAGACACACTACATCCTTCTGAGCTGGAGGGGAAGCATCAGGCTCAGAATCCAAACCATTCCAGGCTGTTTGGGAGGCAAAACACCAGGAGTCATGCTGTGCTATGCTGATCTTGACTAGGCCACCCAAGAGGAAAACCACACATGCAAAACCAGAATTTGAGGAAGGGTGGAGAATATGTTCAGTCCAAACTTTAAAGCCACAGGCAAAGATGGATCCCAAAATTTAAAAAGTCCATCTTGATGGGCTTTAAGTATAGAGTCTCATTAACAACTGCCTGGATATGGGTTTATGTTGTACAATGGCCAGGGCAAAAATAAGCATGGGGAGAGATTGGCATGCACACAAATCCCTCCCTTTGGCACAGAAACCTGGCTTAACTTTGCCGTTCTCAATATCTGCAATGTAGAAAAACTCCTGAACTGAACTAGCCTTGTTTGTGCTCTGTCTTAGGTGAGTAATGGTGGTTCAGGGGCATTTTTTTTCTTTATTACACCCTTTGTAGTAGAAAATGTAGAGTATCTGCAAATGTTGTGAAGAGGAAAAAGAGGGGAGCTCTTCTTATAATTAAGTTTAATTTGGAACAGGAGAATCTGAAGCTTCAAAGTGGATTGAGGAAGCCTCAAATTCCAACACCTTAATTAACCAGGGAGCAGCATGAAAAGACAAGGCAAACAGAGAAGCTGCCAAATATGCTTATATGGGGCACTCTCCTCTCTGACAGAAAGGGAGCTAAACTAGGAATTGTCAGTCATTATACAACTCCCCCTTCCACATCTGCTCCTGTTCACCTCCCCCTATACTGAGAGAACTGCTTTGTTTGATGCAAAATTGGGAGAGGAGGTTCTAGGATCCAATGAGGTAGCAACAGTGAGCATGTTAATGAGAAGCCCTATGCAAATTCTTTTTTATTCCAATTAACAAAGGAAGCCCTCTCCTTTTTCATGCAAAAGATTCTCTTCCCTCATGATCAAACCTCAATTGTATTTCTGCTGAGTAATAGATTGGATTATCTCTCATTCCTCTTCCATATATCGCACATACACACACAGGAGAGATACCATAACCCATTCCCACAGCCTCTCGAAAATTTAGTTTCCTCATACAAGAGAAGCAGGAACACAAATATTACGCCTGTAAACTACAGACATCCTGGATCCGAACTGTGCAGTGCATCCCACAGGATTTGTACCTAGATAATTTACTTTTACAGACTTTTTAAATCTTGCTTGCTATCTATCAGGCTTCAGGGTACAGTACTGTTAGATCACACACTGCTTTTTATTCTTGCAAAACCATAGCACGCCACACTCTGTTGTGATTCATTATATGGGATTATTACGTGGTCATTCACAGAAGCATCCTATAAGATTCTGGGACAACCCAATCAACTGTCTTACCTAGCTGAGAAATGGACAGTTGTACAACCGAATTGCAGATGAGATCAATTACCTGTTGTTGACAAAAGCAGCGTTTCAGTTAACACTTCTCCTATCTTTCCTCTTGGATATAGCAAAGCCACTTCTCAGGCAGTGAAACTTCACAATTATCCCGATAATTATAGGTTCTTGAATAAATTGCTGGACACCTCCTCTTTCCTGGGTGGGCCACCCAAATGAGTCCCCCTAATAGCCCCTCCTATTTTGTTTCCAAGTCACTTATAAGAGTCCAAGTTAAAGAAGATAGGTTAGGGTTTTTGTTGTTATTGGTCCGCCTGGCAAGGGAAACTGAAGAGAAGAACAGGGAATACTGTAGCCTTTGCTATTGAGTACTAAAACAAGGAGTCTTACAGCCCAGGATCAGATGAAGGTAATTAGAAGGAGAGTATCTGTTTTACTCTTTTACAAGCAGGCAAAGACATTCAGGTAGACATCTGGCAATTAAATTGATTGCTTTGCTGAAGTTTGTTTTAATTAGGGCTGGTGTTATTTCCTTTTGATTGAATTGTTTTATTTTTCAGTTGTAATTCTATGTATTTGTATTTTAATAGTGCTAAGCCTCCTTGAGCACATTTTTGGCATATAGGCAAAATATAAATGTCATATCTAAACAATGAAAATAATCAATTGGCAACTCTTCTCCAAGAACACACGTGAAATATTTGTGTGTAAGTGTAATTACCATATCTAGGTTCCAAAAAATCCAGATAACAATTACATAGCAGCAAAGATACAAGAAAATTTGCTGGCATATAATAGCTATTGCTTTTTATAGCCCAAATATGAAAGACCTAGTGTAATTTACAGTAATTTAGAACCACAACATAGGCACAAGATTTAAATCCTTTTCCATAACATAGTCCTCATCTAGATATTTATTTATACAATGGTACCTTGGTACTCAATTGCTTTTGAAACTCATTGAATTTGGTACTCAATGCATTTTGATGTGAAAATTTTGTCCCGGTAATCATAGATTGCTTGGTACTCAATGCATAAGCTAAAACTAATAATAATAAGCTTCTTCTCTGGTAATATTGTACTTTTAACTAGAGCATACAAAACATTTGCTAGACCAATTCTCGAATAGAGCACATCTGTCTGGAACCTGCACTGCATATCGGACATTAATACAATTGAGAATGTCCAGAGATATTTCACGAGAAGAGTCCTCCACTCCTCTGTTCACAACAGAATATCTTATGCCACCAGACTTGAAATTTTGGGCTTAGACAATTTAGAACTATGTCGCCTTAGGTCTGACCTAAGTGTAGCACATAAAATTATCTGCTACAATGTCCTACCCCTCAATGACTACTTCAGCTTCAACCGCAACAATACACAAGCACACAATAGACACAAACTTAAGGTAAACCGCTGTAAACTTGATTGCAGAAAATACGACTTCAGCAACAGAGTGGTCAATGCCTGGAATATACTACCTGACTCTGTGGTTTCTTCCCCAAATCCCAAAAACTTTAACCTTAGACTCTCTACTATTGACCTCACTCCATTCCTAAAAGGTCTGTAGGGGCATGCATAAGCGCATCAATGTGCCTACTGTCCCTGTCCTAATGTTCCCATGTACTCATAACCATCTCATGTATACATGTTTATACTTTAAGTGTAATCTTATATATGCTTGACAAAAATAAAAATAAAACTTATGGGTTGGCTGCCTTGTGATTCATTACATTATTCCTAATGGGAAAATGTGTTTGGTACTCATCATTTTTGGTACTTATCACACCTCCTGGAACCAATTAATGATGAGTATCAAGCTACCATTGTATTTCTCATTTCTAGATCGCCCGATTCCTTTCCCTGCCACCTACAAATATTCATTAAAAAGAAATAAGGTCCAATAACACAGTATATTGTTCCACACAACCTAGTTTTTGGCTAAATTATCAGAGCTCTCTTAGCTCCTGCTGAACTTTTCCTGTGCACCAGCAGACAGGAAGGACATGCACCATAACAAAATGCAGGAGAGTGAGTTCCTGGGAAAAATGAACTCTTGCAAGTCACTTCTGATCTTTAGGTGGTATGAAAGAACTAATGTTCTACTCAGAGACACATAAAACTTTTTATTTTCCATGTGTGGATTGTTGGGGAGCTCAGAAGTGGTGAGGGGAACTCTCATGCTACAAATACGTACCAACCCAGAAAAAAATGTGTTTAGAAAGTCCCAAAGACTAACATTTTAATCTAGAAAGAAAAGCTATTACTAAAAATGAAGATGGGACTGTTAACATGTGATAAGCACTAATATGTGCCTATGGTTCCCAGGCAACAGATTTGGAAGATAGAAAACGTATCTTAATCTTTTCAAATATTGTAATTTTAGCATTGGAAAAATTGCTGCACTTCTGGAGAAAGGAAAAAAATCAGCACCGCATCTTCCAGTTTAAAAGTGCAAGGAAACTCAATGGGGAAGATGGCAGGAAGTCAGAAGTCACTCCCACTCCCACTGCTTTTTTGCCCACCCAAGGTCATTTATTTCTCTGTTTAGGTAAGGAAATATCTCTGAAACAATAACCCAATGGGTACAGGCTGTCTAATATACCACTAAAACTCTTGTAGTCATGCTGTTTAACTGGGCAAAACAGTGGATCATAGAGCAACAATTTTTGAACTAAGGGCTAATTTACAAAATCTGTCCAAAATGCACTATTTATAAAATACAAATAAGGCTTGTTCATTTAAATAACATGTGACATTTTCTTTGTTTAAATAACGTTAACTGCATAATATACCATGAATACAGTATATGTAGAACAGTTGAAAAATCTTATACCATTGTAGATTCCCCCCCCCATCTTTAATGTGTCTTCTTTCTTTTTAAAATTTTGTAACAAATTTTTACAATTCATATATTGCTTAGAAAGTCTCTAAATTTGGTTCCTAAGATACTGTACAAGTTGATACAGAGTCATTCCTAAATCCGATAGGAAGCACTACCTGTTGGAATAAGAAATTGAGCAAATAAAAGCTTCACTATATGATCCAAAGCACTAAACTGCCCTCAGTGATACTGCATTTTTCAGCTAACCTGAAAGCATTATTAATTCCCAAGTGTGAAATCTGTGATATTCTCAGCCCTGAAGAAGACAGTCTTATAATGACAATCTGGTAAACTGCATGAAGCAAGAATAATTTGTTATATGTTTGCACAGGTTCGCCTGGTGCACCAGTTGCGGCCATACTTGGAGAAGGAGGCTCTACTCACGGTCACTCATGCCCTTGTCACCTCCCGCTTGGACTACTGCAATGCGTTCTACATGGGGCTACCCTTGAAGAGTATCCAGAGACTTCAGTTGGTGCAAAATGCAGCTGCGCGTGCTGTGGTGGGTGTGCCAAGGTACACCCACGTGACATCGATACTCCGCCAGCTGCATTGGTTGCCCATCGGTCTCCGGGTCCAATTCAAGGTGTTGATCACCATCTTTAAAGTCCTTCATGGCTTAGGACTAGGCTATCTTCGGGACCGCATTCTGCCTCATACTTCCCTCCGACCGGTTAGGGCCCACAGAGTTGGCCTCCTCCAGGTCCCGTCGGCCAAGCAATGCCGGCTGGCGGGCCCAAGGGGGAGAGCCTTCTCCGTGGCCGGCCCCATGCTCTGGAACCAACTTCCTCCAGAGACCCGAACTATCCCCACTCTGCTGGCCTTCCGAAAAGCCGTTAAGACATGGCTTTTCCTGCAGGCGGGGGGTAGAGCTTAATCCACTCGAGCTCACCCCCAAGTATGTATGGTGTTGAATGGTTGTTGATGTTTCTTTATACTGTGTTTTTAATTTTTATATTTGCTTTTAATATTTTATATTTGGTTTATTCTTGTATTTTTCTCTGTTGTACACCGCCCTGAGTCCTTAGGGAGTTGGGTGGCATATAAGAATACCAAAATAAAATAAATAAATAAATAAATATGTATAACTTCCAACATCTATAAAAATAGTCTGACTTGATTTATATTATATAAAATCAGGGTAATATTCTACAAGATGAAACCTGAAATATTTGCTGAGAACTAGCAGCAAATAGTCTAACATCCCTAGGGAAGCCAGCATTCTCACTTGTATAAAGCATTCAAGGATCTTCTCTGAGAGAGTAGAGAATGTAGACAAAATCCTTATTTTGCTCATCCAATTGCTTTGGGGGTTACTATGAGAGTGCTTTCCTTTAGACTCACAAAACCTTACAGAAAAAGTAATGGGTATAATTAAATTTTAATTTTCCATTATTTTTACAATCATTTAACTTGATTGCAAAACAAAGATGAAATATGGATAAATACAAGCAATAGATAACCAGGAATACACATCTGCAACATACAGTACAATCAGGAGCGGGTTCCTAATTTTTTTACTACCACTCTGTGGGCGTGGCTTATTTTGTGGGTGTGGCTTGCCATCCATGTGACCGGGTGGGCATGGCTTCTCATACTGCTGAAAGGAGGGGAACTGAGATAGGTCCTGCTGCCCATTCCCCCTCCCATCAGCAGCTCGAGAAGCCTCAAACGTGCAAAAATGCCTAGGATCATCACCGCATATTCGTGGCTTCTCGGACTGCTGAAGGGAGGGGAATGGAGATAGCTCCTGCCGCCCGTTCTTTCAGCATCTCACGCACTCCCTCAGCCATCCTCCCCTGCTTGGACTCACTGTGGGGTAGGAAGGCAGCGCATGAGCAGTGCCAGAAATTCGGCTTCTGGGCATGCGCAGAAGAATTTTTTTTTAAAAAAAATTAATTTCTTTTTTAAAAAATGGCGGTGCCCAGGCACCAGCAACCGACCACACCGGTACTGTGACATCACCAGCGGGCCGCTACCAGTGCTATAGAGTGGACCGCACTGGTAGGAACCCACCACTGAGTACAATCCCTCCTTAGCTGTATTTGATCCCATTTTCCAGCTACTTCATTTCAGAGCTACATGGTTGACTCCCAGTCCTGAGCCACAAAACAGTAGTAACAGTAGTTACTCGAGATATGAGTTGCTTGCATTACTGTAAATGAAGTTGAATGTCATAATTTTATATTGAAAAGCCTGGCATTGCCACACAACATCTGAACATACTGTGTCTTAGGCAATCATCTCATGCTGGTATTACAGTATAACACTATTGTGATGATCATATATTCCTGCTGCTTCAGGAGCAGAATTCACTATTTATACAAGACTACTGCAAGTTTTGTATAAAGGCAGTCTCAATAATCAAAAATGAAGATATTGGAATCTAAAGTTCCTATTTGTGGCAATTGACTTGATTACATTTGCTCTGCTTTTCCTCCCGCACATATTTGTATCCTGGAAATATGCTACTTATTCATGACATTTGTAATTTGCCTTTCAAAATTTTATGAACTGTTAAACACTAAAAGTGGCATATCATATTGTAATCTTCAATTTTCCAGTTCAGTAAATAATACTGACTTAAAGTAAAATAGTATTACATTAATATATAGCAATGTGGAAAATATGTTTCTTATCTGGATCTTAGGGGTGTTCAGAGCTGTTTTGAGTCAATTGAATACATTCACATTTCTCCTTGTATAGTTCCACATTTTCAAAAGAATAAGCCCAAATCCAGGCCTTAGTCTAAAAGTTGAAGATAATTCTTACTGCTTTGTGCTCAAGTTCCAGCTGGGATCTTTCAGTTCACAGCATTTGCCAGAAGAAAGGCTTCAGTGATCAGATCCCAGCAGCTGAGTGAACTCATTTGAGTTGGGAGGAACAATTTTCAAAGCTACCATGTCTGGAATAGATAGAAAGAAACAATCTGAACTGTTCTTGAAGTGAGTAGTGCTTGAACCAACACAAGTTTGAGGAAGTTTAGCTGAGGGGAAAAAAAAGATCTAGTTCACATGTTGTACTAAGCCCTGGGTTATTAAAACCATGATTTTCTCTTAATAAACCACAAGTGGTTGGATTAACGCATCTTAAGCCAAAACTAAACAAATTACATTATAGTTTAGTAAAATGTGTGAATTTAATCACATTCAAACTAGACAGATTTAACCAACAAAGTGAGTTAAGAATATGATAAAAAATGAACATATTTACAAAATATTCAGTTTAAATTGTCATTCCAAAACGCATGGGCTATTTTTCCAGATTTGGATAAGGCATTCCTGTAGTAATAAAAAACAAAAGCTCTTCCTTCCCAGTGTCTTAATGCTCTCAACTATAGTGTCGTCTCAAACTATTTCTATGAACTGGGGAAGTGAATGTACCTTGTTATCATGATTCAATTCCTACACAGTGGACTATTTTCTGGAGATGGGATTTGATATGCTTTGTAGTATTTTAACATCTATTGAGGATTTGGAGATATGCCATAGAGCAAGGGTGTCAAACTCACGGCCTGTGGGCCGGATGTGTCATGCGCTGGCCACGCCCATGCCTGGTTTAGCAAAGGGGGGGAAGTCATGATACGTCACATTATGCCACCATGACAACGCGAGTTTTACACCACTGCCATAGAGTTGAATTTATGATGAAACTGAATTCTGATAAAATGGAATTCTTAGGTTGAGATGTTATTGAGTTTGTGAGCTAGACAATTTGCCAGCTTTAGATTAAACAGTTTCACAATTTGATATCTTTGTCCATAAAGTCTCAGATAGCCTCAGTGACTAAAAAGTATCTTTCTCTGGCTTTGAATGGAACAGCAGAACATCTGTTCCTTGACATAAAATCCTTAGCCATGATCACTGATGCTCAATATACTAGCTTGTTATAATGTACTCAACCAGGAAGTACCTCAATATCAGTTTAGAAGATTCAGCTAGTGCAATGCACAGCAAGTAGAATGCTTAATAAAACATCAATGAACACATTGATCCAATACCAGGAATTGCATATAGACTAGCTGTTCACTATCCATTATAGGGTTTTCTTACTGAATTATAAAAGTCTAAATGGATTAGAACAAGAATATCTTTTTTTTAAAAAAACCATTACATTTACACTGGTACCTTGGTACTCATCATTAATTGTTTCTGGGAGCTGTGATGACTATTAAAAATGATGAGTACTAAACAAATTTTTCCCATAAGGAATAATGTAGTGAGTCACAAGACAGCCAACATCAAAAAATTCTAGCTTGTGCGTTGAATACCAAACAAACAATGAGTACCAGGACAACATTTTTGTGTCAAAAACTATTGAGTACCAAATTCAATGAGTTTCAAAGTAGTTGAGTACCAAGGTACCACTGTAAGAGATATTCAAAATAAGAAGATTGCATTTACCAAGTCCCAGTAAGCATTTTGACAAGTATTAAGATTATGTAATTTAGAATTACTTCATGGAATGGGCTGGAGGAGAATTGCTTAGCGGTGATCATTATCCCATGGCTGTGAATATGGTACACATCATTTTTATCCATGGTTAATGCAACTGTTTACTCAAGTGACTCTATATTCTAGTTTCACATGGCACAGTACACTGAAGTACTAACTGACTACAAAAACAAGATTTCATTGTTTGCCTAGTAGCACCTAGTTGACATTGATTGATCTAAAAATTTATGGGTGGTCAGACTTGCTTAGTACTTAGATGGGGGACCACTGGGAATTCCAGCGTTGCTTGGCAAATCACTTCTATAAAACTGCTAAGAAAATTATACATAAATCTATGCATGCACAAATATTTTTGCTTAGACACACTCCATGAATAGATGTGCCAGAGAAGTGAGAGAAACCAGCTACATTTTTTAGCATTTGATGTACTTTTCACTGAAAAGTCAGGATTTTCTCAAGGCAACTACAACTTTATTGAAAAATATAGCGCTCCTAATACTGGCATCATTCAATTTACAGAGCTTAAAACAAAAGGTGTACTAAAGAGAAAAGCATTTCTACTTAAAATTCTTAATTCTGCTAAAGCAATCCTATCCAATTACTGGTATGCTCAGCATCAGAGTGGGAAAGACTCGGTTACAAAATATTTGGAGTTACCAGGTATCAAAAATGCCTATATTCTGTGAGATTGCCTATATTTGTATGTACATTATATTTGTATACATCCTGAGGAAACTACTCCTTTTGTCCAGAATCAAGAGCACTGATCCCTACTGCCACTTGTTTAAATTTCCCTATATAAAGGAGAATATATCCAGATGAACTTTTCAGAAGACATTGATTTAGTGGAAAAGAAATCAAAAATTTTCTTTGGACACAAAACCTTTCAGCATTCTAGGTATTGCAGCCATCAAACATAACACAAACCATAAACAGCCACAAAATTAAAGCACTTGTAAAGCACATCTAATTCCATTTGCTAAGTGGTATTAACTCAAACATACCATATCTCCATAAAACTCAGAGAGGATCTTTATAATTTTATTGAAATAGATTTGTTCTAGCTAAATCTCTACAAACTGTCACTTGATGGATTAAAATTACCGTTTCTATCATAGTGAGATCCGATCTCTCAAAGCCAAAGTCTGCCAGACCCTAGATCAGTGATGGCGAACCTTTTTCCCCTTGGGTGCCGAAAGCGCGTGCGTGCGCGCTATCACACGTGCGAGTGCCCACATCCATAATTCCAATGCTTAGGGAGGGCTAAAACGGCCTCCTTGCCCCCACAGAGGCCCTCTGGAGGCCAGAAATGGCTCATTTCCTGACTTCTGGTGGGCCCGGTAGGCCTGTTTTTCGCCCTCCCCATGTTCCAGAGGCTTCCCTGGAGCCTGGGGAGGATGAAAATGCCCCCCTGGAGGCTCTCTGGAAACCTAAAATGCCCTCCCAGAGCCTCTGTGCCAACCGAAAATCAGCTGGCCAGTGCGCAGATGCATGCTGGAGCTGAGCTAGGGCAACGGCTCGCGTGCCGGCAGATATGGCTCCACGTGCCACCTGTGGCACGCGTGCCATAGGTTCGCCATCACTGCCCTAGATTTTCTGCAAGATACTACATCATGCATATACATGAAAGCATCTTATGAATTTGGGGATGGCATTAGAGGAAAACTAGAGTACCTCCAAGAACGTTGTCTGCAAAATGTACATTGGAAAAGTAAAAATTCTGATACTTGATACTTTGTCTTTATCTAATTCCAAGTACTATAATGATTTGATGAACCCGGAGAAAGATATGGAATGGTAGGTACCCTATGTTGTTTTGGTGGCATTATACTTTTTTATTATATGACATTTTGAGTTGGCTTTTTAAAATCTTTTTTTTTTGTTCTCTGTTTATTACTGATATTATAGTAATCTTCCTCTTTTTCTTTATCTCAGTTGCCTATTCTAAGCTAATATAGGCACAGCACAGTTA
This sequence comes from Diadophis punctatus similis, assembly GCA_023053685.1. Classification (NCBI taxonomy): domain Eukaryota; kingdom Metazoa; phylum Chordata; class Lepidosauria; order Squamata; family Dipsadidae; genus Diadophis; species Diadophis punctatus. Next base: position 50,981,038 of record JALIGW010000003.1, read on the forward strand.
TTTTCATTTTGCTTCATTGTTTTAAAACATTGTTTTTGTTCTGTTTGGGCAAGAAAGTAAGAATATAGAGATACAGGTAGTCCTTGATTTACTACCACAATTTAGCCCAAAATTTATGTTGCGAAGTGAGAAATTTGGTAAGGTAGTATTGCTCCATTTTACAACTTTTCTTGCCATATTTGTTAAGTGAATCACCACAGTTGTTAAATTACCAACAACATTGTTAAGTGAATCTGGCTTTCCCATTGACTTTGCTTGTCAGAAGGACACAAAAGGTGATCACATGACCCTGGGACACTGCAACCATCATAAATATGAACCAGTTGTCAAGGATCCAAGTGTAATTCATATGACCATGGGTATGCTACAATGGTCATAATGTGAAAAATGGTCATAAGTCACTTTTTTCAGTGTTGTCGTAACTTCAAATGGTCATTAAATAAACTGTTTTAAGTTTAGGACTACCTGCATTTCTATGGATGAGACATAGTGGCAAAATATGGGAAAGGATACACTTTAAATAAAGCAAGCTGTCATAATTAGTGATTCACCAAGAAAAACATAAACCATTTTTTAGCATGCGCAGTACTAAAAAACCAGCTTCTGCGCATGCACAGAAGGAAAAAAACGGCTTCTGCACATGCGCAGAAGCAAAAACAAGATGGCTGCACCTATGGCGCCGCTGAGAGAGCCGGTTCGGGAGCGTGGCAGGCCTGGGTCGCTGCCGACTCTAGCAACCCAGGCCGCCAAGTTACTACTGGCTCCATAGAACCGGTCCAAACCGGGAGGAACCCACCTCTGATCTATGCAGAAAAAGCCATCCACTTTTGTTGCTATTTGGAACTAAGGAACTGTGGAATTGTTACTGATTGGCAATGTACAAGATAAAGTATCTGTTTTTCATTTGATGAAGTACATTTGTGCAGATCTGATTTTCAAGATACACAGCAAGAATAGAAAAGCACAGGCTTCTAAGTCAGACATGATCTTTGCGGGATGGTCTGTCTCTAAGGACATCTACCTGTTCTACCACATGCTCCTACTACGTGCACATGCTCCTAGTCCACTCCTAAAATGATGCCATCTTTTAAATTGGGACCTAGGAAGCATAGCTTTTCCATGGCAATCCTTGGCCTATGGAACACCTTTCCCCCTGATGTTTGGCAGGTCCCCACCCTTTTAACTTTCCAAAAAGCACTCAAGACCTGGATTTTTCCTTCAAATGCTGGAATAGGTTGAGATGAACTTGTTGTGAGCTGCATGAGATAATTCAGCTATGGTGCCAGGTCTTATGGCTTTACTGTAATATTTTTAATTGTAAAGAGATGGTGTTTTATTTTTTGGGTTGTGAGCCACCCAGAGTTTGGTACATGATGGGCTGCTATATAAATGTTTTAAATAAATAACTGACCAGAGTAACAAAGAGTTCACAATATAAATAAAAGAAAAATATTAAACACAGTGTGTTAAGTAAACAAGATAATGTGTATTTTAAAGACAAAGTAAATTAATTTTTCATATTTATAAAGGCTTTGCCAAAGCCCAAGTGCACTCTCATTAAAAGTTTGTGAAAGTTTAACTTGGGTAAACATAGAAAAATGCAAAATCAGGGAATACTGCTTTTTTTAGGCTAAAATTGGCTTCCCTACATTTGGTTCTCAAGTATCTGCAACATATTATTTTTTGCTCTTTATTCCTGATTTTAGCTAGCTTGCTTAGTTTTTACCATTCAAAAACCTTCTACATTTTTTTCAATTACATATTTTGGAGTTTAATATTTTGGGATCTGAAAAGGTTTTTTGATATTACAACCATAACTGTGCACAAATGTTTTGTGCTAGAGAAGATATTGCATTATAGGCCAAAAGCCAAAAGCGACGAGAGTAGTCTCATATTAATTTACAATATTGACATCTGTATGCATTGTTATACATTGCAAGATCCTAACAGATCATTTAAAAAAGCACATCCCTTACTGGTTTCCCTTCTTATTTAGAAGAGAAATAAAGCAAATGTTTTAAATTTAAACAAGATAGGAAAAGCATGCAGAACATAGTTTCTGGAATTCTTTTCAAATCCTTTACCAGCAGCATAGGAAACATCTGTATTTTGTTTTCTATTTATGCAGCAACTTATTTTGTTTATGGGTATATTCATCTGCTTTCTCCCAAATATTAAATAAGGTGTGTGCATATGTGTGGCACCTCTCTGTGGGATGTGACAGTTTAACAGAGTAAGTCTAGTTTGGTTTAATGAAGGAGGCTTATATACTGTATGTATTGCCACTGTGTGCATTTGCCTCTATAATGGTGTGTAAGTATGCGCTACGAAGGTTGCTTCACATACGCTCCATCCTGGGCTATATGACAAGGGGGAAGGATAGTTTGGAAGGGAGGAATCCACAATATGCCAAGCTACTGCCCAAATGTTTCTCCCATCAGGATGCACTGGGTTTTTTCTTCTTCTTCACAACCCCTGACTAAATGCAGCTCATTATAGAGCTAAATCATTTTCTGCTGACTTCTGCTACTATATCAAATTTGGTTTTGGTCTGTTGCATTTTGAGAGTTATCTTCTAGTTGATGGACAGACAGACATACACAAACCTAAGCTTCTTTTTCACAATGTTCTTCTATTGTTGGGTTGGGTTGGGAAGAACAAAAAGCAATAATTAAAAACGAATATCACTGAAGGAAATGCCTTAGGATTCCATATTATGAATAGTTGTATCCATGATGAATTATTTTTTTTGCTTTATATGTGACTAAACTAAAAATATTAGTCTTAATATTAGATATCAATGCTATGTAGAATAAACTTGTTGCCTAATACAAGAATGTGTCAAATGACAATTTTTAGGAAGAATTATATCATATTTTGTCTTCACCTTCCTATAAGGTTTATTTTGGTTTACAAACTTTAATTATTATGAAACTTGTCAACTTGTCCTTTCTGAAAGGATTAAATAATATTTTGCACTGCCAAAGTCTGGTTGAAGCCTTCATGCAGGCAAGTGACTCCATATCTGCTCACTGCAGTACTAGGAAACTCCTCAATAAACAATTAGAAGCTGCCTTATAAGAAGTAGAAAACCAGTCTAGATGGACTTGGACTTGAGCCAGGTTGAAAATAAGGCCCCAGCATGGACAGTTTATGTTTGGTTTAATCCATGATTACTCCTATCAGCAATTAACTGAATAATGCAGCCATAATGGAGACCAAGGGGACAGCTGTGTCCCCTCCAGTTCCATGTGGGGATCTGATTTCTTGGCTGACCTGAAATAGAAAGCAGGATAGTGGAGGGGCCACACACACACACACACACACACACACACACACACACACACACACACACAGAGGCGGTGGCAGCTGAATCTGATTTTTTTTGCAGCGTCCCCTGCACAGAGCAGGCAGCACGCACATGCCATGGGCCACCTTCAAAGTGTTGAAGGGCGGATTAGCTGGATTAAGGCGGCTATGAAAGGAGCCATGCTGCTCAGGAGGAAGTCTCGCTGGGGGCAGGCTAAAAGAGCCATTTTTACCTGTCCTGGCTGCTCTGAAAGGCTGGCCGGCCGCTAGCTGCCTACTGCTGTCAAAACACATCCAGCCAGGATCCTGTTCCTTGGTTGGCTCCATCAAGAGAAGAAAGGGTGCCTAGGCACCCTATTAAGCTAACCGCTTGGGGCTAAACAGTTTGAGGTAGGGGGAGATGTGCTGCATCCCCTGGTGCTTGTTCTCTAACAAACCTAATGGGGGACAAAGACAAGAGACGCCAGGCTGCTTTCTAAATAAATAAGGTGGGGGGAGCGTGGAGCGCTTGGCAGGCCGGGCGCTGGGATCCGGCTTTAAGAAGAGCAGTGAAAGGCCTGTTTGAGGCCTACTCCCCAATCCCCAGGCCTGGCTTGCCCTTTTGTTTATTCCAGACCTAAATTAATGTCTTTATTTACCAGAAATGCAAAGGGCTCAGGTTCCCAGTGCGGAGGGGGCCAGCGGGGAGAGGAATGGCCTGAAGAAGCCTTGGCCAAAGATATGGGGAAGGCCCAACCCCCGAAAAAGAGGGCTAAAAGAGATTCAGTTGGGAGCCATTCACTGCTAAGACTCTTGTCAGCATTGACATAAATTTCCACTGGTGTTGGCATTTACGCATTTGGCATTTCCATATGTATAGAGTTGCCTGGACTAATTATGCTAATCATCTCCTCTGTTGGCCGCTGTGAAAAATGCCCACATTAAGCACTCCACTGCCTGCTAATGTGACTTAATGTGGGGTTGAAACATACATTCATCCCCCTCTGAATGGTCAAATTTTTCCACATTGCTGCCTTCATTCAGGCAAGAAATGAATTTTTTGAACTCAGACCACTTTTCCAAGCCAGGGAGGTGGGGGGGGGGGGAAATGAACCAGAGAATAACACTCCTCTCTCCTTTTTGCTCTCTCCATTTTCTGTCCTATAGTTAGCCTCTTGCTAATAAAATAACATTTTAAAAAAATCTAAACATTTTTCCACAACTATGCCTTAAAATTTTGATTCCACATTTCCAAGCAGATGAGCAAGGTGGAGATATTTTTATTTTAACTTGTCCTTCTTACCGGTACTTCTTTTCTCTTGTTCAGCTGACCCCCCCCCCCCAAAAAAAAGGCTTCTTCCTCCCCCAATCCTTCAATTCTTTGGAAAACTGAAACAGCCTGAGTGGCAACTCTAGCAAGTTTCAGCTAGTCTGAGAAAAGAAAGATCCTTTCAAAGCAGGCCATCATAGTTAGAAGATGCTTCTTAGAGCAAATGTCAAAGCAAAGGCAGAAAACAAAGCAGATTTGGAAGATAGTGGACAAATTTCTTTTTTTGTCATTATATTTCTGTTTTTAGAGTGTATCTGAAAACACTTTCATTCTCTAGAATTAACTATCAATTCAAGAAACTGTCAGAGCAGTTATTAGTAATGGGCAAAAAATAATTACTTTGCATGAGAACTTTAAATTGGTTTTTCCTGAAGTCTTTACACACTCAGTTTAATTGCCAGCATTATTCTTTTTTTGAGATTAATATCACTAATATTATTTTGTACTACAGGTATAAAATAATAACTTATTGGCAAGCAAGGAAAATGTTTTCTTCCTTAGTATTTTTAAAAATTATGCTTTATTTTCTATTTACAGAGTTCAATACAATGTGATTTTGTTTGTGACCCAGAGTCACATATGTGAGATGGGTGATCATTTAAATTTATTAAATAAATAAACTACTGTTGGATTTGTGAATCTCAAATTAAATTTCTCAAATGATCTTTCTGCCAAAGCTGATATTGAATGCAGGCTAAGATGATTATGGAAATAACTTATTGTCTTAAATCATCACAAAAGGAAATTCATGTAATTATTGTTGTGAGCGAGCTGTCATTTCAGTAGAGTGGTTGGCCTATCTATGAGTATACATTGGTTGTCTAATTTAAGGAGCCTATCAGCAGATACTTCTTTCATATAAGAAAGAAAATGATTAACAATCTGTAAACAAGGCACTTTCTATAGAATTTTGAGAATATGTGATAATTCTTTGTAGCCCTGTTGCCATGAATTACCTAATTTCTTTGGTATTTGCAGGATCATGATGCTTCACAGCATTTTGAGATATGCTTTTTTATGCATATGTTTCAGTTTAATAATAAACTTCATGTTGGCTATTCAAAATCTATATATACTTCATGTGGTCAGTCATGTTATCCCAAGTTCTGTTTCCAGTTTCTTTTGCATCTGTGAAACACAAATGCCTAACACTATGAGAAGTACACTTCAGCCTATGTCATCCATCTCACCCATGGCTCCTACCCTTTTCAGATTTTCCCTTCTTCCCTCTTATCAGCACCAAAGTCATTCAGAGCCTTCAGCTAGCCAGTAGGCCACCCACCTCTGCTGCCCACCCAAGAATATTACTTACACATATACATTGAAGCCCCTTGGCCTCTGCATTCAGCTGCCTTGGGGGCTTGTTTATTTGCTCTTATGAGTGAGGTATGCAGACCCCACAGTCACAGTTTATTTATCTGTTCACAAGACTGGCTAAAGTAGAAAAGCCTAATTGAACATACGATGGGCCATCTAACATTCTTCAAATTGCCCACTTTGATGGGGTTCATCTCCAATCACAAACATCCTGTGGTCTGATCTAATTCAAAGATAGCTTCATTCATCCCATATGCAGAGGCGTCAGGCTAAATCTGCTTCCATCAAACATCAGCTCCCTCTGAATGAATATGTATCTTCTGTTTCCGAGTCTCAGAACTCTATATACACAATTCTTTCAAATAGTTCAGGCATTCTTCATTGAACATCACATAAAGAGATGTTAGATCACGGGACTGAAATGAATTAACAGAATGGAGTTAACATGTCAGGCTTGTATATTCTGGGAATATCCAAATCTCAGAATCTTTCTTCCTCTTATTCTGCCTCAAGTCACATACTATATTCAAATACACCAGTTAACTTGCTCCTGTATTACTAGCCCCTTTCTATGTCTCCAAGCTACAACTGAATCTAGGATTTTTTCTATCCCAGTCTACAGGATAAAATATACTGTCACCTCATCCATAATTCACTGGGTCAATTAAATCATTTGATTTTGACTACTAAAAGAAAATCAATCTTCACAGAATGATCCTATTTAAGAGGTAGGTCCACAGCAAAAAATAAATAAATCCAACACACCACAGATGTAACTCCTGGGGCAAGAAATACAACTATCATTTAATCTGTCTGGACATATTCAAGTTATGGAAACATATTCAAGGTCAGAAGAATCTTGTCCACCATTTTAGAACAATAAACATCTGTTTGTTCAATAGCACTTTCCAGATCTCTGGGTAACTAGCATTTCTTCAACTTTTTTCTATTCTTGTCCACTTAATATGGATGGGCAAAAAGCCTTCCATATTTTTTCCCTACTTTTTGCACATTGGGGAATGCAGGATAAAAGCGTTTAGTCTGCCAGAATAATCATCCAGTAGCAGCTACCTTTTAAAAAAAGCCCTGCGGCCAGCTACACTAAAACATTCTAGTTAAAAATTAAACCTGCCTTCTTTGAGGTCACCCTGGTCTATAAATCAGCCATGACCTTTTGCCTCCGTAATACTTGCTTGTTTCCAAGCCCCAAGCTTTAGATTTAATCCCTACTGAGCAGACTACCATGGATATAACTACGCCAACAGGCAAGTGCCATCAAAGAGATTAACCTATAAGGCAGTGATGGCGAACCTTTTTGTCCCCGTGTGCCAAAAGTACGTGTGTGCGCGCACACCAGCACTCCCACGTGCCAGCACCCATAATGCAATGCGCACCCCTTATGCATGTGCATGCACCCTGCGCACGCACCCCCATGCATGTGCTCTGCACTGCACATGCGCCCCACACTGCGGATGCACATGTCCACTGTGGATGTGCACCCCGCATCCCGTTTTGGATCAACCTTTGCCGGTGCAAATGGCCTGCCTTTGCCTGGCTTCGCCCGGACGCCGCTATTTGGGTTCTTTTACCCTATGCGCATGCACAGAACGCTTTGCGCATGCACAGAGGGTAAAAGAACCCAAATGACGGCGTCCAGGCAGACCCTCGCAACGCCGCTGCTACTGGCTTTCCGACCACCGGCAGGCACGCCCGAACTGGGAGTATTTCACCCCTGCCTGGCTCCCAACCCCACTGCCAGCCACTCTTACCTTACACGGCAGTGACGGCACCTCCTCCTCCTCCTGGCTGTGACTTGCAGGCCGAAAGCGCAGCCCGGTGGTGCCCAAGCGGGTGCTGCGCACTTTTGCCCCGGCGGTGCCCAGCGCAGCCATAATCTGCCGCCCGCCATGCGAGCGCCATTAAGCAGCCTCACCCACACTCAGAGGAAAAAAGAGGAGCTGGCCGAGCGCCGGCATTGGCGGGAGCGCCAGAAAGGCGGCCTGTTTGCCTTTGTATCTCGTGCAGCAGCAGGAAGGCGGGCATTGCCAGGGCCCTTGAAGACACCAAGCAGCCTTCGCCCTTCTCGACCACAGCCGATGAAGAAAGCAGCCTCCTGAGTAATGGCGCGGTGGCTCGCAATCTCCAAGCCGCCGCGCCAAACACACAAAGTACCACACCATACACCCTAGTTTGCAGCTGCGGCCCTTGATGTTCAAGTCAAGTCCCTGAAATTTGCCATGCTGGATGCTGCCCTGAGGAGGTCGCTCCTGCCTCCCTCCCCGCCCTGCTGCCCCGTGAGCCCAAGCCAGCGGGTCACTCCTGCCCTTCCCCCTTCAACTGCCACTGCTGCTCTTCTCGAGCCTTGCTTCCTTCCCCCACAACAAACCACTTCAGACTCGTGCCAAATTAGGTGGAGGGAGGGGGATGGTAAAGAAGAGGAGGCAGCCAGGTGCACAAGGATTCCCAACCCTTCTTTTTCTCCCTCTGGCTTTGAACCCGCCCAACTTGCTTGCCCCCAACCATGCTTGGTTACTCTGTTTGTTTTCATTTAGCTGCTGCTCGAACTCAGGTGCACAGGGCATCATTTGCTGGCTGGGCGGCCGGTTGAGAAGCTCCAAACGCACGGCCTTGCCTGGGCTCCTCCCCATTGGGAGCCACTGTTCCCTGGCCGGCGGCTGCCGAGGTGGGGGGGGGCAGAGAGCGCTGCCACCAGCCGGGGAACGGTGGCTCCCAGCAGGGAGGAGCCCAGGCAAGGCCGCACGTTTGGAGCTTCTCTGGCTGGCGCATGGCACTGCCGAGGTGGGGGGGACAGAGAGAGCTGCCGCCGGCCAGGGAACGGTGGCTCCCACCGGGGAGGAGCCTAGGCCACGGGGTCATCTGTGCAGGTAGATCACCACCCCTCCCTCGCCGGCTGCTTGTCCACCGGTGCTCCGGACCGCCTGGGGCCACGCAAGAAGCCCGTGCGGGCAGGGAGGAAGGGAAGCCCGGCTTACCTTGCTCTGCTTCCTTAGGAAGCAACCGCTGGGATCCCCTCTCCGCGTCTTTGGGCACTCGCGCCTGTTGCTGGTCTTTGCAACGTGCATGTGCGCCAGAAACCAGACCAGCTGGCCGGTGCACATGCACACTCTGGAAACAGGAAGATCATCTTCCTGGAGTGTGCATGCGCAATGGGCGGTTGTTCTTCCAGTTTCTGGCATGTCCGTGTGCATGAAAACCAGCTGGCTGGCGCACCGGAACCTGGAAGAGCAAGGGGCGATGGCTCCGCGTGCCCGGAGAAATGGCTCTGCGTGCCACTTCCAGAAAGCGTGTCATGGGTTCACCATCACGGCTATAAGGGCTTCTAACCAATCCCCTTGACATCACTATCAACTTTTTCTCTAGTATGAAACTGATGGTTAGGATGATAACTATCAGTACTACTCATAGGTATGTTTAGTATTTTGTACATTGATGTGACTGAACATTAAAAGGTTCCTTTCTTGATCCGAAATTCAAAAAAAAAACAGATACCAATTTAAACAATATTATTTATAAACCGAGATAAATCCCTTTTTGGCTTAATCCAAACATTGTTAGTGAACTGTCTGAAATTCTATAGGTCTTAACTAGAAAATAAAATATTTTAACTGTTAGAATGCTACTACAGTAACTAGCATGGGGATTGGCTTAAAAAAACTCAACTTTTTTAGTTTAGTTCTCACCAAATGACAGTAAATGTGTTTCAGGACTATACCTTTCATGCCACAGATCAGGATTCACATAATCTTCCATACACACAAACAAATCCTACAAACAGAAAATGAATATTTCAAGGAAAAGAATGATTTGGAGCATTCTTTCTAATATGCAAGCTTTTTTTTTTAATCTAGAAAAGTATTTGGAAAACAGAGGAGCACTTCTGCAAGCTCGCACATGTAGTTTAAAGTAATATAACCCAGACAAAGATTATCACTTGGATTTTTACATTTATGTTAAATAAGGCTTAGTTTACTTATGAGTGAAGATACTACTATGGTATTCCCATCAGTTGATTCTAAGTGGAGCCTTATAAAGCTGCCTAGACCATGTGACAAGGGGGAAAAAACCCTAAAACCCAGGGGGGGAAATGCCATGAGCTTTCAGGAAAGTGTGCAGGTTCAAGTATTTAGGATTACTCACTGTAATAAATACCTGTAATATATGACAGAGTACAGTATATAAATTTGAGAAATCCTCTGGAAACTAATTCATCAGTTCATATTAAATGAAAGCATATTATTTATGATTTCAATTCCATGCCAGTTTTTTCTTTCTAATCTGGATGTTATTATCCGGCTATAACCACCCACCCAAAGATCCTACATAGAAAGATGCAAGAGATTGAAAAAAAATAAAGATTCAAATTTAAAATGCTAGTTTGTAGGATAGATATAAACTCATGTTTCTTATTCCAGAATATTTGCAAATGTCAATACTATTGTTTTATCACATTTCTAATTATAAGATGCCAATCCTAAACGTTGCTCATGGAATATATTTACAGCATCTTAATTGTCAGTAGTTCTTTGGAAAATATTCTGAGGGTTTTTTATGCATAGAAAACACATCCTAATGTGTCCAAAAATGACATTTCAGTAAAAATTGAGTTGAGGAAGAAAGCTCAACCTCCTAAGCTATGAGGAAAAAGCTTGACCTTTCACTGCTAAAATCACATTTCAGTGCATAAAATTGGTCAAAATAATTTGTCCTCAAAACTTGAGGAGAACAATGCCCACCTCAAAGAAGTATGAGTGTATCCTTAGCTCCATGGAAAAAATCCACCCAGGATATCATTAATGCCTTCTGTCTCTGAGTCATTTAAGATATCAGCAGTAGAAAAAGTTATTTTATTAAAAACAAATAATGGTTTGATCTTTTTCCAGAATAAACCACAAAAGATTTAACAACCTCAAAATCGTTTAAACCATTCCTAGTTCAAGAACATCAATTTAATTTGGCAGTTGCTTTATCTCAAACATTCTTACAGACCAAAAGACATGGCTTGCAGAAATGTTTTAAATAGACGTTTTCCTACTACCATTCCCAATCAACTGTTATCCCTTCATATCATTCAGTTCTGAAATAAAGAAATAATGCCCTCAAGATGAGGGAAAGCCTTAGTCCTTTTAGGTTAGGAAAATCATATCTACACTATACAAACCAAAAGCATCAAATCCAGGTGTAGATGGCAGGTCTTATCTACACTTGTATCTACACCAAATCTTTTCCAATCTGTTATTCTTCTTGTGCATTAGGAATCATGGTGAAGAATGACAGGAGTTGCACTCTGAATGGTAACATGCTAAGGAAGGATAATTTATAACAACATTGCAGATTGAATAATTAGGTGGAAGGAATCTAAAGAGGAACAGTAAGCAAGAACAGGAGACAGCCATGGTTATATGATGACTAGAAAAACCGACCATCAGATGTGATGTTTATTTCTACGAGAGCTATATTCCAAGTTCTTTATTTAGTCTCTGCTATCATTCTCTTAGTCACTATAGACCACGGGTGTCAAACTCGCTGTGTCACGTTGCCGTCACATGACATTTCGCGATATTTTCCCCATTCGCGGAGCTGGGGTGGACGTGGCCTGCGTGTGACACATCTGGCCTGTGGGCTGCCAGTTTGACACCCCTGCTATAGACTGAACATTTTGTGCTTTCAGAACCAATGTTTTGGGCCGAAGATACGTTGGAAGGATGATTCCCATATCCATTGTAATATACAAGTAGTCCTCAATTTACAACAATTCACTTAGTGACCATTCAAAATTACAATGGCACTGAAAAAGGTGACTTATGACCATTTTTCACACTTATGACCATTGCAGCATCCCCATGGTCACATGATCAAAATTCAGACGCTTGGCAACTGACTCATATTTATGACAGTTGTAGTGCCCTGGGGTTATGTGATCACCTTTTATAACCTTAAGACAAGCAAAGTCAATGGGGAAGCAAGATTCACTTAACAACTGTCTTACTTCACTTCACTTCATAACTGTGGCAAGAAAGGTCGTAAAATGGGGCAAACCTCACTTAGCAAAGGTCTCACTTAGCAGCAAAAATTCCGAGCGCAATTGTGGTCGTAAGTCGAGGACTACCTGTATATACTGATGAAATAAATTCTGAGAAGTTGCCATTGATATGAACCGGCAAAAAGAAGTGTACTACAGTAGGATAAAAGAAGCCTCTCCCTAGATCAGGGCTAACAATCTGTGCTGTGAGATCCACAGGCTACTTTCAATATGTGGATGAGCCTAGAGTTAAATCTGGAGGTTTAGAGAAGAGAAAAAGACTGAGGGAAAAATCCAAATTACAGAAAAGAAAACATGATCCCCACGCAGCAACTAATTCTGATGTCTGGCATGAATTATTTCTTCTTCCCTTAAGAATTACCTCTATATGAGGAAAGAAGAGGTGGATAAGACAAGAAAACAGGCAAAGAGAATTGAGAGAGAGGGGGGGGGGAGGGACACACCCACTTTCAACTCTGGTCTATCTATTTTTGGTTTCAGCCTTGTCAATCTCTGAAATGCAGAAAAAGTTTTCTCTCACTATCCAAGATGTACCTATTTAGGGCTTTTCTCAAACCAAAACAATCAAAGATGACTAAGGATGAAGCATATGTCAAATCATGAACCATTTACATTTTACCTTTTACATTACATACATTTGCCTGCTTTGTATTCTGTGCACAGCACTATAAGTAATCAGCTTGGAGGCAGTGAATTGGTAACATTAGAAAATTTAGAAATCAATATGTGGATAACCAACTTATGTCCAAGAGACCCACAATAACTACAGAAAAGAATGCAGAATTCAAAAAGCACTTTCACATCAGTACTTATTTCCAAGGGAAAAAAACACTGTATTTTAACTACCAAAGGATTTATAACCACATTTATAGAATAGAAGATGGAGGAACAGCAGGAAAGGAGATATATACCGGTAGGTGAAATCTTCTCTTACTTCCATCTGTATGCCAACTTTTTGTATCCAAATTTCCCAGCACATAGCTATCCACAACAATATATCGCAAAACAGTGTGCGGCAAATGCTAGTCAACTGATAAACACTGCATTTCACTAAAGTACAAGCACAATCAGAATGATTTGCTGTAATACACAACTTCTGGTGTTGAGAAGTATATACCGGTACTCAAAATGGCATCAGTGAGAAATTCTTTTAAGACTGTGCATGGGTTCTCTTCTTAGCAGCACTCAAAGCTGAGCCCTAGATCCTGCAAGCAGCAACTCAACACTGGGACAGGCAACAAAGAAGAATCCTGTCATAAAAACTGAGCAAACTTGTCAGCAGCCAAACAGTAACTATGAACAAACCTAGTTCTGTAGGTTCTCAGGGGAGGTTCTTGATTTGGACTAAGATGTGTTGATTACAAAAAAGGGTATTTCCCATCTTTAAATGTTTAAACAGCTGCAGATTTTTGATGGATCTCCTTTTTGCCAGGAGACTCTATCACACAGAGGCAAGAAATAGGGGAGGGGAAAAGGCTAAGGTTGAGATATTTTCTTTTCTCTCCAATCCCCTTTCAGAGTGTGAAACAGGTGGGTAAACTTTACTGGCATTCATGTGAGTGTGGTTTTATTTAAAAGGGAGTGGGAGGGTGGAAGAGTAAAGTTGCCTTTATTGTTGAACAAAATCCAAGAGTAGTTTAGGGACCACACAGGGAGTTTGGGCTGTGCAGGGGGAGGAGGTGTGGAACGCCAAAGATCGCTGACAGTCATCACAGAGAAACATCTGCTCTTGGAAAGCTCCCAGGCTGCTTGCAAAAAAAAAAAAGTATAAATAAATAAATAAGTCCCAGGGTGTGAAAATTCAGCACAACCTGGAGTTGGAAGGGAGAAGTTTGCAAGGGAGTGGATGGAAGGGAAAGTACAGGGTGAAATAGCAACAATTTTAAAAGAGTTAGCATGCTGGACTTCCTAAAAACATCATTTTTTAAATCAAATTAAGATGTATTCCTGGACGATGCCATTGTTTTGGGCTGACTGCATTTAACCTGAATTCATTTTCAGTTGCCAGAGAGTGTGATCCAAACCGAAGTACAGCTGACAGCTTGGCTGCAGGTTATAATTATTCACTCCTTCAGTATCACCCTCAAAAATATAATTCAGTGTTTGAATATCAATAATGTAATGAACCAAACAGGAAGTAGTGGCAAGAAAAACCATATCTGAGGGGAATATCGATTTAATTAGACTTGTATTTGAGAAGGAATGCATTTTCACTGATAGAAATCTGGATTGCACACACTTACAATGAGACAATGTGCACAGGCACACACATGCAGAATAGCAATGAAAGGTTTATACACAAATGTACACTCCTATGAACAACTCTGGCACAGGAGTCAAACTGTCTCTTTTTTAAAAAGTCATTAAATCTTTGGACTGTGGGTAAGAGATGCTTCCTAAAACTTGTGGCTTTAAGTCATAGGGCTTTTTTTTAAACAGATTAATTTAAATGTGACTGAACAAACCTGAGAGTAAAGAGAAATTTCCTGGCCTAGGCACAAGGTCAGTCTAGAGAATAACCACAATTTCATTCTTATCAGAAAATGGCCTGAAGGATAACTAAAACTCTTTTGCTTAAACTATATAGGTATGCCTCTGCATAATACTTCATATGCCAGACTAGCAACTTGGAAGTTTCTCAAAGAGAAAGTAAAATGTAATAAATAAATAAGTAAACAAGTAAATAAGTAAACATCAAAATCTGTGGTTTCCCAAAACTTCAGAAACTGTTCCTAATATGTTGCATCTCATTACTAAAACCTTCAAAACAGATACCCTCTGGATACCTTTTATCCACACAATCTCTGAAACAGTCTTAAGTGACAAAACAAACAAAACTGAAGTAAAACCCATATTTATTTTTTTACTTTGAAGTTGCCTATAATTACATGAGAACTGCCATAAAACACAGAAAGCCTGTATTCCATACTTTTACAACATCTGCTATCAATGTTTATCTGTTGTAATGCAAAGAAATGTCCTAAAATATTTTGTTCTATAGAAAAGTAAAAAATATTGATGCAATGTTTTTACTACCCTGTTTCCCCCAAAATAAGATGTCCCCTGATAATAAGCCCAATCAGGCTTTTGAGTACATGGCAATAAGGCCAAGCGCTTATTGCAGGGTTCAAAAAAAATATAAGACAGGGTCTTATTTTCGGGGAAACATAGTAGTTTACATACATACATCAGGCCACAATTCTTTTTCATTTTTGTGTATATACAGTATATATATATATATATATATATATATATATATATATATATATATATATATATATATATATATATATATATATATATATATATATATATATATATATATATATATATATATATATATATATATATGAATGAGCTGGCTGGTACCAAAACTAAATTTTCTTCCAATGTGTTAGACAACTTTTATCTCACTCCTAACACACTCCATGCTATATGTAGTCCTCTTAGCAGTTACATCAACCAGGAAGAAACTTACCTTCTACCCAGAGCTGTTCAATGTCAGTCTCGATGGAGGCTACTCGCAGCCCTACTGCCAGTGCCCCAAAGACCAGCAGCCCCACAAAAAGCACTTTGCCACAATGACGCTGGATCCAGCAGCCCAGTGTAAACAACAGAGCCTGGAACTGGGCCCGCAGCCACAGTGGGGCTTTCTGGCCAACAGCCTTACCCTGGGGAGAAAAACTGAAAGTTAGCCAAAATGATTTCCTTACATGGAACATCCTGTTTGAGGATTAGCTAGCACTGGGGTTAAGGAAGATTTACTATCTTTAAGTAAAGCATTCCTGTGAAATCCTACTCATAGATTTGGGGCCATAGGTGTTACCTGTTACAGCCCCAATTGAATCTATTTGCTAGTAACTTATTCATCTCCTTGCTGATTCTCCCCTTCTAGTTTGAAGATATGAGTTTGCGTTTGTTCAGCCTTCCTTTGCCTTGTGCAGTTCCAGATGCGTTGGACTGTACTCCATAATCTTCACACACTGTATTTAAGGTTGTGTTGGCTGAAAATGATGGCTTTATAGTCTAACACACCTGAAGGATGCCAAAATTTAGAAAGGCTGCTGCACTAGTGACTGATGCTTCTAGATATGGGTCCATCTACACTTATACTTTGGGTAACTACTATACAAAAAAAAAATGAGAAGTCACTGTAAAGTTTACAGTTAAGACTTGGTGGGGTTGTCCCACCCAGATAATGGCTTAGAGAAGGAATCTCACCTTCTCTTTCTCCTGAACACAGCTCTTAACTGAAGCTCCTTGTTTGGTGTCTGTAGCCTCATTGCAGCTAGAAGGTCAAGGATCTGGTCAACTTAACTCCCAGATACTCTCCAGGGAAAGAGGGGAGAAGAAGAGGTGTAAGCTTTTTCTCCCCATTTGTCAGCTGCATCTTTTTGTCTTATCTCACTCCCTCATCCTCTTCCACCCTTCTCTCCGTTAGCTCCCTTGGTCCTCCACAGTGTTTCTTCCTGACCATGTAGACTTCTCTTTCCACATGACTAGGGAAAACCCATCCTCCTCTTCACACTCAAGGCTGTGGGTCCTCCTGTTCCTATCCCCTTCGCATCCTCTCAGGCATATTTTCGGGAGTAGGCCTTTCCTGGCTCCCCATTTAGGAACAGTCGCCCCCAGGACGGCTCTGCCTCGTCTCCCCTCTTTCAATAAACAAACTTCTGGGGCCCCAGAGCAGACTGTCTCTGGAGCACGCATGCGAGAGCCGGCCCCCTCCTTTCATCTCCCACCACCACGCAGTCCCCACACCCGCGCCCAAGAGGGCTGCCTTCGCCTTCACCCCTTTGCAACTGCTCCCGGAGAGAAGGAATCCCCAAGTTTGACCCACGCGTCTCCCTCCCCGTCCGTGGGAAAGCGCCGCCGTCCCGCTTCCTTACCTTGGAGATCTGCTTGAGGGCAAAGGCTGCGTGGCAATAGCTGGGTCTCCGAAGGAGATCGGAGTTGGCAGCAGCTGCGTAAGACGACGGGAGCTCTCCAAAGAAGCCCCCGCTCCCGGGGACCGGCTGACCCGGAGCCATGGTGCGGGGTCGAACGAGGACGGTGCTGACGAGAAACGCGGGAGCTCCGGCGGCTTCCCAAGAGCGGTAATCCACGAGAGAAAAGTGCGGGGTCCGAGGCTTCAGAATGGCTTCTGCGGGGATCCCATGCGAACATTATGGGGGCGAATCCGGGGCCATCCAGGCGCACCCCAGGCGCCCGCGGCGCCGCCCAGCGTGGCCCTTCGACGCGCGGCGAGAGACCGGGGAGCAAGCCCTCACACAGCCTCCGAGAGCGAGAGGAGAGGCGCTCGGGTGCCCGGCGGTGCAGTGCGCCTCGGAACCCGTCCCACCAACATTTGGAACAAACAGCCTCCTTCGAGATCCTGAAAAGAGGAAAGGGGGGGAGGAAGGTTTGGTTTGATGGGAAAGTGCTCCAGTTCCCATTGGCCGAGGAAGAGGCAAATTACTCCGCAAACATCTCCTATTATTAGCTGCTAAGCAACAGCTCACCAAAGTGGAGAGAGAAGAGACCACCCAGGCAGCGCCTCCCCCGCCTCCCTCCTCCCCGCCTCAAATCAATGAGGGCAGAGGGAGGGAGGAGGGAGGGAGCCTTGCCTTGCCTTCCATACAGGAATTCTGCTCCACAGATTTTCAAATACTGCCCGTTGTCCCTTCCCAGCCCCCCCCCGCCTCAATCCAAACGAGCTCCTTTATTTGTAATTGCAAGCGGACGTTCGGATACATCGAGACAGCTGCAAACTTGCGGGGGGGGGGCGCAGGCGAGGAACTCTGGAGCAGGAAAGAAACAAAAATAAAGGAATAAAACTTTTAGTTTTAGGAAAAGGGGAGCTTGGTTGATTTCAGGAAAAGTAATAGGTGAATCCAAATTGGAAGGAATACCAACAGGACATACAAGAGAAAGAGTAGAGTGGTGACTGGAGGGAATGGTTTAAGTAAGTGACAAAATACAGCGCAAATGGCCTGTGAGGGAGTTATGCAATATCTATAAGCAAAAGGAAAGGTTTAATCATGTATAGAGTACTGTGATTTCCCTACAGAGAAAAGTGCTTTCTCTAAACCCTATGGGCCCAGAGAAGGAGTGAGTCAACAGGGAAGGGTATGAAATTTCCAAAGGAAATTGAGTCCCATCAATTGTCCCTTAGAACTTAAAAGTCATTCCGCATATGAGATTGTTATCCCTACATTTTTAAAGGAAAAATACAGACACTCAACCCAATGCATTCAACAACTATCTTATTACTTTTTGTCTCTTTCCCCCAAATGGGGGTTCCAAAATCAAACAGTATGCCAATGACCAATTTTCTGGCGTACATTGAGCAAGGAAAATGACTCCGTTCTGGAAATGTGGAGAAATATCCTCTCTTCACACAGGCCAAGGATTTCTGACCACTCATTTTGACCAATCTCCCATTTGTCAAGAATGGAAACGAAATCTACAAAATGGAAATAAAATCTGATGGTGGTCGGAGGAGAGAAAAGCCAGGCTTCACATTGTCTAGGCTGATGCCTCTAGATAAGCAGAAGGCCTCTTGCATTTTGTCTCAGGTAGTTGTAGATGTGTTGCTCTTCAAGCAAAACCACATAACAGGCAGACAACATAAAACAGCATTCACATTCAGAAGTAGCCCAAAGGGATCCCCAAATTCTGCCTCCCACTCTGTTCCAATTCCATGTAGAAAACTGACTGAACTGGCAGGTGACTTGTTCTTTTAAGATGGGGAATGGGGCAGCATTCTTCACCACATCTGAAGAGCGAAGACTTGCTTGGAGGCCTTGGCATACCAGTTCTCCCTCCTCCTCCTCCTCCTCCTCCCTCCCTCCCTCCCTTTTTCAATCATGGGGCTATTGCTTGACTGGCTCTAGCAGGAGAGAAGCCCTCCTGCTTCCTTCTCATCACTGATAAAACACAACCAGGCCATTTATCAACAAAAAAGAAGCAGGGAGGAGCCTTATGTCATCCTTTGCTTCCCCATACATACAATTTCCCTATAAAATTAAAGCAGTTTGACAAAATGCAAGCTGCCTAATGCAGTGACCCTGTCACCCTTCCACAAGTGAACCTATCTAAAACAAAGAGTAACTGAAACTTACAGAAAAATAATTTCCCAATATTAAGACAGGATATGAATGAATCAGATGGAGAATAAAAAGACCAAAAGAAGGCTAATTCAGAAGCAAGTGAGTAAAACAAAAAATCCAGGTGCGGGGAGCTTCTATATGGACAGTCTTAGGTTACTGATTAAAATACATTACCTGTTTTTTGCTGGAAAAGGGATGCAAGTAGAAGATGGTATAGTCTGGACTTCCACCCTCCCCCAGACAGGACAATTACAGAATAAAATTCTCTTCTGGGGTGTGGTATAGGGTTAAAATATGGGATACCTGGGTTCAAGTCCACTCACATACTTGAAATTTATTGATGATTTTGGATAAACTACTCTCTGTGGAACCCCCTATATCACAGTGTAAACACAGGGGTGTCAAACTGGTGGCCTGTGGGCCGGATGCGTCACGTGCAGGCCACGCCCACGCCAGCTCCGTGAATGGGGAAAACGTCGCGAAACATCACATGACGACAACGTGGCGCCGCGAGTTTGACACCAGTGGTGTCACGGGGTGATTTTCTGATTGTCAGCTGTACTCATATATCAGACTTTATGACCCAGAGGTTCTTAACAAAGTAAAGCAGTCACATGAAGTGTGATCTGCGCAGATATGAAATTCCTTTCTATTTTCCATTCTTCTTCTTCTGCTAGTCCTTCATTGAGAAGGACACATATTTAAGCTGTCAAGATGTGATTATTAAGATTTAGTGTTTTTATATTTCTTTTGTACTGAAATAAATATTTTATTATTCTTAGAACTTATACTCGAGTTTATTTTATCAAAGATTGGATTCCGAAGGAAAAGATTCGTCACCTCTACAATTTATTTTCTTATCCTAACATGGTAGCACTCGGACGGTTTGAACTTTATCTCATTTTAACAGGTGGTGTAAAGGGAAAATTAAAGGAGACAGTGCTGTGTGCACCGCCTTAAGCTCCTAAAAGAAAAGCAGGATGTACATTTAACACACAACAAGCCACATGAATAAGCCGCCAATGTTGTTTAGATTGCAGCAAGCATCCTCTCTCCTTTCCCTACTGTAGTCAGTTAACAAGTAATGGGCCTTTAAAGGGGATATTTTCTTTCAGTCTACAAGACAGTTATTATGTTTATATTTCTGTCAGGAAGCAGTAAGAAGTGTGCAAGCATCTAATAGATATTCATTTATATACCTACAGACCCTTAGCTGGATGAAAATGGGCCACCGTGTATGAAAGATCATTATGTGACCACCGTTCCCAAATGGTGGGTCTAGTTTCTTCAAAGAGATGTGAAGCAGTCTGAAGGATAGTCGCATGATTCCTTGAAGTAAAGCTCAGCTTGGACAACCCATACAGAACAGGCTTGTATTTAGATACATTTCAGCATCTTCCTTTGATGGGAAGGAAAACTCTGTTCAGCAATCCATCATGGTAGATTAGAATCATCACCACTTTCTTATTAGGCAATAGGACAAATATGGAAGGTCGTGGGAAAATGGCATAGTGGAATATTTTGTGAACAGATCAAGTGAGAGAAGGGAAGTTCTTCAAAAGCAATCACACAGAATTCTGTAAAATCAATCAATTCAATTCGGTTTATTACATTTATTATGTAAAATCCATTTCCTGAACAAAATTTGGTAGCTCATTAGAATGGAAACAATGTTCACTATCTTTACATCTGTAGAGAGTAAGGAAGGTTACTGGAATGGAGATATGTAGTAACCATTACTTGACACAAAGAGATGAAGCATTTTTTTTAAACTCTAGAACAGTGATGGCGAACCTTTTTTCCCTCGGGTGCCGAAAGCGCGTGCGCGCACGCTATCACGCACGTGCGAGTGCCCACACCCATAATTCAATTCCTGGGGAGGACAAAACGGCCTCCCCCGCCCCCGCAGAGGCCCTCTGGAGGCCGGAAACGGCCTGATTCCCGACTTCCGGTGGGCCTGGTAGGCCCGTTTTTCGCCCTCTCCAGGCTCCAGAGGCTTCCCTGGAGCCCAGGGAGGGCGAAAATGCCCCCCACCAGCCCCCCAGAAACCTAAAATGCCCTCCCAGAGCCGAAAATCAGCTGGCCAGCACGCGCATGCATGCTGGAGCTGAGCTAGGGCAACGGCTCGCGTGCCGGCAGATATGGCTCCGCGTGCCACCTGTGGCACGCGTGCCATAGGTTCGCCACCACTGCTCTAGAACATGAGATAACATTTGAAAGTGGTTCAGCCTTCCTAACTCATTCAAAAGGAGGAAGCAGCATAGCACAATCATACTTGGAAGATTCTGTTATTATAGTCAATAAAAGTAGCTATAGCCTTCCTGTGGAGTTGATTTCCTTGTTTGGTCAGGTATGGTTGACAATACCTCAGTATAACAAGCTAAGTATTTTTTGTTAGTTACTTAGTTTCATTTTTTTTCCCTTTGGTCTCTGCTGCTACTCCCACAATAATGGTTTAGGTCTTAACCATTAATAGCAAAAGTTTTTCGTTTTTAATTTTCTGGGGAAAAAATAATCTAATGGGTCATCTAGTTTAATCCTGGACTAATTGTCTCCTTTATGTTTCCTTTAAAGTAGCCTTTGCCTCAGTAAGTTGTATATTGTGCTGAAGCTGGGTAAAAAGGAAAGAGGAAAAACAATTTTTTTTGTAATACAACAATCCACTTTTCATATAGATCAGGGGTAGGCAAAGTTGGCTCTTCTATGACTCGTGGACTTCAACTCCCAGAATTCCTAAGTTAGCATGATTGGCTCAGAAATTCTGGGAGTTGAAGTCCACGAGTCATAGAAGAGCCAACTTTGCCTACCCCTGATATAGATCATCAGTGATGAATTCATAGCCTGCCAAATATTGATGAACTGTAATTTCCAGCAGCTCTCATCTGTTTGGCCAGTAGAGAGGGGGAAAAGTTGGAGGGTAATAGGTTCCCAATCCAGATACATTGCCCAGCCCATTCTTTTCTCTATTACAGAGTGTTTTTCAGCCTTAGCAACATTAAGACATGTGGACTTCAACTCCCAGGATTCCCCAGCTGGCTGGGAAACCCCCGAAGCTAAAGTCCACACATCTATAAATTGCAAAGATTGACAAACACTGTTTTACTACAATCAAGCACTGAAGCAGCTTTTCCCAATATGATGTCAGGTACCTAGACTCCAGTTCCTGTCATTCTCTTTCAACTTTGCAGTAACTAGGATTGTTGAGATGTTTAGTCAGATACATTTGAAGGACATTGGCTTGGGAAAGAGGGTTCTAAGGCATCAGAAAGTCAGCAAAACTAATGTGTTTTTAAGATTCCAGACTGTACTGGTCTCTATTAGTAAATTATTGTCTCCGACCTTTTCCTATGAGGCAAAGGGATACTGACGTAGTTAAAAGAGTCCAGCTAATGAGAACAAGTTCTCTGCCTAACATCCCACACATTCTGTCTGTTTATGAGTGTGCTGCAGCAGCTGCAGTGACAACCCCCACTCCATGCTGATTTAAACTTCCTCAGAGCTCAACTACCAGCTTAATCTGCTCCTAGGGAACAATATAAGTAAGGTCCCTAGATTTCCCCCACCTTGAAGTACTATCAGTTATTCGCGTGCAGAATTTGAAGCCCTCTGAACATTGTTGAACTACAATTCCCAGGATCCCTCATCATTGACCAGGCTGGGTCAGTCTATCAAAAGTTGTAGTCCAGCAACATCTGGAAAGCTATAGTTTCTCATTCCTATTTATTGGCTATTTGAAACTGCAGAGCTTTTTTTTTTGGGTAAATGTCCAAAAGAAAATCTCCAATTCAATATTTCTTTGTTTCTCGGGATAATACTTCATTACCTGTAAAATGGATTGCTTATGCTATAGTATGTTTGTTGGTCTTTGAGGTACCACAAGACTCACAGTTTTTGCCACCTTCTAAAGATTATGGGTCCTGCAAATAATATTCTTGCAGAAATAAACTTTCATTTCCATCTGCTATACCCGTGATGGCGACCCTATGGCACGCGTGCCACAGGTGGCACGCGGAGCCATATCTGCCGGCACGTGAGCAGTTGCCCTAGCTCAGCTCCAGCGTGCATGTACATGCCAGTCAGCTGATTTTCGGCTCGCACAGAGGCTCTGGGAGGGCATTTTCAGCCTCCAGAGAGGCGGGGAAGGGCATTTTTGCCCTCCCCAGGCTCTAAGAAAGCCTCTGGAACCTGGGGAGGGCAAAAAACCGGGCCCACCAGAAGTCAGGAAATGGGGCAGCGGGGGGTCATGCACGGGGAATGGGGCAGCACAGGGGTCGCGTGCGCATGTGCAGGGGGGCGGGGCACATGAGGGGCATTGAATTATGGGTGTGGGCACACGTGTGCATGCGATAGCATGCACGTGCACGCTTTCGGTACCCGAGGAAAAAAAGGTTCGCCATCACTGTGCTATACTGTCCGTTCAACATAGGTGTTCAACTAAAAGAGGTCACACCTGAAGAAACTATCTAGCTTTTTTACCAGCTTTCCCCAGTTTAGGGCATATCCCAAACTGGGATTATAATTTCCAGTTGATTATTCTACACTTGAAGACCAGTTTATTCAAAGAAAGATCTCAGTACTAATACTGCAACATTCATTGCTCTGGTTTTGTACAGAAAAGGCTGTGCTTCTCTCCACAAGCAGCACATAAAGTCTAATTTATGGGCAGGATTCTTTTCTCTCATCATTTACATTTTAACTTTGGTTTCTCTTCTGGGGAAGCAGATCTCACAGACCAAATTTAGTTTTCTCTCAGTCCTCCAGCATAGCAAATTTCCTTTATGGGTGTTGAGGTGATAGTAAACACGCCTTCCCATTCTCTCTTTTTTTGGTGAATGAGAAGAATTAGAAGTGGTCCAGAATAAATTAGTAAGATCAGTCTTAGCCTTATCCCATGTATACTAGCAGCAATGTTGATATTATAAGTGACCCTTCCATCAATAAATATAAACGTAAAAAAGCAATAAACTTACCATATATTATAAGAGACTAGTTTTCATATCTGAAACTTATTTAGCAAAACAATGATTCCATGAAAAATTTAACAGTACTAGATGGATAAATTTGTGTCTAAAACTACTCTCACAATTCTTGCTAGATCATGAACTTCTAAGTGATGTAAATTATCATAAACTACTGACGGAATACTTGTTTTTTAAAGATTTTAAACAAGATAGACAGTAGGTATATAAACTTAAATTAGCTAAGTAGTATTCCATTTTTTAAAGAAGGACAAGGAATGTCCTTTTTACATCCCATTCCCTGAGACAAACCTATATAGAACTTTCAAACAAAGCCATCAGCCATTGGATAGAAGATACAACAATTTTCCAACTAACCATTTATGCTCTTAGAAGATTTGACCTATTACTTATTACATTGCAAACTTTAGAAGGAACCTAGAGCTAGATTCATTATGCCCTTGTTAATCCAACTGAATCAGTGTAGTTTAGAAGACAAAAAATATTTTTGTTGTCTGATGAAGACAAATATGTAATGATACAAATTATATTGTTTGTGTTAGCTGCAAGGTAGATAACAAAAGCACATTCTGACAAATAGTGTTGTTACTAATAGAGGGGATATATTGAACTGATACAGATTGCTGTCATTTTATTTGAATTTTGTTAAAACTTATGGTTAAATGTTTCAATAAAGGAGAATATTTGTAATTGAGGATTGAAATGAGGGGTCTTCGGTGCTCTCTGAGCTTGGTTGTTTTCTCTTGCAGATGTTTCATACCAAACTAGTTAAGTACTAGTAAGGAATTGGGTTTGCTCTCCATTTATATTCTAGTGGCTTGGTAGTATTGGTAGCGGTGGTCTTAGAGGTTCTTTGGTTGGGTTGTTTACTGTTGACTTGTTTGGCAGTTCCTTGATTGGGGTATTATTCATTTGATGGTTGGTTTGATGTTAATCTTGGAGTTAATCTATTATCATCTGGGTGCTGATTGCTGGTGGGTAGTTGTCTTGGTCTTTTTTTCCCCCTTTTGGCTTGTTGTCTCTTTTGCATTGTATATAGATATCGTTTATGACTATGTGTCTATTGATGGCTAATTTGTCAGAATGCCAAGCTTCTATAAATTCCCTAGCAGTTTTGGACTTGGCTTGGTCTAGGATGGTCACAGTTTCCCAACTGAAATTATGATTAAGTCTATCCATAAATTGTGAAATTAAAGAGTTTTCATCTTTAATTTTTAAAATTTAAAATATTTAAATTTTGTTTCACATTTGTTTTTCCAAATAATTGTAATCATCCATATAGAGCAAATGCGAATTTCTACTTCTTTTTTGGCCAATTCATATCATTGTTTCAGAGAGCTCAGCTCAGCATCTTCAATAACCGCAATTGGTCATTGAGATGGAGCCACAACTTGAAAGAAGAAAGAAACGAGAACCCCCCTAGTGGACAACAATAGAAGAAACTGACCAAGAACATCTCTTTTATGCCCTTATATAGTATTCAGAGTAAACTATACTGCTTTATTAAGTAGCTATTGATAACTGTGACAAAACATCGATAATGTTGACAGTCTTAAGAAATTATATACGTAGCTGTAGTTGATTAATGCTGAGAGTTATCTGATTGCCTGTTACTAATATTCCTTTTATACGCTTATATGCTCCTTTTTAAAATAGAATTTTAAAATCTTTACTTATGCAATAAAAAAGAACAATACATTAGAAAATCAGTTTATCCTGAGATTGATAACAATGGAGCCATGGCAGAATGGTGCTCTCTCCTTGAATAACAAACTCTTTATCTTTCAGCGTCATCTACCCTTATTACCGTAAAAAGAAATGGATATTAAAACTCTTTTTTAAAGTCTACCAAAGATGACTGCATGCAGGCAGATACTGAATTTCAACATCGTCTCTGATGTTCATTAGGTAATTAGACATCAAACAAGCTTGCCCTAAGCATTTTCAACAGAATGGATTTCATGTATTAAACAGTCTGGGGTTTGACCAAATTGAGTGGGCTCATAAGCAACCAGTAGTAGCCATGGTGATATTATATATATGATAGCATCACACAAATGACACAAAATATGTAATTAAATACAAATGATATAATTTGTTCTTTATGCGATAATGTCAAGATGCACTTGATGCCATTTGTCTCCACCCATCCATATTTGGGCTGCTTATACTCAAAGATAAAAACAAAATAATTTTGTACTAATTCAAACCACGGGTTCATTTAGCCTGCTGGAATTGTTTACCTCTAGTGTAGATGGTCTCCAGTTCTGGGGCATCGTGCACCCCCAAATTCAACTTCTGTATGCCTCTCCCAATCACAATGACTGAAGTGTGGTGTCATGATTTCATTGTAAGGCAGGGAAGACAGAAAAACTATAAAAGAAACCTTAATGCAGATTTAATCCCTCCAGAATAATACAAGAAAATAATGGTCTCATCTACTGTACAGCATTATCTTGATGGTTTATACCCAGCTATTAGAATGATGACCCAACTATTCTTTGTACTGACTGGCCATATCCTTTGAGGATTTCAGACAAGAGTCAGTTCCCCTGGACAGGCCTTGATTGATTAGATTTTTTTTAACCCCATCTTTATTATGTTTATAAATATCTCAAGGTGGTGAATATACCTAATACCTCTTCCTCCTTCTATTTTTCCCACAGCAACAATCCTATGAGGTGGGATCAGGGGTGGGATCTAACTTACCTTGCTGCCAGTTCGCTTCCTCCTGCACGCGTGGCAAAAAAACAAAGCCGAAAAACAGATGGCGACCGCATGCACAGTGCTGGAACTCGGCTTCTGCGCATGCTCAGAAGGAAAAAATAAATTCAAAAATTCAAAAAAAAATTCAAAAAAAAGATGGCGGCGCCACGGACCAGCACCGACTGATCCGGTTCGGTGACGTCATTGTGACGTCACCAGTAGGTCATTACCAGTACGGGCGAACCGGTCCAAACTGGGAGGAACCCACCCCTGAGTGGGATGGGCTGAGGATGAGTGTCTGGCCCAATATCAGCCAGCCAGCTTTCATCTAAGGCAGTGCTTCTCAATTATTTTCTGTTATACCCCCCAAGGAAGAAGTAAACATTTCGCGCGCCCCCAACTCTCCAATCTGGGCCCCAATGGAATTTTTGTGTTAATATTTATTATTTTTACTTATTATAAGCTGCAAGCAAATTATTGGCTGGGGAAGGCTGCTCTACCCACTTACCTGGGAGTAAGTCACACTGAACTCAGTGGAGCCTGTTTTCAGTTAGGCAGGCATAGGCTACCGTGCTTAGGGCCCTCTTTTGACACGGAGCCAGGTCAGCTTAATCAAGCCGATGTTTTGGGGTTGCCAGCCTGGCCCATAACCGCCACCTCTGCCGGGCACTCACAGCGAATGGTGTGGAAGGAGGCTTTAGGGTGCCGTTCGAAGCTTTTGCCCAACTGCAGAGGATGCTCCTCCTTGTCCAGCAGCAGGTTCGCCACGCCGTTCATGGCTACCGCAGCGCCCGCCGAGAACAACAAGAACCCACACAGCCACCCCACCCTGCCTGGCCACCTTCTCTTCCGGGCTTGGAGCAGTGTGCAACTGGGAAAACATTCCCCATCTGGGGGAATCGATCGAGAAGGACCACGCATGTTACCCGGGGTCACACGCGCCCCTTGGCATAGCTCTGCGCTCCCCCAGGGGGGGCCGCTCCACTATTTGAGAAACACTGATCTAAAGTGAGACTAGAACTCACAGTCTCCT
The DNA here is from genome assembly GCA_023053685.1 of Diadophis punctatus similis. Taxonomy (NCBI): domain Eukaryota; kingdom Metazoa; phylum Chordata; class Lepidosauria; order Squamata; family Dipsadidae; genus Diadophis; species Diadophis punctatus. Next base: position 51,008,843 of record JALIGW010000003.1, read on the forward strand.
GGCTTCCAGCCTGGTGCCTAACCTAGAATCTTTATTCAAAACCCGTATTCCATCTTTCGGACTACCTGTTCTTTTTAGGCTCGATAGATAGCACTTTTCTCAAGTTTTTACATTTTTTTTTTCAGTATTCCACCTGTATGGAGTTTTGTTGTTTTAATAAATAATTAGCTGATTAATCAACATGCAGTTCAGAAGTATGACTCATTTACTCCTTAAGATTCAAATCAAATACATTTTCTTTTGAAAACATCCCAGCCAGCGACCTGCAAGTATGTTAATGTGCTGTGTCTATATACATTTGTAGTCTTCTACCTACAGCAAAATGTCATTGACTGAAAAGCAGCAGGATTATAGAATCGGGTATCTTTGATATTATTTCTTTGTGAGTAAACCCTACTGGATTGTGCATTGCTACTTGCATACAAGTATACCGAGCTGCCTAGTGTCATTATATGAGATAGGAGGTCATATCCTGTATATCCTGTAAAGAAGTAAGTAAACAAATAAATATGCTCTTGGAGTATAGTCAACAATTGTAAAAGCTGCAATGAAATACGGTTGTAACATAAGCCAGCATAGGCCATCTTTGTCTTATTCCATAGAGAGAAACAAGCATCTGTTTCTAAAAAGGATGTATATATCATCCAATGTAATATTTACAAAAATATAACAATAAAAAGATGACTAGTTCTTAGGAGGGAATGCACACTCTTTACATTACAGAATTAGAAACTCTGCTAAATGCTTCACTGTGAAGAGAAAAACAGCATTTGGTAAAAATCTTACACCTATGCACTTTTAAAAACAAAAATAAACTGTCTTCGACAGAAACACATCTGGAATTTGGATACTACTCATATCAGCATGAACCTATACAGCTAGAATGTATATTCATTGGGATCACTAATTCTGGGCCGACTTACTGGTGGAAGAACTTAATGTCTCTGAGAAAATGCCCAGTGTTTTTTTCCCATACCACGTCAAGAGTAAATTTTCTTTATTAGAACAGTTCCTAAGCATGACTAATTTACAAGTTTAAAAACTGAATTACTGTAATTCATATTGTCCAAGCAGGCACTCTGATGACCTAGAAATGAAAGAATAAATGAGTGGAGATGGATGAGAGAAGAAATAGAGCAGGGGCGGGTTGCTCACTTACCTCGCTGCTGGAGCCATGCATGCGCATCTCCACGCTTTGGGTGGGGGGTGCGCTCGTTCGCGCGATTTTGCTTCCGCGCATACGCGGAAGCAAAATCGCCTGAAAATCACTGAAAATCAGCAAAAAAAATGGCTACGCGCCAGGTGGACCGGCAGAGAGGGCTCCGGAGCGGTTGCGAAATCTGCTACTCCCTACCAGAGCTGCGTACCGGGCAGTTCTGGCAGGAACCCACCTCTGGAATAGAGGAATGCTCAGACTGCTTTTTCATCTTCCTGACAGATTCTCAATCAACTGCCAGGGCACCTGTTTATAGGCAGTGAGGGCAAGACCATCCCAAACAAATCAGGATCCATGAACCCATCCAAAAGCTATGATTTCAGGGGTAGGTTCCAAGGCTGCAAGAAGAAGGCTCAGACAAATCTAACAAGTTTGGCTAGTACAGCGTTGCAGTTGACTTGAGTTTCTATATGAGACTAATATGGAGAATTATCTAATTTATTTTCCACCATTTCTAATATCTAATTTTCATTGGCTCAAGGGTTGCACTGGAACTTGCACGGGGCTACTAGATTTGAACTGCAAAACCCTGGACAACCATGAGATGCAGCAAAGAGATTGCCTGAAACACTCTTTCCTCCCATCTAATAGTCACCTAGATTTTTATAGCCTATATCTAATAGCCTTAGTAGCCAGGCACGGGAATGGGAAGATGGGCTGAGGAACAGAACCTATGCATGTTGGTGAACTAATTTGCACAGGAACCAGTGTGTATCAGTGGGGTAACATGGGGTGAGGAGCAGGCAAAGAGAAGACAATTCTGCACTCAACTCTTAAGGTTTGTCTCTCACACCAATTGCCTACCCAGTGTTTTAGACTGGAACTGATGACACAACCGTCACTGCCACCTTTGGAGACAGAGGGCCTCGCCACCCACCGCCAGCCACAGGATTAATTATGATAATGTATTTCTTTTCCCTTTTGTCACCCTAATGAATGGTCTCCTTTAAGATTTTAAGGCCTTTTGTTTGTCCCGTTTTTTTAAGGCGGTATTGTAGGACAGGGGATAGCAGGTGGCACGGCCAAAACAGGATCTTTTGTCTTCTTCAGGCGCTTTTATTTTTCCAGGGGGGGGGCTGGGAAGGGGAGGCTGGTTGAAGATGCAGGGAGCAGAGAAGAACAGAACAGGGAAGCTCCTTAGTTACTTTTGCTGTACTGACAGTAATAGAAGAGGGGGGGAAATGGGAGAAGGAGAAAATGCACTTCTGACACATTCTCTCTCTCTGCAACTCTTCATGCTGAACCACTTATTTCCAATTTATACCGCCATTGCAAGATTCACAACTAAGGAAACTTAATTGGGGATTGCAAGCAGATATCCCTGATCAAAGCATCCACATTAGTTCTATCAAATATTGGAGGCAGTTGGAACTATTGGAAATCGGGAATATTGATAATATCCTATGTGGTGAAAATATTCATGTAGTCAATTAATGTCTCCTAGCAATTCCTGTTCTTTTGAGGAATCTAATCTCAACGTCCTTTGTCAATTCAATTTGGTCAACATGAATATCTGCTTCGGTTCCAATACGCCTAAACGCTAAGCAAAATTCTGGAGGTTATGCATGTTTTGAAATGCCTAAAGCATGACATGCCTATGCACAAAGTAAACACATACATACTTGTGGAATTTATTTTGTCCTGTAACAGGTGATTATTCATACTACTAAGTCTCAAATATACCACCAGAACTCAGAGACTGCTTTTGCTTCTGTGTCCAAAACACAAAAAAGCTGATGAAAGATTTTTTAAAAAAAGAATGCAAAGGGACAGATAAGCTGAGCTTCCAGGATATATTTTGTTCAGAATCAACTACCTGGAGGTCGATACAAAATGGTAACTCTATGCAGATAGGCAGTCAGTAAGGAAGAGCTTATACACAGAGCTCACTCAATCAAAAATCAATTTTTGGTATCATAATTGAGATGGTTCTTTTTTCCTACAAAAACATTGTTTTAGAAATCATCTTAATTTTTTTTCCATTTCAGCAACCTAATTTAGGAAGGAAAAAAATTTTTACTTTGCTATTATTGAACAGTAATGAATTAGAAACCTTGCAGTTCTGCACTGCAATTTGTCGTGGGATCATTCAGTTGATTTTCTTTAACCTCTGATATACAAGTGTTGTAAGGAATATCCTTCTGGGTTCGATTCCAAGTGGGGAAAAAAGACAGTGGAAGCATGGAGGCTGTTTGGAAAGATGGTTTAATGGTGGACAGCAGGACCACATGGTTTGAGGCCCTGGGGAAAAGGGGAATGCCTCGAAGATGTTGAAGAAAAGAAGAGAAGGGCTGAGGTGCTGAGAGTGCCTGAGTTTTATACCCTCTGTTGGCCCCACCTTAAGAGTTTCCCGTTCCTGTGTAAGAAATGTATCCCATTGGCTGTCAGACTCCCAGGGGGCAGGGGTGTTACCTAACTTTGTAGGATTTTGTCTGTGCCCCACCAGGCTTGGCTGATGTAATCTTCTCAGGTGAGATGGCTTTGGGATTCCTATTATGGTTCTTCCTATAGATCAGTGGTTCTCAACCTTCCTAATGCCATGACCCGCGACCCATCCCCGTACCTCCACCATGACCCACCCCGCCGCCATGCCCGCCACCGCGCCCCCCCGACACGCCGCCACCATTTGGGTTATTTTACCCTCTGCGCATGCGCAAAGCATTCTGCGCATGCGCAGAGGGTAAAAGAACCCAAATGGCAGCGTCTGGGCGAAGTCTCCCGACCCCTGTGAAAGGGTCGTTCAACCCCCAGGTTGAGAACCGCTGCTGTAGATGCTTGTTATGTAGAATAGCCTGCCCATTGACAAAGGTGGGGGCTACTAGGAGTGAGTCTGTTTCCTGCCTAAAAACATGTTTCTCCATTTTCTCATCCAGGGAAATATAATATTCTGCCTTTTTAATATTTCCTAAAATATTTCATTTCTCTAGGAGGGTGGGGGTAGGAGCTAACTTCCTACACAAGAATAGCAATAATATCTTAAAAGGAAAATGGTATGAATTTGTATAGTTGACTATTTCTTAGACACACAAAGGGCATCCCATTCATTTGCTTCATTAATAGAACTTTGACTTATATACCGCTTCATAGTGCTTTACAGCCCTCTCTAAGCAGTTTACAGAGTTCAGCATATTGCCCCCAAAAATCTGGGTCCTCATTTTACCGACCTCAGAAGGATGGAAGGCTGAGTCAACCTTGAGCCGGTGAGATCTGAACAGTTGAACTGCTGAACTAGCAGTCAGCTGAAGTAGCCTGCAGTGCTGCACTTTAATCACTGCGCCACCTCGTCTCATTAAATTTATAAGGTTGCCCAACTCGATGATGAATCTGAGCAGCATACATTATAATTAATCCTAAAATACACTTAAAAATCCAGATGTCCAGAAGAAAAACAGCCATTTGAATCATTAACATACACAAGACACAACCAGGGGTGGGTTCCACTTACCTTCGCCACCTGTTCGCATCGTGCACGTCCCCTCATGCAATTTGGCTTCCGCGCATGCTCAGAAGCAGGAATGAGCCCGAAACACAGCTGAGGAGCTCATCAGCTGTGCTTCGGGCAAACAAATAAAGGTCAGCATTCAACTGCGGGCGGGCGGGCGGGCCCTTTTTCAAGCCGCGAAAGGGGAAAATTTAGCAAAAAAAAAAAGATGGCAGCGCACACGGAACGGCACCAACAGTGACGTCACCAGTGGGTCACTACCGGTTCGGGCGATCCGGTCCGAACTGGGAGGAACCCACCCCTGGACACAACTCACTTTAGCCCATGGTTTAAAATCTGGGCAGAGTGGGGACCAGATATATCTTGGGATGGGGGGGGGGGAAGTATTCCAGAAGCTGGTGCTGTGATCGAAAGTACTTTTCCTAGGTCCTGTCAGATGATAGTGTTTAACGGAGGGATCTGCAGCATACCAACTCTGCCCAATTGTACAGACAAGGCAGAAACTAGAGAAGACTAAACTGAAGAAGGTCCTATAGCCCCATTAATTATTTTCATTTGACATTTGTAAGAAAGCACAATTAAACACACGTAAAATGTATATACAATATATGCCGAGATCACAACATTTTTAAAACATAAAATTGGTCTTCAGAATCATCCCAGTAACTTGGGACATTGGGTAGTTCATAGAAACTGAAATTGGTCATATTGGATAGTGTCAGGTTTTTTCGAAACTTAATATTTAATTAAATAATGTTTATTCCAGTTTTCTCCCACCTAGCACTTTGCTGTTGTATTGGGTTTGTAGTTCTCAGAATTCCCAACAATTCCCAAGGGGTTGGGATTTATAAAAGTAGCAATCTCAACACAGCTGGGATTTTTCTCAGATTAAGAAAAGCTGTTGATGCTCTTTCCCCAAACAAGATTGACAGATTCCATCTGGATTTCGCATAAAGTTCAGTCTGTCTCAGCATCTCTCTGAAGATTTGAAAAATATTTTAACTCTTAAGGAAAGCAATGGCAGCAAGATTGTCCAAATGCCCTTTTACTCAGCACATCAAATATTTGTTCTTTTTCTTGCATTCCCTGGGACATATGCAGAAATAATTCTCACATCATGCACCTGTAAGAATCGCAGCAATACCTTTTATAAGCCCAGTATCTATTTAATTATCAGCTGCAACACAAAATAAAAGCTCCAGCTTCACCAAACAGGCTGAAGTTCTTCTGTTGCTTAAATTGCAGACAGACAGACAGACAGACAGACAGGCAAAGCCATGAGGGACACATACCCCAGCAGTCCTTTTCATACCCAGCTCTGTTTATGAGGGAGGAAATTGTTTGCAATTTAGAAACGCAGAAGCAAATGTAGGAAAGTGCCCTGTGAAGGTGCAGAGGTCAAACATCCAAGCAAACACCATGAAACTTGGGTGGCCTCTGCTTGATCAGGCAAGAGCAAAGCTTTTTATCTTGTCCCTGCTCTTCACATCTCATCTCGCCCTTCCTCCTCACACCCCCAAAAATCTGCATGAGACAAACAATAAGGGAGCAGTTCTTTGCAACAGGACATTGAACTGGGGCTTGCCTGGAGGAAATAGGGAGGGAGAGGTCCATTTTAGCAATGAACTCACATAGATTCCCAGCAGAGACATTTGTGCATACAAGTTAGAATAATCTGTTTTGCGTACATACATATACCTGAAGCATGAAGGCAATGGCTGTCTCCAACACAGATGACAGTAATATTTTGTATTTTTGTATTTGTTTATTTTGTCAAGCATATATGATTATAAGCAAAGTATAAACACTAAAACATGATTGAATATATATGTAATAGTACAAGCATGAATAAGAATAAAAGAGGTAAGAATATATGTGTACATTAGGACAGGAACGGTAGGCACGATTGTGCGCTTATGCACGCCCCTTACCGACCTCTTAGGAATGGGGTGAGGTCGATGGTAAATAATCTGAGGTTGAAGTTTTGGGGGTTTGGGGAAGAAACTACTGAGTCAGGTAAAGTGTTCCAGGCGTTGACCACTCTTTTGTTGAAGTCGAATTTTTTGCAATCAAGTCTGGAGCAGTTTACATTAAGTTTGTATCTATTGTGAGCACATGTATTATTGCGGTTGAAGGCTGAAGTAGTCGTTAACAGGTAGGACATTGAGGCAGATAATTTTGTGAGCTACACTTAGGTCAGATCGAAGGCGGTGGAGTTCTAAATTTTGAAGTCCCAAAATTTCAAGTCTGGTTTCATAAGGAATTCTGTTGTGAACAGAGGAATGTAATACTCTTCTTGTGAAGTATCTCTTGACATTCTCAATTGTGTTAATGTCTGATATGTAGTGTGGGTGCCAGACTGATGAGCTGTATTCAAGAATCGGTCTAGCAAATGTTTTTTATGCTCTGGTTAAGAGTACAATGTTACCAGAGAAGAAACTGCGCAAGATTAGGTTAACCACTCTTAATGCCTTCTTTGCTATGTTGTTGCAGTGGGCTCTGGCACTTAGATCATTAGAGATGAGTACTCCGAGGTCCTTTACTGAGTGAGGATCATCATCAAGGTCATGATCATCAAGTTTGTATTTTGTGTTTTGATTATATTTGCCAATGTGTAAAACTGAGCATTTGTTGATAGTGATTGGTAGTTGCCACTTGTTTGACCATTCAGATATATAAGTCAAGGTCTTTTTGAAGGGTTGTAGTATTGTCTGTGGTATTGAATAGTTTTACATCATCTGCGAAGAGGACGCAGTTGCTTTGTATAGTATCACAAATGTCATTTATGTAAAGAATGAAGAGAGTAGGTCCTAAAACGCTTCCTTGGGGAACACCGCTGTTAACGGGTACAGGGTTTGATAGAGATGAACCTATTTTAACCACTTGTTGTCTGTTTGACATGAATGCAGTTATCCATTTGTGTAGGGGGCCAGAGATGCCATAAGATTTTAGTTTTAGGAGTAGTTTGTCGTGTACTACGGAGTCAAAGGCTTTACAAAAGTCTATGTAGATTGCATCTATTGCTTTGCCCTGGTCGAGTTTTGTAGTCCATATGTTTTTACAATGTAGAAGGTTGCAGGATAACTTTTTTCTGAAACCAAATTGTTTGTGAGAGAGTAGGTTGTTTGTCTCTAAGTGGAGGGTAATGGATTGGTTGATGATTGATTCCATGACTCTGCAGGTGGCGCAACATAAGGAGATTGGTCTATAATTTTCAACTAGGTTGGGGTCTCTCTTTTTGAAGACAGGGATAACCATGGCTAGTGACCATAGGTTGGGTAGGGTAGGGTAATAGATTTGTCAGTGGAAGCCCACAATTACACACACACATTTCAGGAGAAAGTGGGGACTACGCAAGATTCCTATTTTTCTCTATTAACCTGAGAAGTAAAATAATTGTGCTCTATTTACTGTAGAGTATCATTTCTGATTCAAGAGAGGATTGCAATACATGCAGGAAGCAAAATTCTATCAGGCAACTCTCTGTAGCATATGGCTATACCAGAGTAACCTTGGTTGGTCAACCCTCCCAAATTATAGCCTGGGACATACATGCTAAGTCATGGCTTGTTTAAATAATCTGAACTGAACAGGTTCATGACAACATGCCAAAATACTCTTGTTTAAGAGTATTCCTTGCTGTCAAGTCAGAAGTGCAAAAGAGATAAAAAGTAGCAACGATAGGGCTAGGTGGATGGCCATTTTGAGAATGGACAAATGACAACCCCTTTCTCAAAGTTACTTTCCTGTATGCTAATTATTGACATAATATAGATTGTGTTTGCTGTTGTAGCGTACTTAAAACTCTATCCTTTGGCTTATTTTGCCTCTTTTAAAAACAGCCTAGGTTTTGTCTAGTGCTTCAGTTTTTCTTGGGCTCTAAAGCCTCAGGCTGTTAAAATAACAGTTGAAGGCCTTGACAACAGTTGAGCGAAAGAAAACAGAACTGCTCTTGCATTGCCCCCTTCCCAGGCACACAGCAAACTTACAGATGAGCAAGTTTTCCACATATTTGTCTTGAGGACTAGCCAGGCGTTGTCTCCTACCAAGCAACATGTTCCTGGTTTTTTGTCATTTTAACTCCAAATTAATTTGCATGGGATCCTTGTTGTATGAAAGATACCTAGCTTTGCAAGGGGAGTGCCTGCCAGTTGAAATTTAACAGAGGGTAAAAGGAAAGCAGGGCAGACGAGCCTTAGAAGCAGAGACCCTGTGAGGATTTAATGAGGTGCTGGCCAACCTTGTTTACAGACTGGATTAAGCGTCTGTGACACCAGAGTCCAGGCTGGGGTAGGAAAGAGAATTGATATTCAAGTTGGTAAAAGGTGTGTGTGTGTGTGTGTGTGTGTGTGGTAGAGGAAGGCTGTGGGGCAAGACAGAGTAATACTGAGTCCGGTGCCAAAGAAGAAGAGGCAGCCAAACTTAAGTCCACTCAGAACTTGTTTCATAGCCTTGGTCTGTGATCTTCCAGACAAGCACTGCTTGTGGCAGAGAGATATCTTTGGGTTGTCTGAAATTTTCCCACTGAGATCTAGTAGCCTGATGCAAACACCAGGGTGGATCTTGAGTCATCTAACTCTGATTTATAGCAATAGCAATAGCACTTATTATATACCGCTTCACAGTGCTTTACAGCCCTAAGTGGTTTACAGAGTCAGCATATTGCCACCAACAATCTGGGTCCTCATTTTACCGACCTCAGAAGGCTGAGTCAACCTTGAGCCTGGTGAGATTCGAACTGCCAAACTGCTGGCAATCGGCAGTCAGCAGAAGTAGCCTGCAGTACTGCATTCTAACCACTGCGCCACCACGGCTCCTTATTCAACAGTCCATGGTTAAAAGAAACCATGGCGTTATCTCTCTTGGAGGCACTACAGTCCATTTAAATGTTGGTTAACTCAGAGCACTTGCTGAGATTTTCTAAAGTAGTATCGAGGCAGGGCAGGTATGAATGTATGATCTTGGGAGGCAGGAAGGAGAGCCACAGACAGGACATGCAAAAGATGTCTTTGCTCACAAAAGGGGGATGAAAAAGGTTTCACTCACGAAAGGGGATGAGAAAGGTTTCAAAAGGGAGCCTCCCTCATTTTTCCAGAGTAAAAGGAAAGGCGGGGAGGAATATTTTTAGTCCTCCAAGATTCTGTTTATGTAGCCTAACAATAAAGCAAGAGTTACTACTCCTGGTTGTGCTTCTTGGACTACCTCACAGGAGTAACAGTGGGCATCAATAGAGGGTCCTCCTAGGCTCTTCCTGCTGCCAGAAATGGATGTCCGCTCTGAACATACGTGTTCAGTGAATGTGCCTTAAGCTTATCTTTTGCAACATAACTTTATAAGTGACATTTTCACCAATATTCGTCAGACATCATTTTAGTGTTTTTCATCAGAAGCATCAACGTTGCTCCTTCTCCTAGTATGTCTGTGTAATTTATTTAGCCCTTGGTTTAGCACTGTCAACTGACAATACACTTCTATCCAAGGCAGCCTTCATCTGCTGGTCTTCGGCCGAATCAAGCCTCTAGAAGTTTGCCTGCATTTTCTTGATTGCAGCATGACAATTAAATATATATTTCCCATTAATTAGCCCACATCAACTCCGCATTTTGAATAAGCTGCTGTTAAGCTAATACCACTAAGAGTTAACATAAAGTGTATCGTACAATATACTGTTGCTGGTTAAGAACCCTGCAGCAATCTTTCCAATAGGAACATTTCAGATAATTTTTCATCAGTGTGTATTTTGTTGCACATGTGTAACTAGCAAATAAAGAACACAAACTCTAGCTTTAAAGCACTGATATGAACAGTAAAGAGACTGGACAACCATTTATTTGACATAATATAGGTCAGTGATGGCGAACCTATGGCACGCGTGCCACAGGTGGCACGCGGAGCCATATCTGAGGGCACGTGAGGCGTTGTCCTATGTCAGTTCCAGCATGCATGTGTACGCTGGGCAGCTGATTTTTGGCCTTCTTTTTGGCCATTTTTGCTCTCCCCAGGCTTCAGGAAAGCCTCCTGAACCCTGGGGACAGCGAAAAACAGCCCAACGGGCCAACCGGAAGTTTGGAAACGAACTTCCAGTTGGGCCATTTTTCGCCATCCCCAGGGTTCAGGAAAGCCTCCTGAAGCCTGGGGACGGCAAAAAATAGCCCAACCGGAAGTCTGGAGGCTTCAGTGAGGCCTGTGCACAGGCGTGGAGGCCAGCACGGGGGGGGGGTTGTGCGCATGTGTGGGGGGAAGCACGGGGGTTGTGCGTATGCGCAGGGGGGGAGGGCATTGCATTATGGGTGTGGGCACGCGCGCACCCTTTTGGCACCCAAGTCAAAAAAGGTTCGCCATCACTGATATAGATTCTCCTGCTCAAGCAGGGGGTTGAACTAGAAGACCTCCGAGGTCTCTTCCAACTCTATTGATCTATGTTCTATATCACAACATTAAATGCAGCCAATCATGAGTGAACCATTTTTTTTACACTGGCTTCTGGAATGAGGATGTCCATTTTTGACTAGTTCACCTCCAAATGCTGTTTCATATATTGGACCCAAGTTAGTCAGGACTGACAGGAATTCCTACCATAGATCGAGGGTACAAACATACTGATACGTTCTAAATCAGATTTAGCCCCTAACAATTACATGCTGGGGCCAGCCCTAAGCATAAAATGTGGGCATGTATATTACAGTATAGGCCCCACCTGAGTTATAGTATTTGGAATTGTCCTCCACAAACTCTGATGAAGAACTGAATCCTTGGAATAGCTGAAGGGGTCAATACTGGCTTAGTCAGGGGCCAATTACTTTATTTGTTAGATTGGGAACAGGAAGACTAGGTTTGGTCCACCCTCAGTCCCAGAGGCTCATCAACAAGGCCTTGGAGTAGTCACTCCTATTTAGCCAACCCACCTGACAGGGTTGCAGTTATGGAGAAAAGCAGTAATAGGAAATACCATATATGCTGCCTGGGGCTATCTATCAATAAGTCAAACAAATAAGAAATGAATATAAGCCTAAAAGTCCCAACTGACACCGACTGGAGTCTAAACATCAGTGAGAATCAAGCCTGTATCATCAAGAAATGGATCCCACACCATTAATTGGTTAGACAAAATGAAAATATTTTTCCCCCAGTGAGCAAGGATAAGAATGAGAACTGCAGAAGAGCAGAAAGGTAACCAGCAGCAGAACACGGAGGAGGTTAGCAGCTGTGCAAGAAAGGTGTTATCCAGGAGTCAAACCTTTGGGTTGAGGAGATCAGAAGAATTCTGAATTAAGAGAAAAGAAAAAAAAAACATGGGGGGAAATAAGGAATGAAGTCCAAATCTAAGGACTGCAAGCCAAGTTTTACTTAATGATAGCGCTAGAAACTGAGCCAGAAACATTTTCCAAGAGAAGCAGCAAAGAGGATTTATCCCCCCTTTGGAAAGATGCTGTGAAAAACACAGAAGAGCGAAGCCAAGGGAAGAGCAATTGTGTAAAAAACGGTTGTAGTTCAATAGTAGAGGACATGCTTTGCACACATATTGTCCAAAGTAGAAATCCATAGCATCTGACTTCTGTCTGAAATTCTGGAAGCTGCTGCTAACCAGGGCGGGCAATGTTAGGTCCAGTGGACCAGTGGTCTGCCTCAGCACAACACTTCCTATGTTCTTCTGAGGAACCCCCTGAAGGGCAGAGTCTCACAAAGGGTGTCCCTGTGTGTCTGCATAGGTGTGGGGCGTGAAAGGGATGGTGTGACTCTTGCGTGGTGGCTGCAGCATCGGAGATAGCAAGGAAAGGATGTCAAAGAGTTCCTGGTAAATTCCTAGTGAAGAAACAAACCTCTATACTGTATTTTCAAGAGAGGAGCGTAGACATGATTAAGTTGGCCCAGGGCCTTGCACCATGGGAAGCGTCAAGGTTTGATTTGGCTTGAAGAACGTTTTAACCTTGGCGTGTGGACAGAAACTCTTTTGTTCCAAGAGTTGCTCTAACTAGTACCTAGTAAAACTGGCTGAATCTCTGCAGACTGTCCAGCACTCATCTCTGGTCTCCTCAGCCAGGAAGGGAGGAGGCTAAACCCACAGCAGTTTACCAGAATCCCAGGGCTCCCTACTCTTAACAGGCCACAGTTAGAAACAAGGAAGTCTCTCACTCCCACTAGGAGCTAATTAACTGGGGCGGGATACTTTTAAAGTCTGCCAAATAAGAAGGCAGGAGTATCAGTCCCAATGACAACTATACAAACTTGGCTCAACTACATAACCTTTACCGAAGACCCATCCTACCAGCCTCTGCCCCCTTACATACACACACACACAAACACATAACTACTGGCAAGCTTTATGAATGATAAATTCACAAATTCACTACCTGTGCAAAATGCAGTGGTAGCCTAGGTTATCTGACCATTGGATTAGGTGGATAATTCAGCCCTTGGAAATCCAACTAGCACGCATGATATACTGTAGAAATGTTAAATGAGAGGAGAAAAGAATTGAAGTCTGAGTTTAGCCGGAAGTGTTCTATACATAGCAATAGCACTTAGAGTTATATACCACTTCATAGTGTTTTATAGCCCTAAGAGGTTTACAGAGTCAGCATATTGCCCCCAACAATCTGGGTCCTCATTTTACTGACCTCAGAAGGATGGAAGGCAGGACTTCCGGTTTGGAGCGCGCCATCGCGGACGTCCCTTCGTCGGGCGCCTTTCCAATCTTCGTAAAAAGCCGCCAGAACAGCTGTCTGGCGGCTTTGAAATCTCTTCCCCGGGCAAAGGGGAGAGATGAGAGCTTGACAGGTGGGGTAGAGCCCCCCCAGCACCCTAGGAGCCACCTAGTAGGGCACGAAGGGAGAGGTCCCCATGCAGCCTGTCTCCGCTCCGAAGATCAGGAAACCTCCGCCTTTGCGGAGCTAGATGTCGCGACCAGCCACTGCTTCTAGAATGGGATTTATAATTACTTTTGAACTACAGAAGCAGACAGAGAGAAACAGGCGTGAGATGGGCAAGTAATGAAACCTCTTTTTTCTTTTTATTTCAACTCCTGGGTAAGCTTTCACTTCGGCAAAGAATTAAAGGAAACAAAGTAACAATATGGCGATTGAGAAGTGAAAGTGACTTTCGTTTCCCCAGAGGCTTTTTTTTTCCCTTTCTTTCTTATGGAAACTTTTAATTTGGGAAAATGGTTTTTTCTCTCTCTGTCTCCTAACCCTGGATTAAAGCTATAATCGAAAGGTTTCCAATAATAAAAGACTACCTGGTTTTTAAACTGGAAAGAACTTTAATCAGGCACCTGGCTTTCTTTCTTTTTTGTACTCTTTTGAAACACCATAATGGCTTCAAAATCTGGAAAGATTGTTTTGACTAAAAGAAATGACTATTCATCTGGATATATTTCTAAAATGCAACTTAACACTGAATTAACACCTCCACAGCCTTTGACACCGGAAAATTTATTAAATAATTTAAAGATTATGAAACAGGAACTTACTTTGGAATTTAATCAGAAAATAAGTGAGATAGACAAAAAAATGCAGGCTGCTTTGAAGAATATGAATCAACAACTCAGATTTGATGTGTTAGAGGTTTGCAAAGGTTTAGCAACAAATATTGAAGTTTTGGCAGAACGTATTGAAACAAATAAACAAGCTTTGGCAACCTCGGTGAATTACATAGATAAAATTCAAAATGATATTGCAAATTTTGAAAAAGAGGTCTTGATGACACAGTTCAGATCCATGGAAGTTGCTATAAGGGTCAGAGGCTTGAAAGAGGGATTATTTGAAGATTTAAAAGGAAGGATGGTTGATGCATTGGATCAGGTGTCTGGAATTTCTAAAGCGGAATTGGCTACACAAATCGACAAAATATACAGAATCAATTCGTGGTACGCTAAACAAAAGCATTTACCAAGGGACATTGTCATATATTTTACCACAAGAGCTTTACGGAATAGAATTATACAAGCAACGTTTAACAATAATCTTATGGTGAATGGTCAGGAACTAAAGATTTGGAAAGAAATCCCCTCTAAAATGCTTAAAGCCAGAAAAAGCTACACTTTTTTGATTGATGAATTTAAGAGACTAAATTTACAATATAAATGGGAAGCGCCAGTTGGAGTAGCAGTGAAATTTTCTGGAAAAAGATACCGGCTTAACACAATAAAAAAAGCTACTGAATTTTACGTCAATGTTTTAAAGGCTGATATATCCAAGATTCCAGAGGAAGGATGTATGAAAATAAAAGAGGAAGAGGAGAGGAAGCCATCTTTGCTGGATCAAAAGGAAATAGATTCAAAAACCCAAAAGGAGTGCCAGAACCAGATAGCTGGGGAAAAGGAGATGGAGGTTTGGGATCAGATGGGAGACGAGTCGACAAATTTGAATTTACTGAACTATTAAAAGATGAACTATCAAGATACAAAACGATGTGATGTTGAAATATATTGGACAGATAGAGACTAATATGATTGTATTTTTCCTTTTCCCTATTTAATGATTATCGATGCAATATTTAGCTAAGTTTTATATAACTTTGAGGTTACTTTTAATGTTAATAATATTAGATAAATATAGTTTGTTGATTTTTTGTTTAATGAAGTCAGTAAGTTAATTTAGAATAATATTATGTTATTAATATCATGATGAAATTTAATATTTAATGATTACTTACGTAACATCTAGTTATCTTTGAGGTTATTTTTAATGTTAATAATATCAGTTTAAGATTTTTGTATTTTATATCTAGTTATTATTTATATAACATTTATTTTGTATAAGATAGAGGGTTGAAGGGAGGAGGTAGGAGACTTGTTTGGTTGTATTGTTAAAGAGATTTCTTTTTCTTTCTTTTTCTTTTCTCTTTTTTTGTATCTTTACTATTGTATACATATGCAATATATTATTAGTGTATAATCTGGAGTTGAAGTTTTTTAAAGATAGTGTTCTTTTTTTTCTTTTTTTTTCTTTTTATTAACAATTTAAATTTATTATTATGCCCTGTATTATCTCTGGGAAGTCCGGGGGGGGGGAAGTGGGGAGGGAAGGGGGTGGGTTGGGTGGGGGGAGAAAAAAAAATAAAAATGTTTGTACTTTATATTTAATATTTTGCTACTATCTATGTAAATCTGTACTAATAAAACTTTTTTTTGAAAAAAAAAAAGAAGGATGGAAGGCTGAGTCAACTTTGAGCCGTTGAGAATTGAACTGCTGACAGTGGGCAGAGTCAGCCTGCAATACAGCATTCTAACCTCTGCTCCACCATAGCTCTTTACTTAACTTTATAATCAGGATCATGCTTATAGTCATATATTTTAGGAAGGGACTCAAGGCAGAACAGCTAGAATATCGATAGATCTAGATTTGCATCAGTATATATATATCAGTGTATGTATGTATATGTGTGTGTGTATATACACACACACACATTATATATAGCAGTGAATATAATTACATTAATGATGTTCAGCATGGTTTTATACATATCTACTTAGAAATAATTTCAGCTAAGTAAGTGATTTCATTATTCAGAAGTACGATAAGAGAGCTGATGATGTAGCATAGTAATTAAGATGTTAGACATACCGACTTGGGAGCTCCAGATTTAAATCTACCTTCAGTGATTTATTATTTATTTATTATTTATTAGTGATATTTATATGCCGTCTCACAGTGCAAGCACTCTCTAAGCGGTTTACACCAGTAAGCAATGTATATTTACATTGCCCCCAACAATCTGGCTCCTCATTTTACCTACCTCGGAAGGATGGAAGGCTGAGTCAACCTTGAGCTGGTGAGATTTGAACCACTGACCTGCGGATCACAGTCAGCTAAAGTGGCCTGCAGTACCCCACTCTAACTGCTGCGCCACCTTGGCTCTTGATGAGTGATGGAAACTTACTGGACAGGTCATATTGAGACAGGTCATATCTTTTAGCCAAACCTATCTTCACAAGAGAAAAATGGGGGTATGGAGTGCTGCCATAATGAACAGACAGAGTTTGGATGGTTCTAGAACAGGGGTGTCCGAACCTGGCAACTTTTAAGACTTGTGGACTTCAACTCCCAGAATTCCTCAGCCAGCATGCAGCTAAGGAATTCTGGGAATTGAAGTATACAAGTCTTAAAGCTGCCACGTTTGGAGACCCCTGTTCTAGGAGTCAAGGTACTCTGAATCTAAAGATGCTCAGAGAAGCATCTACAAGTAATCCTTCATTTAACAACCACAGTTGGACTGGTAACCTGGTCTTTCAGCGAAATGGTTGCTAAGTGAATCCACAACTGTGCTTATGATCTTTGCTTTAGAGATTTGTAAAAGTTGCAACTGTGAGAATTGGTCAAAGTTACTTTTTAATCACCATTGTAACTGTGAACAATCGATAAGTAAGGCAGTGACTAAATGAGGACTACTTGTATATTCCTCCTCTCTTATTCCTAGCTAAGGTTTTGGACTTAAATGAGGAAGATGCAAGTTCAAATTTATCTTCAACCCTAGAAGCTCAGGATAACTTGAATGTTAAGTGAATGTTAATCTAATTTATTGTGGGAGATAGAATATATCCTCCTTGAACTCCTGGAGAGAAGGCAGGCTATACATCTACTAACGCATAAAAAAACTTCTCTATATCAATCTTGTGAGGGATGTCAGAATAAAAGATAATAGCTAGTGACCCTAGAGTCAGAACGACTAGCACATATGTGCAAGGGGAACCTTTACCTTTACCTTATATCAATCTTGTGAGGGATGTCGGGATAAAAGTTAATAACTAGTGACAAACCATATAGTGAGCTGCAAGACTTAGTGAAGACTTAAAAGTGCAACTCTCCAGTCTTAGTTCAGTTTCTTCCTCTCAGCAGGGATGGTATTCATTACTCCAGAAGTCCAGAACACCATTTATATAGGTTAGGTCAATGGTTCTCAACCTGTAGTTGGCCAACCCCTGGGAGGCCGCGATGCCATCAAAGGGGGCTTGAAGAAATGATATAATTTAAATCTTGAGTTAAGATTTGGGGTTCTGTGGCCATGGACCATTGGCCACAAAAGGTACTTAAAGGAGGCCAGTAGTGAAGAAAAGGTTGAGAATCACTGGGTTAGGTAATATAGACTGGATAGGAAGGCAGTGTAGCCCCTCCCCATTGTAATCCCTGTAGAGCAGAGCACTTAATGATGTCATGGTTCATCATATTTCCACATTAAACCACTACCTGACTCTGTGGTTCTTCCCCAAACCCCAAAAACTTTAACCTTAGACTGCCTACAATCGACCTCACCTCATTCCTAAGAGGTCTGTAAGGGGCGTGCATAAGCGCACCATCGTGCCTACCGTCCCTGTCCTTCTGTCCTATTGTCTAAATTTACCTATACATACTTTGCTTTTGTTTATGTTTATATCATACCTGTTATCTTGTACACGTTTTGACAAATAAATAAATAAATAAAATAAAAAATTATAACAAGTAATAGAACAGGTACTTTATGATAAAATATGCAACAATCAGCTAACTTCTGGTCAAAAGCATTACAGTTTACTCTGAATCAGTGACCAATTAGGAAATATTAAACTAATACCATATCCTATCAGTTCCTTCTTTTCTTCTCTCCCCTGTTCCGAGACTACTTTTAAAAGTCGAAGGCTGATGGACTCTACAGTATTTTATTGGCCTGTGGCAACTTAGCCATACCAGGCCTTGAGTTAAAAAGTGCCTGACAGTGGAAGATTAAAAACAATCCCAGGAATTTGTTGCAAACTTCCTGGATGATTCCCCACACGCAGTGGCGTTTTTTTGGCTGCTTGGCTTATAATCAGCAGAGTGGAATGTTGTAAATTAAATATTTTTAAACAACTTTGCTCTCTCCCTGGTTAAACATTGCAAAGATTGCTCTTTCTTGTCTCTTTCATGCTGGGTGGTCTCTCTCTCTCCCCCCCTCCCCATTTGCTGTATGTCTTCCTCAAATACAATTAACCATTTAGATGTTGCACAAAGGATTAGCTTATGCATACAAGGCCAGCCACTAGTCCTTTGCGTTGGGGGGCTGAAAGAAGGGATGAGCGGTAAAGAACTGGGGGCAGATCTTTTACTTTCCACTAAAAAAACAAAAGCCAGGAAAATCCACTGAACTCTCCAGTTTTCCTTGAATGATAAAGACCCAACTATAGCTTCCCACGTGTTTTCAAGTCTGAGCTTCACAAGCCAACAGGTTTCTTACCTTCCTGGTTAAAATGTACCACTTTTTATGACATTCCAGAAATTTTAATATCTTTTGAACCTGAGATTTAATTAAACAAACTGTTTACACATTTTGCAAGATTCCCTGTTAGCTATTACAGCTATTCACAAATCCCTGTTAGCTATTACAACTATACCCACAATTGTATGGGTACCTTCAATTCTCAATAATTACCTCAAGTGGCTAGGGCAGTGATGGTGAACCTTTTTTTCCTCGGGTGCCGAAATAGTGCACACGCGCGCTATCACACGTGTGCGCGTGCCCACATCCATATTCAATGCTCCCCCACGTGCACCTGCTCCCCCATTTCTTGACTTCCGGTGGACCCGGTAGGCCCATTTTTTGCCCTCCCCGGGCTCCAGAGGCTTTCTTGGAGCTTGGGGAGGGCAAAAACGCCCTCCCCTGCCACCCTGGAGGCCCTCTGGAGGCCAAAAACGCCCTCCCAGAGCCTCCGTGCGAGCCAAAAATCAGCTGGCGGGCGCCCACATGCACGCTGGACCTGAGCTAGGGCAACAGCTCGCGTGCCAGCAGATATGGCTCCGCGTGCCACCTGTGGCACCCGTGCCATAGGTTCGCCATCACGGGGCTAGGGTATTAGGGAAAAGGGAAATATGACATTTCTTAAGATACACTGATGAAATTAATGTTTACACTCGTGTACTCTCTCCGTTAAATAGGAACAGCAGCTCAAGCACGGGAGTTTAGGCTAACCGTGAAGTTTTGCTTCTTCGAGATTAGCCATATTCTCAACCTGAGTTATCAGCACCGAAGAACAAAAGACTTCATAGGACATTATAAAAGAAAGGTGTTTTTTTTCTAGAGAACTTGACAGTAGCTGATAAATCTCATCCTAAATTTGGCTTGGCATTAGGCTGCAGGCTACAAACAACTAAATTGACAGCAATTGTATAATCTTTACCTAATACTCTATGCAGGACAAGAAAATGAGAAAGCTGACAGAACAGGTTGGCTTACATAGCATTCATAGATAATGGAATTCCTATGAAATCATGTGGGATCTACATTGGAGAGGATATCATTCAAGTCTACTGACTTGTTTAAAGCAAATGATATATGAATGAGTGATGCGCAGGCTAGACTTGCAGAAGTGCCCTGCCCAGAGCATGTGGGAATAGAGATGTGAGATGAGCTATTGTGGCCTCCATTGTTGATTTGTATAGGGAGACACACTGGAATTGTGAAGGACGGGGGAAAATAAGTAGATGGCAATGGATAGGCTGTTGCAAGAGAAAGAAGACTTGTATACTGATGAAGTTCTGTTCTTCTAAACCAGTTGTTCCAGTTTTGGGAATTAACAGGTGTCTTGGTCCCTAGCTACTAAATGTCAGATGAGTAACTAGATTGTTTCTGTCTTATGATATGGTGCTAATTGAGAGTACAAACTTGATTGGAGAAAACCTCCTAAGGCTTTTAGTTTGGGGTGATTTAAACATTCAGGATTCAACATTCTTGATGGAGGGGCAAGTGCACATCCCGAAATCATGGTATCCATGTTGATCATGGGCTTGTCAAACTGCAGCCCCAGAACATGTTGCTAGCATGCAATTAATTTGGTCTTCGCTTTGGAGCAGACATGAACTGTTAATGAAATGCATTAACACTTTCCTTTTGCTGTAAGCAGGTCACTTCCTTTTCATACTGTAGATCATGGATGACCTAGACCAGGGGTGTCAAACTCGGGCCCTCGGGCCGGATGCGTCACACGCTGGCCACTCCCACCCCCCGTTTAGCGAAGGGGGGGAAAGTTGCGATACGTCACATGGCGACAACATGATGCTGCAGGTTTGACAAGGGTGGTAGGTCTATTACAAAGGTTTACATGAGGTACCCAGTAGATTTTGAAGGTTTCTAAAGCATGCTTTGGCATTTCCCCAACAATTGGGTGGACAATTCCTTTATATCTCTGGTTGATATCTAGAATGTGAAGATGGTCAGGATATTGGATCAGGTTGTATCTGCAAGATTTCTATTGGCTTGCTGATCCCAAGCAACTCCTTGTATCATAAGAAATGAAGCAACTGGAAAAATGTTAGAACAATATTGCACAAAGCCACAAGCAGACATGTCCGAGCATTGCAGATACTTTAAGCAGTAGTTCTGTTTAAAGCAAACTGACCCCTTTTTTAAAAAAGGACAAAATGTTGCACAGGCCCAACAAAGTGCATGATTTGAAAGTTTCTTGTAAATAAAGTTGCTCGTGCCCTTTCTGGTTTGAATGTTAGCCGAGCAGAGTTGATTGTGTTGAGTTAAACATTGTGACCATTTGGAACTATTTCAAGCTTATGAAGTATATTTTGAATACTGCCATCTGTGATCTAGCTTCTTCAGGCAGCCAAGTGGAATGTGAGTGGCAAAATTCGGGAGAAAGTAAATATTTATTTGAGGGAAAGTACAATGCCACCTGCTTTGAAAGAGGTAATAGTGTGAATATCTTTTCTTGAAAAAAAAAGTCTATGGATGAAGAAACTGTTGACAATTTTTGCCTGGTTTCCAAACTTTTGGTGTTATCAACCATGCCATTCTTTTGGACCACCTGCAAGTCCAGAGCATCATATTATGATTATTCAGATCCTTCGTGAATGAGTGATTCTAGTTAGTAATCTTGGGGTGGTGGTGGTGGTTTAAAAATAATTTTTTAAAAGTAAAAAAAATGAGATAAATATTTG
Organism: Diadophis punctatus similis; assembly: GCA_023053685.1. Lineage (NCBI taxonomy): Eukaryota > Metazoa > Chordata > Lepidosauria > Squamata > Dipsadidae > Diadophis > Diadophis punctatus. Next base: position 51,030,396 of record JALIGW010000003.1, read on the forward strand.
AGCCCTATTTATTCCAAAGTATGCTTCCACAGGACTTGTTACTCTCTTCTATGTTATTTAACATCTAATCGAGACTCCCGCGTAGAGTACAAAGGATTATCTTGACAGAAAGAAAGCAACAGATAAACATGGCTTAAGCTCAGATGAAGATAGATAAATAGGTAAGTACCCTCTTAATTCATTATTTTATGATTAATTAAAGCAGTATGGTGTGATATATACTTGTAAGCGCTAAGTGCTAAAAGAGGGAGGATGAGAAGCACATTCAGATTGTAAGATTCTGTTACTACAGCCCTTCTAACAAAAGTAGGCCTAAACGGTGTCCTTCTTGATTTGGTCTACCTTGAAGGGCTGACACCTGGAAGAGATCTTCTGTCACTTCTGTAACAGTTCAGAGTCCAGGTGCCTGGAGGTGGTTAGGGGCTGGGTGGGGTAAAACAAGCTGAAATTAAATCCTATCAAGATAGAGTTGCTGTTCAGTGGTAAATATCTGGACAATCTGGCAACACTGGTCCTGGTAGTTTCTCTGAAGGTTTGTGCTCCCTCTGAGGCAGAGGTGGGATCCTACCTCTGATTGCCGGTGCGGTTAATCGCTGAGTTCGGCGCAGAGCTGAAGACGCTGCTCGAGCCTGCTCCCGTTCACGGAGCGGGAGCTTTCCCCGGGCGCTTTCCCTGCCTGCATGCATGCCGCCAATTGCGTTCTTTTGCCCTCTGCGCATGCCCAAAGCGTTCCGCATGCGCAGAGGGCAAAAGAACGCAATTGGCGGCATCCATGCGGGCGGGGAAAGCGCCCGGGGAAAGCTCCCGCTCCGCGAACGGGAGCAGGCTCGAGCAGCGTCTTCGGCTCTGCGCTGAACTCAGCGATTAACCGCACCGGCAATCAGAGGTAGGATCCCACCTCTGCTCTGAGGGGAGGTAGTTTGTGACTTACTTTCCGGATTTGTAGTTCCTACTTAAAACAGCAGCTGCAAATCCAGAAACATTAGTAAGTCACAAAGTACTGTCATAAACCCTGAGCACAAAACCCTCAGAGTAGCCAAAAAGACCTTCACTCACCTTTAGCTGTTGCATCACTAACAATCCTACTTAGGTCATTCATTTGGACAACCGTAATACACTTTATGTGGGTCTGCTTTGATAGGTGACTCAGAATGTGCACTGGTACAGTGCCAAGAGTGTTAGGAGGATAATCCTATCACTGTAGAACTAAATAAAGGCTCTATACTAGAAGCCAGTAGACTTTGGGGACTAATTCAAAGTGCTGGTCATTACCTGTGACACCAAGATCCATCTTACCAAAACCAAATTTACCCATCCAGTCCAAGCATTGATTGAGGACCTGTTGAGAATCCTTTTTAAGAGATACATGGAGTGTGGGCTAGGCAGTAGATAGTTTTAATAATGGCTCTGAAACTGTAGAATATGCTTCCTTTGGAAGTATATTTGTCCCCATCCCTTATTATTATAATTGTTCATTGTTTAGTTTGTACAATTGCATTTATTCCTGGTTAGTTGTTCACCACCTAGAGCAGTGATGGCGAACCTTTTTTTACTCGGGTGGCAAAAGGGCGCACACACGTGCGATGGCACGATGGCGTGCCCACACCCATAATGCAATGGCCTCCCCTCGTGCATGCACACACAAGCCCCCCACACTGCCTTCACATTTCCAAACTTCCAGTTGGCCTGTTGGGCTGTTTTATGCCATCCACAGGCTCCGGAGGCTTTCCTGAAGCCTGGGGAGGCCGAAAAACAGTCCAATGGGTGAAAATGACCCCTCCCCCGCCCTCCAGAAGGCCGAAAATCAGCTGGCCAGCATGCACATGTGTGCTGGAGTTGACATAGGGCAAAGCCTTGCGTGCCCTCAGATATGGCTCCGCGTGCCACCTGTGGCACCCGTGCCATAGGTTCGCCATCACTGACCTAGAGTCTTAAAAGATTGGGCAATTTAGAAACATTGTAAAAGTAAACAAAAATATATGGACACATTTGTATTTAGATATGTATATGAAGCTTCTGTCATCTAACACAAAACATGTGAATTTGGCAATTGATGTTGCAACTTTATTTTGATATGTATATTATAAACTCTATATGTCTAATTAGATGTTGTGCAAAATAATTAGATCGGGGGGGGGGGTGAGTAAAGCTATGGAGATTTCTAGACCTCCAGCTATAACTTAACAGTAATTAAAATTAAGAAAACTACATCTCCTCAGTAATTAGTCTATTTAGAGAAAATGCTGTTTAACCATACCAAAATTACAAGAGGTAGTTGGCAAGGCTTTGGCCACACACCTGGTTAGACTAAAAACACAAGATTTGTCTTGGACCAATTTTTAAAATTACATTAAAATGTTGCTTTGTATTCAGAACAATTTTTAAAAATTGACATTCCATAGACATATTGGTGTCCACATTAACTGTCTAACAGAAATAGAAAGCTGTAAAAATATTACACAGCCAAGAACTCTGACACAATATAAACTCTAATTTATTGGGATTTGTAAGAATACAGCAATCTAGGCCAAGTTATTTTTTTTCCCATTTTCTGATTATTAAAATATTAGACACTCCAGATACCAACAAAAACTACATTACAGGATGAGTCTTTGGCGGGGGGTGGGGGGACCTGGAAGACTGGAGGATAGGACAGAACAAAACAGAAGAGGTAGGTTACATTTATTCAATCCCCAACCTGATAATCCCATTTGGAGATATGTTTTAGAAAACTAGAGGGGATAATACAATGCAATTTTGGCCTGATGAAAAGGAATGTAACAGGATTTGGACATGTTGTTCCATGGAAAGTACAGTCCCCTATACAGATGAGGAGAAGAGGCAATGAGTTCACATAGAAGAAAAATGTGCTTAAATTAGATATGTCTTTGAAAGAAAAACTGATTAATTAAGCCTGTATGAAGAAAAGATATACGGTAATAGCCAAAGTCATACCATATTTTCCCGAAAATAAGATCCTGTCTTATATATTTTTGAACCCTGAAATAAGCGCTTGGCCTTATTGCCATGCACTTAAAAGCCCGATTGGGCTTATTATCAGGGGATGTCTTATTTTGGGGGAAACAGGATATTTTGCAAGCAAACGATACTCTTTTCAATCCTGGTATCACTAATTAAAAAAATCAAGTAGCAGGTTATTGGGGGGTGGGGGGAGCTTGAAGAGACCCTACCTATTAGAACAGATAATCTAATACAAAGTCACAATTCGAAGAGGCAAGGAGCGGTTTGTTATTAAGCAAAGAAGTCCACCACAGCTTGTTCAAGGCAACACCAAATGAACTACGGAAAAAACCTCAACTTAGCTATATATGAATCTAGAATTCAACTAAAGGACAAAAAGATCTTGTGTAAGTTACCAATCAAGGAGAATATTTGTAGCTCAGGTTTGAAATGAGAGGTTCTTGGTGCTCTCTGAGCTTGCTTGTTTTTTTTGCAGACGTTTCATTACCCAAACTAGGTAACATCATCAGTGCTAGTGAAACTGTTTGGGTAATGAAACGTCTGCAAGAAAACAAGCAAGCTCAGAGAGCACCAAGGACCCCTCATTGTGTAAGGCAGTTCCCCACATTCCTAATAAGCTGCGATTCCTATCTCCTGTTGATGTGGCAGAAAAAAATTCACATGCCAGGAAGTACCAAATTGCTTTTTATCATGTGCACAATCCAAGATGATGGTGTACATTTTTTTGCAGCCTGTTAGGAAGTATGGGATATTTTTGCTACTTGTCAGCTGCACAAACTTCAGGAGAATTGGGATGTATGAGAAGTATGTATTGAAGTTATTGGGAAATTATATGCTTATGCTTACACCCCACTCTTAACTATGGATCAATTTTAAATTTTAAGTACTAGAATCCTTTGTATGTAATAATTCACTTATATATATTTCTCAAGAGAGATTGCTTGAAGAATATGGCTTCTGAGGTACAGTAGTTGTTTATCTGTAGTTAGCTGGCTTGTAAATTCTATAAATACCAGAGTAAATGGAACTATCTGAAGACTGCCTTTCTGACAGCAACAGACATGAAGATAGATGCTTGTTCAGAATGGGGTCCAGAATACCCCATACTTCCTTACCATCAGACCATTTGAGGGTTAAATTTCTAGCAATGATCCTGCAATTTCTGAGGGGAAACATTATTCAGAATTATTTTTCATAATTGCAATACTGCCACACACGATGTCTACATCAAGGATGAATCTTTGCTTTGATAATCTACTTTTATCTTGCCCCAAACACCTGCAGGTTATAAAAGACAAAAAAGGAAAAGTCAGTACCATTTGCAAGCTGTAGAGTGCATGGATTAAGGGACTTGGTTCTCATTTGCACACTTCATCTTTTTATGGCTTTTCATCACACTACGAAACAAGAGCATAAAGACAGGATGACTCCTCAGATGTCGGAAGTCAGTACAGAAAAACATAAAAACTATGCAAGCTTCCTTGTGGAGGCGGGAGGAGGAAGCCATTACTCTCCATCCTCCTAATCCATGGAAAATAGGGATTACATCAAGGATTGCAATTTCTTCTTGAAGTTATATTCCAAACATTCATCTAAAGGTGACAAATTAAATACAGCCCTTACACTGGATTCAGACCCTTCACTTCTTCAGGTTTACTACTCCATATATATTTTGATCTTGGGCCCAGATACTTGTACAAATAAATGATGGGCACCTTGTATCATGTGAGAGTGACAGTTCTGTTGAAATCACACATTTTCTTAGCAAAATTAACAGTTTAGGTTTGTATTGTATGATGTTTGCATTGTTATTTCATTACGTTTGCTGAATAATGTAAGTGTACTAATCAATCACAGAATATACAGGATTAGACCTAGGACATTTTGTCACTGTGAAGTGGGTTACAAGGGAATAAATTAAAGGAAGCATGAACAAGGGTCTTAATTTGCAAACTGAAATATGTAGGGCATCATCCGATATGCTAATCTGAATTTAAAACCTTATGTTTTGTAATAGCATCCTGGTTATGTAAAGATCAAGACCCCCAAGTAATAATATTCCTTTTCAGTAATAGACTTCACTTTATAAGAAATTCAACACGACAATGCTTGGAGAGCTGGATTTTCCTTTCAACTGAATAAAGAAAGGTGGATGCAACTTAATTTGATGAACTTTTTTTGCTGGTAAAGTTAGCAGATTTGCCATTTTATACACTTAACAAATGTCATGCAAACCAGGCACCAGAGACGCTTGTGAGGTTAATTTGGGCTAGCAGAAGTATGTATTAGATTTGTATAGACATACACACATGGAGAGCTAAGAAACCTTTCATCTGAGACAGCTGCTGCATCACATTTTCCCAGTCTAAGCCAGTTCTTTAATGTGGTTTATTTTTCATTTATGAAGGATTGGGCAGGGCTGGTTTATAATTTTGACGCTCCTGTGTGAAACAAAGAAACAAACAAAAAACAAAAAAAAATGATCCCCTCCGGGAGAAAAAAAAAATGAGGAAGATGTTTATCACACCAACTAATGAAAATGAACCAGTATACCTCTGGGTCAACAGCTGGAGGCCTTTACAGGTGCAGATATGTGTTTTAGAATCCTACTTAAAAGATCCCTGCGAGCCAAACGTTTTAGGGAGAAAACTATGTGTTTCCAAGAACCTTGAATTCATCATGCTTCAGGCATATTTTAAATTGTTCATTCTTGTTTTTCATTATTTTCTTATAATCTACCTATTATTGACTAGACAGATAAAAAGTAACTTCATTGTAAATAAAATACTAAATACAACTCAGATATGATTAGAATTATTGCACTAGAATGCCCGTGTAAAATGTGGTCCAATGTAATATTTTAAATCTAAACAATCACTCTGTGTGTTGAAAGTTTGGCCAAAAATATTATAAAAGTAATTTGGATCAAGACTGTTCTTTCACACCAACACTGGACGTTTTTAAGAAGATGTTGGATAACCATTTGTCTGAAGTAGTGTAGGGTTTCCTGCCTAAGCAGGGGGTTGGACTAGAAGACCGTTGTTGTTGTTGTTGTTGTTGTTGTTATTATTGCCCCCAACCCAAACATTTTGGATTATAGATTCAACATCATCACTGCATAGTTATATTTTTATACAGTGGACTTCAAAGTCACAAGAACTACCAAACTGACCTGGGGATCTCAGAAAGGCTGTGGAAAAGCCAATAGTAATTGTCTCCAAGTAATTACTTGTCTACTACTAGTAATTGTCTTAGTGGTCAGGACACACTTAATGATGATCAGATAATGTGCCGTTATGTGCTTGTCCCAAGCTGGAAGGAAAAGGCATTCATTATACATTTTTGGCAAAATCTAATACTCACTGTTGGCTTACACATGCATATTGTCTGCAGTGTTTTTCCTCTCCTTTCCAGACAGTTTTTTTTATGATTGGAATAGTTTGTACAATAATTTTTGGAATTACAGATAACAGAAGCTGGTAACTACTTCCGCTCAAGAAAAAGATAAGCACGGTATTCACAGACCAAACTGATAGTATTTTTCTGACCCGTCACCACTTTGCACCCCGTTTCTTCTGCCCTTATGTAATGTTTTTTAACCTCATATGCAAAGTTGAATCAACATGCACTACCTTCCTTTTCTAATTAGTGGTCAGAGAGCTGGCACTTTCATTGCAGATACTTTGGCTCAGCTGTTCTTTTGGCGGAACGCAATCTGTGTGGTCCTCGCTCTTAGCTTGGCTGGCAACAAAATGCGTTCACTGGATTTACAGGAACCCATATCACCCTCTGCAAAGCAGCCTGCCTGTCAATGAGAAGAGGAGCGGGGAGCTAGTTAAATGGAGGAGACAGACAGATGCCATTGTAAATATTTCTTTATTAAGAGGTAAAGAAGAAGTAGGAGCAGGAGTGGCTGTCAGCGTCAGGGATGCCAGGAGAAATTCATGTAGCACAATCTCCAGCTGAGCTATTGGTTCAGGTTGCCAGAAAGCCATCCTTCAGTTCTGCCAGACTCAGATTTCCATCAGCTGTTCAGTGCCCATAATAACTTCATTTGCATGTTTAGCTGCAATAGAGAGGGAGAGAGGGAGAGAGAGAGAGAGAAAGAGAAGGGGTGGGGGAAGTAGCATTTGGGAGAGAGGAAAGTTTAAAAGTTATGCTTTGTCCACTGTGACACAAAAGAGACTATGTGGTGCATGTGGCAGTGATGGGGGTAAAGTGAAAGCCTCAAATATAATATTCCAAGCTGAGTCAAATAACCTGATTTCAAAACTCGAATGAGAAAACTTTCATCTCTGTATCACTGCAGTCAAGTAACAGCTGGGATAGGAGAAGCAGTTTTTGTTGGCAGGTACAGAATCACATACAGTATGCATAAAAGGAAGGTAACGCTCTCCAATCCTAAGCACTGTTCAACTTTCTTGGGTTAGCCCTACGTGGACGTGGGCCCAGAATCGGTTTTCAATCCCTGGTTGAGAGGCAACGCTTCTTCAGCTGGCTTCATTCTGTTCTCAGAGCCAGATAGGAATTTACAAATTCTCCACCTCCTCAGAAATTTTTGACCAGGCTGTCTTTTATTTGCCATTGGCAGGGCTACAGATGCATTCAAACCGCACAGAAAAGAGGGATTAAAGAAGGTACTTTCAAAACTGTCCCAGAATTCGTTGGCATGGCTGTTTCAGACCAAGAGCATCTCTGCCAGGCAGATTCGGAGCCACAACAGAATGTGAGGGAGGCAGGATTGCCTGGCCCAAGGAGCCCAGGAGCCCCCACCTGAATGGCGTAGAGAATGCGGCACTTATTTTATAGGGAGTGCGGGAAGAATCAGACCTTGGAAAATGTAGGTGTGATAAGCTTACAGAAAATCTTGGCTACTACAGTTTATGGGTTACAGTATTGTGTATAACGGGGCATTTTGAGCAAACATGAGGACAACAATGACTCTGTTCCAACAAACTTCAACATGGTACTGGATAAAGTGACAAAGTATTCCCTCCACCCCCCAATGGATAGCAGATATCTTCTGGCAGCATCTCTCCTTGGGAATACTGCCTTGGGAGAATATGAAAGCATCTCCTTGTTATTTGCTCAATTAGCCCCAGACAGATTGCTGCTGCTGGTGGCAAAGCTAAGCCATAAAAGAGGAGGAGGAAGAGAAGGAGGAGTGTGTGGGAAGAGAAGAAAGAAGGGGTTAGGGCCAAAACCCAGGACCACCACGAAGCTCCAGCCCTCAGGGGCTCAAAAATATTCAGTTTACTCACTCAATTACACACTGTTTCATAAATCCTTTTAAATAAAATACAGTACAATCCCTGGCACTAAATTACTCTTCTATTACACACCACTGCCGAAAAGACTGTTGTGTATGAACAATTTTTAAAAGCTGGAGATACTTTTAATAATAGCATCTAAAAAGAAACAGTGGCATGGGCATGAAGCTACAAAAATGTAGACAAATGCAGGATCATGTATGCACCTCCATGAATGTAGCTTTGAAGTGCAACTTTTTGGTCCCTATTACCCCAATGAATATTAAGGTGATAGAAAGCATAAGAGCCTTGAGGGCACTAAGAGCAAATGCAAGAAACACACATTTATTTATTTATCAAATTTTGAAACTGCCCATCGCGCTCACAGAGTGTCAGGCACAGACAACCAGATCCATATGTGCAGAGTTCAAGCTAATTACTTTATTATATTTTCCTTATTATTCAGGAATCTCCCCAGACTGTTTGCCTCCTCTTGGAACCAAATAGACAAGGCTCTATGAAGCTTTGGAGGCGGGGTGGGGGGTGGGGTGGGGAGGTCAGTTCTGGATTTCTTGTGGTTGCACAAGAATTCAAGGCTAATTCCCCACTTGAGACCTCCTCATTGCCTGGCTATTTCCCAACACAGGTCTCTGGGTGTTGTACAAGTAGGAGAGAAGGGTTCTGGGAAGTATGCAGCTGGGAGAGAAAAAGGAAACAGGCTATTTAGCAGAGACAACAGGAATGTATGGCAAATGTGTTCCACTCATAGATACCGGTATTATTTTGACAGTGGATGGAACTCAGGGCATTTTCCTATTTGCACCAAAGCAACAACCATTGGCAGTTTTATTGTGGGCGCAATTTGGCATGCTTTACCAACTATTCTGCTGATGTCACAGCCAGTGTTTTTTTGGCCATGGGATCAACTCATCACTGTTTAGCCAGTTAAAGTTGGTGTGGGCATAGCCCCACTCCACTGGCCCCTGTCCTTCATTGCTTTGGGCAATACGGAAGTTTAGCTTTTCAATCTACGCCAAACCATTATATTGGTCCTGAGACCTGGATCAGCCTCCCAAAGAGCAGCTGACCAGCAATGATGGTGGTGGTGCAGGGTTGTGCGGTGAAGAGAAGAGGAAGAACCAACCCTGTCTCTGATGTTTATGGCATGAAGCAGGGGCGGGTTCCTCTTACCTGCCTACCGGTGCGCTGTGCGCGCATCATCTCATTTTGCACATATGCATGCTCGCTATGCGCACGCATCCCCTCGCGTGATTTTGCTTCCTGCGCATTCGTGGAAGCAAAATCTCACGAGGGGACGCGTGTGTGTGAGATTTCGGTGATTTTTTGCTTCCGTGCATGCGCAGAAGCAAAAAATCGCCAAAATCTCACGCATGTGCGCATCCCCTCGCAAGATTTTGCTTCTGCGCATGCGCAGGAAGCAAAAAAAGCCCAAAAAATCCAGAAAAAAGATGGCGCAGTGCGACGGACCGGTGAAGACGGCACCGGAGCTGTCGCACGCAAATTGCGCAATTGGCGGGTCCCTACAAGAACAGCGCACTGGACCGCACCGGTAGGAACCCACCACTGGCATGAACCCACCCTTCACCCTACACATGCCTGCTGGCTTCCAGAACAGCACTAAGCCCATACTGCAAAATTGCTCACTTATCAACTGATAATCAGGCTTCCTTTGTACATACCTACATGAAACATTTCTGCAAAACAATAGTGAGTCCTGATGGATGCCTAAACCAGCCAAACCTTACTGTATATTTTGGCACCAAGCAATTTTTTTTTAATTCTCCCAAGCCTCTAAATAATGTGTTAATGCTATCATTATTTTAAATTTTTCATTCCTGCTTTTAGATTTAAGTTTCTATTGTTTGACTGTTCGATTTGATTTTCTCTTTATTCACGGTTTATATAATGCCTAGAGAGCCAGTTTGGTGGAGTGGTTAAAACATCAGATTAGAAACCAAGAGACTCTGAGTTCTAATCCCATTTTAGGCACAACGCTAGCTGTGTATCCTTGTGTATCTCTCAGTCCTAGGAAAGAGGCAATGGCAAACCATTTCTGGAAAACCTTGCCAAGAAAATAGCAGAGATTTGCCCAGGCAGTCCTATTGCACAAGATTGAACAGGGAAAAAATATATAGTGTCTTAAAGTATGTTTTTGTTAAATGTTTTAACCTATTGTTTAAACTGTAACTTTTAATTGTAAACCTATTTAAGATTTCTATTCCTGGAAAGCAGTAAATAAATGATTTAAATCGATGAATAAACTTCCATCGACATGAGGAATAAATACCATTTTTTTTAACCATAGCAGAAAACCACTGGCTGTGCTCCAAAACCTGCACTGTCACACTTTCCCACACTTATAACATGATATCTATGGGCTGTAATTATTATGGAAGAAAGAACAACTACAGTAACCATTTGCTGACCCAGACTGCTTCCCATATACCGTATTTTTTCGGAGTATAAGACGCACCTAGATTTTAGAGGAGGAAAACAAGGGAAAAAGTATTCTGAACCAAATGGTGTAGTAATATATTATTTAATAAAACACCAATGTAGCAGAATACTTTTTACAACCATGTATACTTTTTACAACCATGTATACTTTTTACAAACTTCAAACTTGATAGCTTTAAGACTAGTGGATTTCAACTCCCAGAATTCCTCCTCCAGTCATGCTAGATGGGGTAATTAGAATGCAAAAAATGGTCCGTTTTTCGCTCATTTTTTTTGCAAAAACAGGGCATGCAGAGGATTTGGGAAGCCTGCAGAGCACTCCTAGGGGGTGGGGGAAGGCAAAAACGCCCCCATTTTTCGCTTGGTTTTTTTTGCAAAAACAGGGCATGCAGAGGGTATGGGAAGCCTGCAGAGCACTCCTAGGGGGTGGGGGAAGGCAAAAACGCCCCCATTTTTGCAAAAAACGGCCTGTTTTTCGCAAAAATGGGATGTGGGGGTGGGGTTTCGGGAGACCAAAAATGGCTATATTCAGTGTATAAGACGCACCGACATTTCCACCCTCTTTTTGGGGCAAAAAGGTGCGTCTTATACTCCGAAAAATACAGTACTTCAAAGCCAAGAAAGCACGAGAGGCTTTCAGTGAGGAGGAAGACCACCGCTTATGTCTACCAAAGGTCTGATGTGTCTTTCTTTTGTTGGGAAAGAAAACATTCAGTAGGTGCCAGGGCAAACTGGAAGCTTAATCCTCTCTAAGGATTGAAAGCCAGGACAGAAGGAAAGAGAAGCGATATTCTTAGGAGAAACAATCAAAATGGGGGAGCTCACTGGACTCACTAGAGAGGGAAAAGGGAAAAAAGAGATTTCTTTCAAGGGGGAATTTTCATACAACCAACTGTGAGAGGGAAGAAGCCAGGGGTGAAATTCAAATTTTTTACTACCAGTTCTGTGGGCGTGGCTTGGTGGGCGTGGCAGGGGAAGGATACTGCAAAATCCCCATTCCCTCCCCACTCCTGGGGGAGGGATATTGCAAAATCCCCATTCCCTCCCCACTCCTGGGGGAAGGATATTGCAAGATCTCAATTCCCACCCCACTCTGGGGCCAGCCAGAGGTGGTATTTGCCGGTTTTCTGAACTACTCAAAATTTGCGCTACCGGTTCTCCAGAACCTGTCAGAACCTGCTGAATTTCACCCTTGGAAGAAGCATATGTATTTAAGATACTTTCCCACAAACTCTCTGATACCTTGGCCTGAGGAATGTAGTTTATTGAACTCCAGATAGTTTGGACTACAACTTCCATAATGTTCACCCAGGAGGGATTTTAGGAGTTTAGGATATCATAGATTTTAGTCTATGATATCAGGTTGCCTACATTAATCTAGGGGAAATGTGTCTCTCTGTGTGGTTACTTGGGAATTAATATCTTCTGTAGAATTATGAATCCTGATCAGCCCTAAGTTTCTCTTCAGAATCAGAGCAGGGAAATTAATGTTTTAGAACTCTCTCTCTCTCCAACAGGATAAGTAAAATGGATAATTAAAAAAAACAGTTACTGAAACATTGCTGTTTTTGACAAGTTTCCCCCCCCTGGTTCTTGATTTTAATTATCCTATCACTTATAGTTTGCATTTGTAACTGAAGGCTATCACTTTTATACATTATAATTAAATATTGTATTTTAATGTGGGAGTTTTTGTACTATTTATAATATGCTAAACTACATTAATGCTGCTCTGCAGATAAAAAGCATATAAATATCTCTCTGTATATATGTAGCTGAATAAAAGGTATATTTGTGGATACATTTTAAAATTAACTATAGTGGTAGCAAGATGAAGAGAAGATTTTTGCATGTCAAATATCTCTTTTACACCTTTTTACAGTTATAAAAGGTTGAATAAACAGATTGCTTGCTGAAGAGTCTTACTGAACTAGGAAGAATTTTTTACATGCCAGAAGCTATGTTTTTGTAATGCCTTTTCTTTGTCCTACCTTACTTTGCCTTCTCCACAGGTAGGTGCCTCTCTACAGCAAAAGTACTCCTATCTTGTCTGCTTAACTAGTTACTCTTTGTGAGGAACTTTCTAAATAATGGCAGAGAAAGGAAAGAGCAAGTTGTGCAGCAATGCTCTGCAGCTGTCACTAGTGAGGGTAAAAGCTGGTGGTCTGGGAAAACTTTAATTGTTTGTACTTTCAAATGCATGTATGACAACATGCAACTGAAGGGCTCCCGAACCCACCTTATTTGTTTGTTTGTTTGTTTAATTTTATTTGTCAAATATGTACAGGATAGTAGTTGTTTGTATAGACATAACATAAATAAAAAGTACCGATAAAAGAGGACAATAGGACGGTAGGACAGGGACAGTAGGCACAGTGGTTCGCTTATGCACGCCCCTTACAGACCCCTTAGAAATGGGGGGAGGTCTACTGTAGACAGTCTAAGGTTAAAGTTTTGGGGGTTTGGGGAGGAAACCACAGAGTCAGGTAGTGCATTCCAGGCATTGATCACTCTGTTGCTGAAGTCATATTTTCTGCAGTCGAGTTTGGAGCAGTTTACATTACGTTTGAATCTATTATGTGCTCGGGTATTGTCGCGGTTGACGCTGAAGTAATCATTGACAGGAAGGACTTTTTGATATATGATTTTATGAACTACATTTAGATCAGATCGGAGGCATCGTAGTTGTAAATTGTCTAATCCCAATATTTCAAGTCTGGTGGAATAAGGTATTTTATTGTGAGCAGAGGAGTGGAGGACTCTTCTAGTGAAATATTTCTGGACTCTCTCGATTGTATTAATGTCTGATATGCAGTGCGGGTTCCAGACAGGTGAACTGTATTATTTTTTTATTTTATTTTATTTTATTTATTTTATTTTATTTTATTAGAAGGGAAAGTAGGAAGCAATAACAGGAGATGTATGTGACTGCAGATTCTTGGCAAGGGGTTTTTTCATATACAATCAGAGAGTTTGGTCATATACAGATGCCACTTCATGTACACAGCCGGTTCCCTAGAGTTAAATTTCTAAGACCTTCCAGATGCACAGTTGCTATTATACAAATGTCATATGGTGATTTGGACCGCTAACAACAAGGTCTCTGACTCAAATAGGCTGTTTACAAAGAATCTCAGGCCACACAGAACTGTTTCCTGTTATGGTGGATTCTAAACCAGGATAGACTTCTGCATTCAAAGCAGCTTTCTCTCGACCTCTTGACTAAAAGATAATCATTATTACAGAAGAATTATGAATTTTAAATCTGTAGGTGACAAGCAGTCAGGGCATGGTTTTTGTTGGAGTTTGGATTAGGACCATTGACAGCTACTAGCTAAAGAGAATCTGAATGAACATAATGTAGAAACGAACTATGTATGTTATGGACATCAGAAAGCAGAATATATATCAGTATGGATACCATCAATTTATCTTGATTATTATGTTTCTTTAACTTACAGTGCCGTAATAAAGCAACTTCTCAAATGAGCAACGATTGTTTATGTACAATACTTATTTCTTTTTTAAAAAAGATCTTAGATCTTCAGTTTCAAAAACTATTACATTGTAAAAGGTGTACTAACATTCATAGTTCTGGAAAGCCTTTTTTTAAGGATGCAGTGTTTCAGCCACTTGGAAAATAAGGGTCAGAAATATGTATCAGAATATAAATGAGAATTTGCAATGAAAAGATTATAAAATGGCAAAGTGAAGTGATTTAATTAAACATAAAATAATTAAGTAATTAAACATAATATTGTGATACTTTAGCTAAGTAGGAATACTCTGAATATTTTAAACCGAAAAAAGAAAAAAAAGCCAATAGAAGCCTCTCAAAGGTAATTCCATTCTGTTCCTGGCTCATATGAAGATAATAAAAATTGCTGATGCTTCATAATTTAAAATATTGTTCATTGGGGGGGGGGGGAGAAGAAGAAGGGAAAAGAAGAAGGGAAAAGAAGTTACCAAATATTTAATTAAGAGAGAAAACATATGGGGTAATAAGACAAGCTATAATTTTACTTTTATAGCAGAATAAAGCGAAGATAGAAAATAGTTCTTTCTAGTTATAAAAATAGCCCAGCCACCAAACAAATTACTTTGTAATGCTAGGCATATATTTTCCTGAATTAGCATCCTTCAGGTCTATATTAAGCCTTAAGGATTAAAGAAGGTTACTTTATTCTTGAAAGCCGATGTTTAAAGCAAAAGAGAGATTGAAGCAAGCTATACTTTGATGGAATGCAAAACAAGATCCAAGTGACAGAAGTAAAGCATAGGACACTTTCCATATCAAAAGAAATGATGAAGTCAGCTAGACTTCCTGGGCACTCTGTATGTTTGTGTGTGTGCTTGTGTGTGTGCTTGTGTGTGTGCATGCGCACACATATATGTCTGTCTGTCTGTCTGACTTTCAAAAAGATGTTACTGATTGCTTTAAAATATTATCCATCTCTAATTTTCAGACCCACAAATTTAGGGATAAATTTGTTCAAAAATTCAAGATACAAAAAATCCTGCACAGGGTTTGTTCATACTCTGGAGAGTTAACTGCCTTAGTGTCCAAATTAAATGACAAAACGTAGTGTAAATACTTCTGCAATAAGCGTAAATACAGTGTATATACAAACTCAGCCAGTCTTTCCATTACACATTTTGAAGACCTTAGAAGCACATTGCTTGTGGGGGGAAATTACTTTAAACATCCCCCTCCCCCTCCCCACCACCACCATAACCAGCTAGTGCTATAGTTTTCTTCACGGGCCCACAACTAAGCAAAAGAGAACACATCACTTCAGATATTCCTTACAAAGCTTCAGGGTGAGAAGAGATAGCTTAGACAGCAGTCCATTGTCAAACTGGACCTCATCAATTCACATGGGACAGTTGCCAACACTCCTTGAAATGTAATGAAGGAAAGCACTTCATCCTTAAAATAAGTCTGTTGTGGGCATGCTTTTAATCGGAATAATTCTGTTTCACCTTGATCCTAGCATGAACTGCTTACGTAGAACCCAACACAGAACATCATGTTGATCAATGAAACTATGCAGCAGTTGCTAAGGCTGCACTGTGTAACTTGGCAGAGCGAGTAACGTCTGAGCATAGGCTCACTTATATACACGGGCACCCATAGATTAGCACAGGATTAGGGGAAAAGTACATGTGTAAGTGATTTGCAATACATTGTCGAGAGGTTGTCTCTTGATTTTCTAACAACAATACTTAAACCTGACTACTGAAAAAGAACATTGGTAGACATATATGTTTGAATCTGGCCAAACCATGTTCTCACTTGAACAAATGTTTTGTCTTGGCTCCAGCAAGTACACTTAGTAAAAAGAACAACAGATTCTAGAAGCCTGAATAGCTGGTATCCTTTTATAAGGGACTGGCATAAACTATTGGAATTAGCTTTAAGACAGGGTTTTAACAATTAAACTCTCTCTAAAGATCTATCCCAACTTTCTTACTTTCTGCAAATATTCAAATGGTCTCATAAAAATGGTTAACTACCAATATTTTGTGCAGTTTACTACTGTCTACATCAGGGGTGTCAAACTCACGTCATGGTGGCATCACGTGACGTATTGGGACTTTTCCCTTTGCTAAACCGGGTATGGGCGTGGCCACCGCATGATGCATCTGGCCCATGGGCCGGGAGTTTGACAGCCCTGGTCTATATGATCTAAGTTTTGTCATTTTGAAATTTAATTTTAATCTACAATGAGTGAGTAAAAGTGCTCCTACTATTTTAATTTGGGTTGGACTTCTAAAACTTTGCTTCTGGCAGTTCCTTCTACAATTACTGTCCTATTAAATCTATAGAGTGGATTAAAATTGAACTAGTTAATTTGTAACTATCAGAGGACAATTCCAGGAACACAGATGGATTACAGCAATGTTTCTCAACCTCAGCAATTTTGAAATGTGTGGACGTCAGCTCCCAGAATTCCCCAGCCAGCATTGCTGAGGTTGAGAAATACTGGATTACAATATCAGCCCTTTTAACAATCACTGGTTAGATCCTACTTACAATTAGCTTCCAGGTGCTGGCTATTTCCAATCAAACAGTCCTTGAGGTCACTTCCTTTCTCTATCACTGCATGGTGGCAAACGACACAATTCTGTATGCTGCACCTGTAAAGATAAATGAGGAGTTAAAACGAATATAGAAATTAAAGTAACCATCATTACTGTAACCAAATAAGTGAGGAAGTGATGGGGAAGCAGAACATTTGCAGTGGATCAGAAAGTCAAGATAGCATATGTGATTTTGCAATTAAAGCCCCTCCCCGTTTACATATGGTGCATCCACAATGCATGTACAAAAGGGGCCAGGCTTCAATCCCATGGCTGCAGCTGTCATCTTGACCATTTCCATTGCCCCTGATGGAAGCCCTGTGGGGACGAGATAGGCAATATATTTAAGTGGCAAAGTATATGGTTTACAGAAAATTAAATCTCTCTCTCCATTTAAAGAGTAGATCAATGAGAGTATGAAAAATCTTCTATCCACAATTCTGTAAAGCCGATGGTCCATCACAGTTGACAACTTTGGTGAGCATGGTTAAATAATTGATATTTACAAGAAATATCACAAAGGTAGCACACAAAAGGGAATCTTTATATTAAAAAAATATAGTGGGGAGGTTTAAGGAAATGCAGAAAACTATTATATGGGTTTAGAAAACCTGGCATAGGTGACATTGATCAATGACCTGCAAGCTGTGAACCTTGTTTACTTTTCTGCCCAATACACTGTAAACTACCTCCCAAGAAAATGGAAATGTTGCCTTCTGCAGGAAAAATATTGAAGGAGATTCAGGTATTTTCTCTGTATGACCCCCATATACTGGATGAATGAAAGGCAGGGAGAAGAGACAAAGGGCAAGAAATAAGCAAAACCACCATATTTTGACTGCAAAAATTCAAATGCCCCCCAAAATGGCAACGAAGACCTACTAATTGTCATCTGATGTTTGCAGCCCAGATATGGTAGCCCAGGAGTTCAAGAACATGACACATGAACCAAAACAGTTCAGGAGGCATTGGATGCCATTGGAATTCTATAGTGGTACCAGTTTTTCTTGTGAACCTTGACTATTGGCAGATAATAAATCAAGAAGCACTAATGAAAATACTCAGACCTACATAGAAACACAAGTGTGTTGATCATGTCCCTCATATAAGAGGAATGAAGGCAAACCCATTGTAAACATATCCTCCTGACTGGTGTTTGGCTTTTCAATGCCTGTATTCAAGATGTGAGTTAACACAAACAGCTGAATACTATCCTTTACTACTCATCTATGTTGGAACAAAAAACATGCCTATGAAAATTTCTAAAATTTATGAGGTTCTAGGTAGGAAAATGGAGGAATGAGAGTTACAAGCATGTTTTAATTACTCCTTCCTAGAAGACAGAAAAGGAAAGGGTAAAGAAAGTGAAATATATCTGGCTACAAAAAGGGTATAATCAACAAAAATATTTTGGTAGACCTTGATATCAAATATGAGGGGTTCCTTCAAAGTGATGGGGTATAAATCTAAAATATTGGAAAAGTACTTTTATAATTAACAATATTGATTCCTAGGAGCCAACATTGGTTTGTCAAAAATAAGTCTTGCCAGATTAAACTCAATCATCTTTTACTGGCGATCAATTATCTGATGAGTACTGAAACAGTAAGAACAAAAAGTATTTCCAACAGTATCCTTATTAAACTAGCCAGTAAGCATAATGAATGAAGATTGAATCTTGGAAGATGAAGCAGTAGCTTGAAACTGAATTAGAGAACTGAATCTCTCAATAAAATGAGACTAAATTAAACAAATATGTAACATCTAACATTTAGATATAAAATATCAAATATTCAAGTACAGATATAGCAGCATATCCAAGAAGGTTTAGGTATCTCACTGGATGACAATATGGAATATGAATAGTATGAAAGTGAGCCAGCCACACAATATGAAAAGCTAATGCAATTTATCCCAAATAAGACCAAATGACTGTTTTACTCCACTTTGTGTTAGCTACGCTACATCTGCAGAACTATGTTCATGACTAGGTGCTGAATTTTAAGAATACTATTGACACCTCCAGAAAATAGCAGCTTAGAAAAGTGGGATGTCTACAAATCCTATTAAAAACAAGCACTTTTGAATGTTTTACAAGGGAAAAGAATTAAGGAGAAGTGTAAAAGCAGCCTTCCAATACCCGGAAGCCTATTTTGAGCAAAACTATTCTTTGTTGCTCTAATTCTAAAGACAATGAACAGGACTGGCTGACAAACAGATTTTAATTAAATATTAGGGGGAAAAAATCCCTTGGATAAGAGCTATTAACAGTGAAACAGATTGTCCCTGATATAAAAAAATAAAAAATTCAATTCTTATTCACACAGATCTTGTTGTATCATACTGTCTACAATCTTGAGTTTCTAGTCCACATGGAAAATGAGAGATCTTGTTCTTTTAAATCTGCAGACAGAAATTCAGAACTGTAAGGGGTTAATGGGCAGTTTCCAGTTGGCCAGACCACAAAATAATTTCGCAGGCCTTCCACAGGGGTTTCATAATGATGAACCACAAGGCTACTTATGCTAATACTCCACATTTTCCATCTGAAAGCTCCCAGAATAAGTAAAAGCAGGCAGTTCTGTCTTCAGGGTTATAATCTAAAAAGACATGGTAGAGAAGGAAAAGACAATGGGAATGAGAAAGAAAAACAAGGTACAACTTTTTACAATGACTAGAATGATGTTCTGGGAAGTCCTCCTATTGGTTGCTATGGTTATTCTTCCACTCAAATATTGCTGATAAATTAGGCAGGTCACCCATAGTAAGTTTAAAATATCCCAACAGAGATCTTGATTTCTTAAAGCTTCAGAAATGCAAATGGATTTTGATAAGAACACCAATTTCTGTCCTACACGTAGAAACTGGGCTTCTATGGTCACAGCCAAATTGACGTCTCCTACAGTCTAGGGAAGAATAGGTCTATATGGTATGAAAAGGAAGAAATATTTTGAACAGGAAGGACTTGACTCAATCTTAGGCCAGCAGCCTCCCCTTTCACACAAGACATGCATGATGGAGTCATCTAGCTCAGGTTGCCTTGGCAAAGCCTCTTATTGAGATGTTAATTCTAAGGGAAAGTCTGACTAGACAGCTCTTTCCCTGGGTTTCTTATTCCTGCTGCACTGACACAGCTGTTTGCTTTCCAACTGCTCCAGCAGTGATGGCAGGAAGATTAACCACCCCCTCACATGGGCAACAGGATAAAAATGTCATTGATCCACTGGTTTATACACATTTTCTAATGTGTCCAATAAATGGGAAAATACTGTACGTGTTGAAGTCATCTTCTCTTATGATTAGATGATTAGTATTCTATTCAAAATACTATACATTTGGAATCATCCAACCAAAATAATTTCCAGTGCTGATAATAATTTTGGCTAGAGATGCTGCTAATGCATTTTGAATAAATTGTGAAAACCAATCATGTTTGATTGAGTACATTGCAATTTTCTATAGTTTTGGACAATCTGAATCTCTCTTGCAGTAAGTTAAATGGTTTAAAACTTGGCTAGCTAATTAATACCTTTGTTACTGAATTACAAGGGTTTATCTCCAATTTTCAGACTCAGATTTCCCAATGTATAAATCTGTCATGTGAATAAGAGTCAAAGTTGCATTTCCATCCATTTTCCAAATATGCCTTATATCAGGGGTGTTAAACTCAAGGCCCGGGGGCCAGATCCGGCCCATGGGATGCTTAGATCTGGCCCGCGGGGCCGCCCTGGAAATAGCGAAGGACTGGCCCGCGGTGCCTCTGCCAGCAAAAATGGAGCTCAGGAGGGCTGCACGTGGCCCTCCCAAACTCCATTTTCACTGGCAGAGCACTTGGGCCACCACAGGCACCCCCAACATGAGTGATGTTGAGTTGGCCCTGCCAACCCTGGCCATTCCCATCCCAGCCCCTCAAGGTCAAATACAACCCTGAAGTGGCCCTCAATGAAAATGAGTTTGACACCCCTGCCTTATATCATGAAATAGAGTTTTGACTAGAAAATAGGAACCAAATTTCAGTTATATCAGGAGCCCCATAATAACTTTCATAATTATGCCCACTAGGATTCCATAAAGAAATAGAAGTCAAAATATATGCATAGTAAAAAAGATGAAAGTTGGAGAAATTAAAGTCTCATTGTATTGTATTTCTTTATCTGTAATTTAGATAAAGAAAATCTTGGGGGCTTTCCCCTTAAAAAGTTTCTTGGTAAACATCTACATGAAATACCTTACAGGTATTACCATGGGAATCATACTACCGGTAATACTTACATATATCTTGAAATAATATTTTTACTAACATTTATCCTTCTGTATAAAGTCACTGAGATCTATTTATATACATATTAATTGAAAATATTTTTTTTAAAAAGAATTACATTTAAAAATAGGAATTGGGGCAGGGGGGAATAAATATTCCAAGATATTCTAAAAATTAAAACACAAAAGTAAATACATTTTTTTTCAGATTTCCATGGATAAATTACAGTTTTAAAAAAGTATGTGAAACTTCAATGAATTGAGTAAACTGATATTTAACAAACTGATGTACTATGTCTATAAATCTTGATATAGAATCTTGATAATTATCACTACAACATAATATTTCATCAGCATATAATAGTGATTTGTGCTCATCTCTACTTTTATACCCAGGATATACTTAAAATCCTAATAAGAGAGGATAAGTAAAGTTAAATGTAAGAGGAAAAATATCTTCGATGAGTTCCATCTTGATAATTCACTTTATAATAACTCTGGTCAAAGAACTGCATCTACATGGAGGGAAGTATGCAGTAGAGTACCCCAAGGCTGTGTGTTAGGCCCAGTACTCTTCAACATCTTCATCAATGACTTGGATGAGGGGATAGATGGATAGATCAAATTTGCAGATGACACCAAACTGGCAGGAATAGTCAACACTCCAGAAGACAGACTCAAGATACAGAAGGATCTTGACAGACTTGAACATTGGGCGCTTTCTAACAAAATGAAATTCAATGGTGAAAAAAGTAAGGTTCTACATTTAGGCAAGAAAAACAAAATACAAGGTATAGTATATGTGGTACCTTGCTCAACAGTAGTAACTGTGAGAGGGATCTTGGAGTCCTAGTGGACAACCATTTAAATATGAGCCAGCAGTGTGCAGCAGCTGCCAAAAAAGCCAACCCAGTTCTAGGCTGCATTAACAGAGGCATAGAATCAAGATCACATAAAGTGTTAATACCACTTTATAATGCATTGGTAAGGCCACACTTGGAATACTGCATTCGGTTTGGTTGCCACGATGCAAAAAGGATATTGAGACTCTAGAAAGAGTACAGAGAAGAGCAACAAAGATGATTAGGGGACTGGAGGCTAAAACATATGAAGTACGGTTGCAGGAACTAGGTATGTCTAGTTTAATGAAAAGAAGGACTAGGGGAGACATGATAGCAGTGTTCCAATATCTCAGGGGCTGCCACAAACAAGAGGGAGTCAAACTATTCTCCAAAGCACCTGAGGGTAGGACAAGAAGCAATGGGTGGAAACTAATCAAGGAGAGAAGCAACTTAGAACTAAGGAGAAATTTCCTGACAGTTAGGATAATTAATCCGTGGAACAGCTTGCCTCCAGAAGTTGTGAATGCTCCAACACTGGAAGTTTTTAAGAAGGTGTTGGATAACCATTTGTCTGAAGTGGTGTAGGGTTTCCTGCCTAAGCACGGGGTTGGACTAGAAGACCTCCAAGGTCCCTTCCAACTCTGTTATTCTATTCTATTCTATTCTATTCTATTCTATTCTATTCTATTCTATTCTATTCTATTCTATTCTATTGGAATAAAAGTTCACATTTAAATCCAATTAGCAGGAAGGAAATCACCACTACAAACCCTAGAATGGTACATCTTAAGTATATAAGTAAGCAAGATTAGGTAAGCAAGATTTTTCTGATACTTGATAGCACAGGATGGACAGTGAAACATAATACTATCTATGAACAGTCTTTCTACTAATGCTGTTGTCAGGTTCTGAATTCAACAATTAACTAGACTATCTGAGAACAGTCTGTACAAAATCAGCAAAAATTTTACCAACCTTCAAAAACATTTGAAAAAGCGTAACTATAAACCTCCAGCAGTAGAGGAGCAAATCCTTTATATTAATTGTATATAGATTTTTTTTGTCATTCAACAGGATAGCAATTAAGATTCAGCTTTTTTTTTCTAGTTTTCATAGATTTCATAGGATTTGTTATTGCCCAATTTAGAAAATATCTATCCCTTCTGAGAAAGATACATAAGCAATTTCATAGTTAACAACTACAGATGACACAATGAACAACGATGCACATGAAATGGCAGTATTTCTATAGGTAAAAGGAAAAAAAAAAGAATTTTCATTCATCTGAGATATACATTTTAAAGAACTAAAATGAAAAAGATAAAAACCATAAATAGAAAAAAGCACCAAAATAATACATTTAAAATAATATAATCCCTCCTCCCCTAAAAAACCCTCACGCTACCGGAATTTCTCAAAGACATGTGCTGAAAATACAGTGCAAGAATTTCAATAAAAATGGTATGGAAGTAAAACATTTTTCTTTTGTCACTGAGGATTGGCCACAGCTGTCTCAAACCTTTGACAATAAAAATATCTAAAGTTACTCCTGAATCACATATTTTTGGTGTGTAACATTTTTGTATCAACATTTTGACTGGCAAAACCAATCCTAATCAATCTGCAAGTTAGTTTGAAATATCGTGAAAGGGCTTGTAACATAATAACCTCTCCCATCTTTTTTAAAACACAAAGCCTATGGAACTTTTTTTAATAAAAAAAATATTTCAATAGCTATGTCAAACTTGTGTGACTTTCAGTTTGTTTTATAAAAACATACAGATCATTCTTCTGTTAGGAATTGCTGGAATAAAAAAAAACATCTATAACTGCACGCATTTATTGGAGTTGAAAGAACCAGTAAAGCACAATCCCCATTTTGGAAGCTAGCAAAACTAGAGTAACATCTCCCCTGACAACAGGATGATGGAAGCATACCAGGGCTGGAAACAGTTTAGAGTTCAATCTCTGTATGTAGGATTTCAGGCACACATTGATAATTCTAGCTCCCGCTATGGCCCTGCCACACAACAGAGCAATTTGGCTAGTATTTACCACAGGAGTAGAAAACAAATTGAAGCACATTTTGTGGGTGTTCCTTCCACTCACTGACAGCTGTAATACAGCCATTTGGAAATGACTTGCAAATGCCTTTTTGTGCACATTTTGAAAAATCAAACCGTAAAGACTGCCAGCAGAAGAACTGTTATGTTTGTTCAATTTCAACCTCGTTTCTCTCCTTCCCTTTATCCCATCCAGGATAAAGAATTAAAAATAAATTTATATTCTTCTACAAGTACTTTGCGTTGGGGCCTTCTAATTTTCAATTTTGAGCAGGGCAGCTTTATAAAATTACAAATATTAAAATGGGTTAGTCCTTGTAAGTGTGTTGATAGCAGCTGCTATCTGTACAATAACGTATTTGAAGCGGTGGTTTCTAAGATTAATAATAAAGATTATTATAATAAGAGTTTTTACAACTGAAAGGCGCACCTCATCCTAAAGTTGGAAAAGGTTTAAGAGTTTATGTTTTGAGCAGTATGTGCTAACTCTGTGACACCACATTAGATTTATAGACGGCATATTTTGCAGATAACTTTTGGGTATGACTAAGTCTGCCCCACACCAGAGGTGGGTTCCTGCCGGAGCTGCCCAGTGCACAGCTCTGGTAGGGAGCGGCTGATTGCGCAATTTGCGCACGACCGCTCCGTAGCCCTCTCTGCCGGTCCACCGCGTGCGTTGCCATTTTTCCCCAGTGATTTTGGGTTGATTTTGCTTCTGCGCATGTGCGGAAGCAAAATCACGCCAAAATCTCACGAGGGGACGCACGCGCGACAAAGATTTCGGCAAGACTTTGCTTCTGCGCATGCGCGGAAGCAAAATCGTGCCAAAATCTCGCACGCATGAGCGTCCCCTCATGAGATTTTGGCGTGATTTTGTTTCCGCGCATGCGCAGAAGCAAACTCGCGTGAGGGGGCGCCCCCCAGAAGCGAGCACACCCGCGCCCGAAGCATGAAGATGCGCGTGCAGCGCACTGGCACCGGTAACAGAGCAACCCACCACTGCCCCACACGTCCTGCTCACTGTTCCCGCTAAGTTGTGCGGCCGTGCGGCCGTGCATGTAACAAGAGAACACCGCGTGGAAGTTTCTAACTTCTGTGCGGCATTTTCTAATGGCAGAGGTTGCGCGCCTGTGCGGCCGTGCACATGAAAAGAGAATGCCGTGCGGCAGTTTCTAACTGCCGCGCACCATTTTCTGATGTTACAGGGAACATTGGTCCTGCTGTGCTCTCCCATTGTAGCAGCAGGGACTGCTCCTATGAGGGATAAGTGGAGAATGCCAGGAGTGTGTGCCAAGAGTATCTTTCCTAGCAGGGTTTATGGAGCCCAGAGAAATCAAATTGACTATATTATTGGTAAAAGACAGTGGAATAGATCAGTTATAAATGTGAAGTTGTACCTTCTCACGTAGGCGAAGCAGATTGCCTTGGGCATGACTCCACACAGGTAGTCCTCAACTGACAACCATAACAAGGGACCAGAATTTATGTTGCTAAGGCAGGCAGTTTTTAAATGACTTGCACCCAATTTTACAACTTTTTTTTTTCATGGTTAAGTGAATCACTGCGGCTGTTAAGTAATTCACACAAGCAAATCCATTTCCTACATTGACTTTGCTTGTCAGAAGCTGGCTGGGAAGGTTGCAAATCATGTGATCCCAGGACACTGCAACTCTTGTAAATACATGCCAGTTGCCAAATGCCTGAATTTTGATCACATGATGTGAGGATGCTGCGATGGTCCTAAGCACCACAACTGGTTGTAAGTCACTTTTTCAGTGCCATTGTAATTTCAAACTGTTGCTAAACAAATGGTTGTAAGTCAAGGATTACCTGTAACCCCCATCCAGCAAGATTACCTCAGAATTATGGGAATTATAGTCCCAATTTACATCCATATTGGAGTAAAATATGAATTCTAAAACTTCAGTGTGAAAATTGATACATGAGAAAGAGGAGAAAACATCCAACAATATTTTCAGCCCAGAACTTCTCTCAGTTGAGAAAAGCCCCTCCCCCAAAGGAACTACTTTAATCAATTATGAAAAATTAATTGTAATTATGAAGATTCCAAATACACTTTATTTAAAATGTATTGTCAATTGTTACTTGTTATTCACAAATATGGAACTAATTTTTAAATGAAATATGAAAATGTTTGGCAAAACAAAGAGTCTGACTGGGATTAAAGCCTTCTTAAATGTTTGGATAATTGTATTAATATTAATATGCAAGAAACAGCTGTTTTACTTGATCTTTTGCAAATGAAATACAGTGATAATATTCATTATGGTAATATACATTTACTACATGTTATAGTGTGCTCTTTTGGAGTAAGCAAACGTATGCGAAGTGCAAAAAACAAGTAAGAAATAGCAATTAAAAGAAATAATGCATGGGGTTAGAAAAAAAAGAAATATTGCTAAATGTCATTTATACCAATACCATTCACTATATCTCTCCATATTTTATCAATTTGTATTGTCTTCTTGATCTATTCATTCTTTTTTGGGAAATTTGATCATTTCTTCTATATGACCAAGCTGCCTCAACATATTTCTTACTTACATACTGATCACTCATGTTAGTATTCAATCCACAATAATTCATTATCATTCATTCCTGGCTTGTCTCTTTTTGTTGTTGTGTTTCTTTATGTGCTCTATTCCCACTGCATACAATTTACTTTTATGTTTCCTCTAACATACCCAACTCTCACTTCCATATAAGAAAATGGGCAGAGTGATACTCCTAAACGCAGCCAATTTTACTTCCTGACAAACATTTCATCTGTCTTTATGAAATATTCTATCATGGTACATTATTTATTTATTTATTTATTTATTTATTTATTTATTTATTTATTTATTTATTTATTTATTTATTTATTTATTTATTATTCATTCATTCATTCATTCATTCATTCATTCATTCATTCATTCATTCGTGACATTTATATACCGACTCACAGTGCAAGCACTCTCTAAGCGGTTTACACCAGTAAGCAATGTATATTAATATTGCCCCCAACAATCTGGGTCCTCATTTTACCTACTTCGGAAGGATGGAAGGCTGAGTCAACCTTGAGCCGGTGAGATTTGAACTGCTGACCTGCGGATCACAGTCAGCTAAAGTGGGCTGCAGTACCCCATTCTAACCGCTGCGCCACCTCGACTCCTATTCATCAACTTCTTTTAATTTTTTGCTGTTTTTCCATGCCATTTTTCTTATACATACATACATACATACATACATACATACATACATACATACATACATACATACATACATACATATACCTACATTCTTATACATACATACATACATACATACATACATACATACATACATACATACATACATACATACATACAATCTAATGAGAAACAAAAATCTGCATTTCCCTGCCCAACATAAAGCCTTACTAATTTTCTCTTTGTTTCATTTGTTCCTTTCAATCAGAATTCTGCCAAACATTTTCCCATACACATTTAATAAACTAACCCCCTGTATTTTTTGTATTTCTTTTGCTATCTTTTCCTTTGCATAGGGTATTAAATGGTATTCCAGTCATCAGGCATGGTTGTAGTCTTCACACACTTGTTAAACTGAACACAGTCACTCCATAAGCAAATCCCATCTATAGTTTAACCTTTCTCCTTTGCAGTGTCTACTCCTGCAATCTTATCATTTTCTAACATTCACATAGCACTGATGTCTTCCTGTTTGTCCTTTTTTCCTTAGGCCCTAACATTTGCAGCATTTGTTTCCATTCCATTGTTTGCCATGTACCTATAATTCCCATACATAAATATCGCTTGCAGCATTTTTCACTTCTGTTTCATTTCAATTTCTCATTGCTTTTATTTTTAATTCTGTTCATTCTGCTGGAGGCTCCTAGTTTAGCTTTTTTTCATCTATCTCCAAAGCAATTATTTCCATCAAAATTTCTTTGCATTTTCTGTCTGCATTAACTTAACCATTCCTTGCTCTCTTATGCAACTTTCTCCACTGAAAATCTTCCTCTCATCTGCATTTTTTGCACTCATTCTCAATTTTTAATTCATTCACATGTGCACTGACATAAGCTCTTAAACTATGTATTCAAAACAAATAAATTGTCTTTTTAAGCACATCCTCACCAGTTATCATTCTCATTCATTCTTGGATATCTGAATGGTCCAAATGATCCATTTGCTTTTCCTGTACTCTCTCATTTTGTTCCCAGCATCCATGCCAACTAACAGAATAAATTTTCCCTGGAATTTATTTATTGAGAGTGTTGTGCAACTTTTTCCAGAACTTATCTTTGATTCTTCCAGATGTCACTTGTAATGTGATCTTTTGTATATCTAGTGGAAGTATTCCAACGTTACAACATACTGGCTTGAATTCAACCATGTCTACTGATCTACATGACTGATAATGTCCTTACACTACCTTTTCCCCCCTCCTGTCTAGTTCCTAGGGACCCACCAATGTGATCCTAAAAGTGGGAGCAATACAGACCTGATTTGGCAGTGTGTATAAAAGAGCTACACAGGAAGGTGAGGGAAAGGAACTTCCATCCTGTGAGCTGAAGTATATGTCATTCATCTGCTTTACTTTGTTGAAACATGTCTACAAATAGAGGATTGTGCAAAAACATGCATTCATTTATCTAACAGAATGCTGTATCTGTCAAAAGAGCCAATGCAGTTGGCATCAACAGAATTATGGTGTCAAGTTCACAGGAAGTGATAACATTGCTCTATGCCACGCTGGTAAAACCACATCTGGAATATGGTGTCCACTTCTGGCCACAATATAAAAAAGAAAAAAATGTTGAAGAATTAGAAAGAGTTCAGAGAAGAATAGCCAAGATAGTAAAGGACTTGGAGGCTAAATTCAACAAAGAAAAGGTAATGGAAGTGGGTATGTTTAGCCTACAGAAGAGAAAGGAGGAGATATGATAGCAGTCTTCCATATATGATGGAATAGCATTGGACAGCGGATGCATTTATTCTCCATAGCACCCAAGGATAAAACATGAACCAATCAAAGGATGCTCTACAGCAGGGGTGTCAAACTCAAGTTGTCACAGTGACGTCACGTGATGAATCGGGACTTTCCCCCCCTTCGGTAAACTGGGCGTGGGCAGTGTGTGACGCATTCGGCCTGTGGGCCGGGAGTTTGACAGCCCTGCTCTACAGAGCGAGATCCAGTTGAAATAAGGATGAGTTTCCTGCCTGTAAGCGCTATTAAAGCTCCGCAAGTCATCATGGATGCTCTGCCACTGGAGGTTTTTCCAGAAAAGTTTGGATGGCTGTTTGCCCGGGATGGTATGAAAATACCTGCAATGGACAGGGTGTTGGACTAGAAGACTTACTTCCCAGGACCTTTCCAACCCTATGATTCCTTGATCTTTTAATTCATAATTGAGGTATAAACCTTAACATATATGTATATAATGTGTAGAACATTTGTTGGATGATTTCAATTTTGAAGAATGTAAAAGTTTATTTATTTAAATTTGTTTAAAGCAGAACTAAAAGTCGATAACCTTTTGCATTCATCAGAGAGAATATATACCCACTTTTGGGTTAGTAGCAAAAGCAGAGTTAGCATATTGTTTATAGATATGATGAAGAGAAAGAGGGTTTGGCTTCTCTTTAACAGAGGGCACATGTAGAAATGATGACCCAGAAGACAAAAGGGAAGGCAGTAGATTTAAGCCTTTAAAGCACAGACCACCTAACAAGATAACTCTGAAATGCTTCTAATTTCAGTAAGGCTGCAACTTGCACCTCCCTCTCATTGTAAACAACTAATCCCAGCAGAAAACAACAGAGAGTAAAATGTATACGCATTCTGCAGCATTCCAGACCCTGCTTTATCTTTTATTTATTTTTCTAAGAGGTCAGAGATTGGGGGGGGGGTGGGAGGGTGGGAGGAAGCCAAAGACACAGGCCATCTCTTGTGTGGCCTTAAAGGAAGCTGTTTTAAAGGCAACGTCCAAGAACACACAATCTGGAGTTTTTATAGCAGAGCAATTCCAGACTGCATTCTCTCCTCCCCGCCACTCTTTTGTGGTAAAGCTACACAGCTTTAAACCAAAGGACAGGGTGGTCGATTGCTTCGGAAAGAAATGTAAAGAGTTGGGAAATAATTCCTTTTCCTGTTGAAACTATAAATAAGGAAAGCTGATTTACACAGTGCCAGGACTGCTGACTTTCAGAGCTTGCTATCTATCTATAAATCAAGTGTGTTGAGCAAAGTTAATGAGAGAGGGTGGTGGGTGGCTTTTTTTCCTAAAATACTGAGAATATAAAAAAAACTGTTATTTTTGCATTGTCTTTAGTCCCAGAAAACAGAAATGGACGAAAACAAACACATTGGAAGAGTCAGAATAATCAGGACGGCTGAAATATGCACTGTTCACATACAAGAAACAGACTTCAGCAATGCAAAGACAGTCCATAATTAGAGGCTATATACTAATTATTTAGGATTCATTGATTCAAGTCCTAAATGGGTGACCAATCCTTGCCTTATAGTCAATCTGCAGATATTAAGAGGTAGACTCTATCTGCTACTCTATCTGGGCATTTAAATGCCAATCTGGAATATTAACCAACTCTGAGCTGCATTTCGTAGGGAGCGTATTCTGGTCCACCTACTGTACTTATGGTTGGCTATGTAGTAAAGCATTTGCTTGAAAAAAAGTGGGGTTAACCGACTTGTAAAACTGAACCTTCCTGGTTGAATATTCTATGCGAAATTGTTGTCTTTTCCATGTTTGGGATCTGAGACAGCTTGGGGATCTTGTAGGAGATCTGGTACTCATAGATTTTTGGTTGACCTGTCCTAGAGCTGCCACTGTCTGTTTTTCTGACATTATCACTGTTTGCTCTGGAAAAGAATTAATACTTCTGCAATGCTACTCTCCCTAAAACATATTATGCAAAATAAGGAACTGTTTTGAAGCCGTGAGAGGGGTAATAAATAGAAATGACTCAATTTTTCATGCTGGAATTTTAGTGTTTTGGTAGGATAACAGGGAGACATGGTATCATAAAACGCAACACATTTCACTCGGTGGGCATTTCCATTAGGTCACAGGGCACTGTGCCATGGTCCTGGGTGGTCTGCTTACTTGGGTGTTCCATAATGGCAAAGGACACTTAAGGTGTCAGTGAGCGACATTGTCTATTAGTATAATGCAGTGCAGAACTCATCCTGGAACTCCAGAAGCATAGCTGTCCAGGCCCAATGCCAAAGCAAGCATCTTGCTGGCTGTTTTTTGTCGGTCTCTGGCAAGAGCTATTGGATTTAAATATAAATCTTACAAGGAGAATATTTTCGGTATTGGGGCCCTTTTTAAATAGCAACCAACTTCCACAAAGACTATGGAACACACCTCCATATTCATGTGATGGCATATCTGTTTCTCAGAGTGGCTAGTTTGAGATCTGTAAGGATGAAGTTAGTATCTTTGTTTCACAGAGTTTCATTTAATTCTTCCTCTTTATATTAATTCTGAAACACACTGCTTAGTGCACATTGCCTACATTATGAGAATCTGTTCTTTTACGGAATCTAGTGCTCATGGTCCTGCACACTGGGATAAATGTGGCATGCATGGTTAATATGAGAGGCATTCAGCAAGTCCTGTGAAAGGAAGATAACATCCCAAGAGTATAATATAATGTATTTGATCATCTCCACATGAGTGCCACATTATTTTGCAGCTTTGCAAACTATGAATTTGGAAGCAAGCCTCTTTTCTCCTGAGGGAATGTCCTGAAAAATCTGTTGTGATAGTACAGTATATAAATATCACCTTGGAACAGGTTTGCTCTAATGCATGCATTATATAAGATGGACAGTGAGTGAAAGGTTTTGTGCTGTAGTCTATGAATCCCAAACCCCTCCTGGGATTAATTAGAATTTTTTCAGCTTGTCCTTAGCTCTGTACCAGCGGTGGGTTGCTCCCGGTTCTAAGAACCGGTAGCGCCAGTGGCGGGAGGCTCTGCCCACCCGCCCGGAACGCTTCTGTGCATGCGCAGAAGTGTTGTGCGTACGCGCACCAGTAGTAAAGGGTTTTAGAACCTACTACTGTTCTGTACATCAGGCACTATTAAGAAAAGCACCTAATCACTTCATGATCCATCTTCAACTAGTTCTATTACTTTCTTTTTAACTTCCCCTTCACTTGGACATATTCTCACAAAAAACAGCATTAAATTGGTGACATGTGGTAGATGGCAGCAGGGTTTAACTAGACACACATGCTCTCCCTCATTCATAACCTTGCTGCAAGAACAAGACTGTATCATTTGCTAAGGCAAATTCACCTGGTTTATGCATGAGCTATAGAATAGCAGCTCTTGCTTAAGGGCCCAGATTTAACAAGTTCTGCAGCATGTTTTGTATTCTTTACATTTCTATTCCATATATCTATACCATTTGTGTTTCAAATGGCTTACAAATTTGTGCTAAAACAATTCACAATAATAATTTTAGCAGCAATAATATCTCTAGACAATGTGAAGAAATAATGTTATGAATTTGTATTAAGTGACTATTAAGAGATCTGGTAAGTCAGCTTAATTAAATGTCTATGGAGATTCTCAGTCATCCAGGTCATGGTTGTCCCAAAGGTGCTTTTTCATGAGGCAATTTGACTTTCTGGTTTTTCTTTGAAGGCGTTTCGCTTCTTATCCAAGAAGCTTCTTCAGCTTAATTAAGTTGCATAGAAATCTTGTAGTTATTCTTCTTCATTTCTTTCAAAATCCACAATTATTATCCAGGATTGCCATCCAAACTAGGGTGACTATTTCTCACCTCATTCATCACTTGGACATTCATACCATAGCAGTTCTCCCAAGATGGAAGGTGATCTGACAGCTCTAGTCCAAACCTGACTTGGGGCTGGAAAGTAACAGATATCATCATCATCACCATCACCATCATAGCCATTGTCTATCCATGAAGTCCTCTTCCGCATGTTTCCAACCTATACGGTGCTAAGCTTTCTTTTGCCAGTTGGGCCCATCGTGCTGATGTCGTAGATCCATCTTGTTTTAGGTCTCTTTCGTGGACGCTTTTTATCTAGTGGGATCTATTCTATGACTGCGTTGGTCCATTCACTGTTCCCTCTAAGGTGCGCGGCCGCGCGGCCGCACACGTGATGAGAGAATGCTGCGCGGAAGTTTCTAACTTCCGCCCGGCATTTTCTAATGGGAGAGGCTGCGCGGCTGCACAGATGAAAAGAGAACGCCGCGCGGCGTTTTCTGCTATTACAGGGAACATTGGTCCACCTGCCATCAGTTCTTCTTGCTATGTGACCAGCAATTCTTTTACTCTCTTGATGATATCTCATACTTTCATTTGTTTTCTAATCCATGTGCAGCTCTTTCTATCTTGTCTTTTAAAAACCAAGCATGTATTTTTCCATGGCTCTTTGCACCAAATACTATTAGAAACAAATGCCGGTTGAAAACAAGCTGGTCACTCCTGTTAGGATTCCCACTGTTTCATTGACCTGGAAGAACTTTTCTATGGATTATGACATTAGGATCCTTTGATACAGGTATCAAATTGTCTATTGATATTGGTCTTCCATCTCCACACCTATTTCCAAAAACCTTGCACAAATCCTAGTAGTGGATCTAAATGAATCCAGTTGAAAACCTTACTTTGAATTCTGTTCTAACAGACCAGGGCTTAAAGCCATTTGAGACTTCCCTGTCTTTAAACAATTTTAATATATTCCAATATTACTTCCCATAAAATAATTTCAAAGTTCTTTATTAATAAAAGACTAATTAGTATTTAATAATAAATATACTCGTAATAACTCTTTAAGTTATTCTTGAGGCAATATGGCAATGGCAATTTACCAAGCAGCATTGTTCAATCTGGTGTGAACTGGCAATGAACAGCAACAATTGCCATAATTCCCAATCAATATGGCTTTCCAATACATCTGAATGACACAAATTGAAAGTTTGTTTTAATTATAAAAAGTGACCTCTTATAAAAGAATAGCAGCTTCTGTATATTATATCTTACTTATGAAGCTCTACCACAAATAATGCCATACATCAGGAAGAACTTATTTATTTCTTTGGTGATTTGAAGTGTTACAAAAAATTTGGTCTCCTTCCAAAACAAGAAAATATAAGTCAGATATCCTCCTCAAAGATAGTTTGAGAATAATATTTTGTCTTCTGTTGGCAAGGTGAGAATTGAATTAAGATGATCACGGAGTACTTACATTACACTTTAGTAAGTGTGTTTGTGTGTGTGTGTGTGTGTGTGTGTGTGTGTGTGTGTGTGTGTGTGTGTGTGTGTATCTTTGAGACATTTTACATACCATAAATTGGAATTCAATATCGATTCTCTGGGCTAGAGAGAAAACTATATTACCATTAAAGTTAGATCAGAAAGCATTTTGTTGATTTTATCAATTTTTATGTTTAACACAATGGACTATTCATTACAGACACAGAAGCAACATTTTCTGTGCAACTCAACAAGTTTAAATTCATGGCTTCTGGGAACAAAACTGAGTATATACTCAAAATAAAGAAGAGTAGCAATCTTGCCAAACATGTTTCTATTACGAATGACATCAGTTTTACTCTGACATCCACTGCTACTTTAAGCTTGTCATCTAGCCAGCTAACTTCCCAGATGTGCTATGCATGCTATTAGATACATCAAGCCAACTCACTGCTGTGAGAAATGGATTGACACTTCTAGTGAAAAGCTGTGTATTTCTACTTATGATATAGTAGCAAACTGAATACATTAAAGTGAAGATTTTAGAAAGATAATATTATAAATAGAGCACCATGGCAAATAGTAATACAATCTCTTTTCAAGGAGTTGACTCAGTATATGATTAAGACATCAGATACTCCTTAAAATGCATGCTGATAATCTGTCAAGTAAGAATCCTGGAGGTGTTTTCCCTACATTCATTTACTTGTCAAAAACTGGTAAAATATTGATGTTTGTTTTTTTAACTCAAACAAAACAAAAAGTTGGGGACTACCTTACAAGAAAATCACATTTGAGCTAACCTGTTAGTTATAAAATGTATAATAGCTATAATTTACTACTTAAGCTCAACAAGCTTGGGATAATATTTCACAACCAAAACCGCATTGCCTTCCTTGACTTACGTGTATTAATATCTTTTTTCTTTCCCTATGTCACTTTGGAGGGAAAAATATATACTCAAGGCACTAATACAGAGATTACATATATTTTCCATGGGAATCAGTATACATGTATTAAGTCTCACTTATTCAGATTATTAAGTAGAATTCATCACAGGAAAGCTGCCATTATGCTGTCACAGCAACTGTTATGGAGAAGATTAGAAAAGGAACAAGAAGCATGCTTTTTATGGTGTTTTCAGTGGTAATGCTACTGGAGGGAGAATGGGCAAAATATTTAGGGTTTTTTAAAAGCAGCTATTCAAAATTAATATGCTATCCTGTTAGAGATATAAAACTTCCATTTATTTTAATCAAAAAAAGTTAATCAGCATTAATACCACCATTAACTTAAGTTCTATTATTTTAAGAAAATTAAAACATTTCCCCCATCTGCTTGATCCATGCTACATATAATTTAATTTTTCTCCAACATGTCCCTGTCATTAATCTTTTGTTTAAGTTAAACATTCCCAATACAATACTGTTTCCTCATAGGGCAGTTGCCTCTGACTCTTCTGGTTGCCAATTTTTGACCATCTCCATTTTTTTTCCAATGCTACAATAATCATTAAACAAAGATACTTATGCCATAGTTCTGGGAAGTTCTAGAAAGTTATTATGATATGAACAATTGCATTTTTCCATAATAGAGAATTTACTTTTTCAACAAGAGTCTCAATAAAGAACCAAACTTTTCCTGGTCAGTCAATTGTCATCTCAAGTCTTACCTTCCCTACCAGTTCGCATCGCATCAGAAGTGCGCATTTTGTGTGCATGCTTTGCTCGTGTGCGTCATGTTGCGCAAATGACCCTCTACCTGCCGTTCTTTGCCTGACGCTTTCAAGGAGGTCGACCGGAGAACCAGTTCGGGGGCGTGTGCAGCTGGCCATCACTGCCGGTTCGGTGAGCGGAGGCAAATTTCCGCCACCGGTATGGGCGAACCGGTCTGAACCGGCAGCAACCCACCACTGGCGTGAAACCATCACCCCCTGCCGCCACCATTGCTGGTCTATAAAGCTGAAAAGGTTGGGGACCACTACTGTACAGTGTTTGTGGTCATAACTTACTTTTGTAGAATTCATTTAGCATTTCTTCATTATTTGAAGATACTAACACTTCTTCAGGCACTTTTACTTTAATGTTTAACAGATTAACAGAGTCGGAAGGGACTTTGCAGGTCATTTAGTCTAACCCCCTGCCCAAGCAGGAGACCCTTACATCTGCCTCTACCTAGGATCGAACTCACAACGTCCTGATTGTGAGGCAAGAGCTCTACCTCTAGGCCACAGCAGCATTATCTTCCCACCAATTTATCCAAAATAAAGCTATTCTGCTTGTAATTTTCTAAATGTTCTCTGAATCGTATTTAAAAATTACTCTTGTTTTTAGCTTGCCAATATTCTATGCCAATGGCAATGTTTTTAACACTAATTTTATTTACTATGCATATCGGGGCAATTTAATATTTCTCAGATAGAGGCATCTGCAGGAATGAAGGCTTTCATCAAAATGATAAAAAGAGAATTGCAGTGTCATGATACAGTACATGTACAAAAGGGGTACAGTTTGCATCACAATGGTACAATGTTGCTTTGTACCCTCTTGTGGCCCTGTTGTGGATGCCTCTATCCTCATTCATAATTCTGTTTTCTCTCCTGGAAATAAAGAAGTGGCATTCAGCCAAACAGGGTATGCTTTGGATATTCCATAATTAGTTGATTTTAATGCTATGATTCTCTATATAAAACCACAAAAGATTTTTCAAAAGGCCACCTACCCTTCTTCAATTCTGACAGAATTCATGATGATGCAGTTAGTAATTTTAACTTTCTCTTTGATTAAACATGAAGTACCAATGACAGAACGCTTTACTGAAGTCTTTTCTCCTATTTGAGAAGATGCACCTACAATGCTGTCAGATCCAACCTACAGAGGAAGAGAAAGAAACTGAACCATCAAGTATTAAACAATATCTTCTCCTTGAATTGTTGATAGCTGCCAATTAACAGACTGAAGAGACCCAAATTAGCTTTAATGAAGCCTCAAGAAGCTTTTTCTTTTTACACATGAAAAAAGGTCTACTTTTTTCTGTTGTATACTGGAGAATACAAAGCACTCTAAATGGATTAGTAAAAAAGAACTGGAGAGTTTTTGAATATGTACCATAGCTACTAAATTGATGTTCTAGTGATTAAGGTTTTTTGACTGCACTTTTCAAGAACATAAAAAGAAATAATTCTGTCATCTGGCACTTTCTCTGAAGTTACCGTATTTTTCGGAGTATAAGACGCACCTTAGTTTTGGGGGTGGAAAATAGGGGAAAAAATCTACCTACCAGGTATTCATCTGGCTAGCATCCTTAGTCTGTTCAGCTTCAACACATTATTTTATCCCCTGGTTAGGGCTGAAAAAACCTTTTTCAGAGGGAGTAGGAATGAAAACAAGCCTGCAAAGATTTAGGGCTGGTAAAAATCTACTTCAAGGGAGTAGGAATTAAAAAATGCTGCAAGCTGATAAGGTCGGTAGCATCTCGTTAGGGCTGAAAAGACCTTTTTCAGAGGAGTAGGAATGAAAACAAGCCTGCAAAGACGGAGTAGGAAGCCGGGAAGATCGTTAGCACCTCCTTAGGGCTTTGGAAAAAAGCTTCGGAAAAGCTACATTTGGAGTATAAGACGCACTCAAATTTTCAGCCTCTTTTAGGGAGGAAAAAGGTGCGTCTTATACTCCGAAAAATAAGGTAACTGTTTCCAGCCTATTGGAATAAATACTATACATTATAAATACATATATGATAGTCCATTGCAGGGAGTTAGCAAACTCAGACGCAGACAGATGTAAATGCTACTTTTATAATTAATAAAAATCAGTTCACTTCAACAATACCAACCCAGCAGATCAAGCATACAGTAGGTCTTGTTCCCATGATCTGCTTAACTCTCTAGGAGGGTTCTAGGAGAAGCATGTTCTACACCAGGGGTATCAAACTGGTGTCAAACTGTGGGCCGGATGCGTCATGTGCAGGCCACGCCCACCCCAGCTCCGCAAAGGGGGAAAAGGTCACAATACGTCCCATGACAGCAACGTGACACCGCGAGTTTGACACCCGTGTTTGTGTTCTACACAAACACGCGAACAAGTGGACAGGAATTTTTTTTGTGCCATGTGAGAAAACCTGACTTGATCAAATTGGAAGGTGGTCATTTCACACAATCCTACTTGCCTTGTGCTCATACCCAGACCCATTCTCTTTCTCAGCAAGTCTGAATGCAATGCATAAATATTTTATGGACCATAAGATTTCCTGTGCAATTGCCCCTGCTTTATTCACAAAAGAGTGTCATCCTCATAGCATTAGAAAATTTGTTAGCATCTATTCTACTTAGTTTGCCTAAACTAAGAATTTTTTCTTACCTGCTCTAAAACTCAGAATCTTAATCTACTAATTGACAGTGATGCCAGATCCTAGTTGCTCTGAAGCTGAAACCACTGCTTCCTACTTCAGCAAACAAGACAAAACAAAACTGGAAACTATAATTATCTATACATTCAGATGTGCAGATAAATGGTTAAAATACAAAGGTATATTGCCTGAAAGCTTGAAAGAGCTTTCATTATAACAATATTTACCAGGAAACAAGAACCAGGAAAACAAAATGCTGTGCCATATTTATTTATCTCTATCTCCCCATTATCCCCTTCTTGCTACTCACCATGCACTTATCAATAATCTGTGCAGAACTGTGAACCAGAGGTTCTTCAGGACAAAGTGAAGGCAGCATTTTGGGAACCTGAAATAAAAAAATTGAAATCATACATTAATGCCCCAACAAACACACTCCTGTTTCTAATATAAAAATTACCATTAGTTTACTCAATTAAAATTATTATGTTCAAGAGACTAAAAAGGACATGCATAAAATTGTGTGTGTGTGTGTGTGTGTGTGTGTGTGTGTGTGTGTGTGTGTGTGTAAAACTTCTTATGTCCTAATTATGCATGGTGATTTTAATTTTTTAAACAGGCAACAATCAATTAGACTTCAGGAGATTGTATAGGAAGTTACAGGCTACACAAGCTATTTCATATGTCAAACTTAGTCTAAGTTTGAACATTGTTTGGCCTTACAAACTGAGCAAAAATATTAGAAGAGAGATAAATTGTAAATAGATTTTGACTAATAAACCCATTTATAAATAAATTGATATAAATGGAGTCCCTCCACCATTATCTGCAAATAAGCAAGTCACTTGCAAAGAAACGATTATTTTTTTAGAACACATGCCAAAGGGCCTTCATAGGTGGAAAATGACAATTAAATGTTCAGGAACACCAGGAAGGTTTTAAATTATTCCCCCTCCTATGTTTGTAGTGAACATCTAGTTCTTTGTGATCCCAGCAAGATACATCTAATTTGGGGGCTGAGCCTTTTGTGTAGCCTCCCTTGAGCAACAGATTGTGCTGTATCCTGAAATATGGATTTAAGAAAAATCTTATTGCAGGATCCAATCTGAGATGGTGACCGGGACCAGAGGTTTAATCTTCCGAGCTTACGGTAGAGAGAAATTCCCTAAGGATTGGTTCCAGCACAAGTCGGAAAGCTTGGAAAGCTAAACCTCTGGTCCCAGTGACCAACTCAGATTAGAGATCCTGCAATAAGATTATTTGCCAACAATCTGACTCTTGGTAACCACATTAGTCAGGCCTTCTCCAGAATGATTTGTATTCACTAAGGAAATGTATTCACCTTGCTATTGCCCATTTCTTCTTTGTGCCTTTCCCAATATTATAGATTTCACAAAAGTTAGGACTTTGCAAAATACTGTATATCCAAAATATGATAATTTGACCCTGGTTATTTGTACATCAAGGGACAAGTCTGGATTGGTTTATTCTATGATCTATTTGCTGGGTTTCTTGGACATCCATAATGTTCTCATGAGTCTTCTCCAACAGCAAAGATCCAAACATCAATACTCTATCTTGCTTTTGATTCCACATAGAATGTCTTAAGGAAAACCAACACCTGCACAATTCTGATCTCAGCAGTAATATACACATCACAGTATCTGAATATCTTTTCCAAGACCTTCAATGCTACCTACCAAGTGCTAGTCAGTAGTCTGATTCTTTTAATATTACTAGTTGGTTTTTAAAGAAGAAGTTTAACTTTTAATTCCATAGTGCAGCCTTCTGTCCTATGATAGGGAAGGACAATTAGTTATTCTAGGATTCCCATTTTCCTAAGAATATTTCACACCGTGTCATGGTCAATACAACTGAATCATTTCTATAATCAATGAAGTAGATATTGATTTTGTTTTAGTCTTCTTTGGCTTTCTCAATTATTCAGCATGCATTAGCAATTATTGCTTTATTTGTTTCCCTTTTCGGAAACCAATTTGACCATATGGTATCTCCATTTTCACGGAGGGTTCTTATCTGCTCTGAATGACAGCATGATTTGCCAGCATGTGATTTTTTAAGGATGTATGATACTTCATACACTCTGTTAAATTTCCTCTTTTTGATATAAACTGATCTCTTCCAACTGTTGGAGTTTGTTGTTCTCCAGATTTGCTGGCATAGTTCGGTTAAAGCATTTACTGGTTCTTCTTTTGTTGCTTGCCATATTTCTGTAGATCTACAGATTCTCCTATAGTTGCTTGCCATATCAGTTCCTTTAGCCTTCTGACCTGATAATCACCTGAATAATGATCTAACTAAACAGTACTAGAAATTCTTGTAAATAGGAAATACCTTTCAAAAAATCTTTACTGTACACTATTTCAGTATACTCCTTTCAAAATGTGATCTTTTCTGATCAGTTACTATCTGTTCATTGATGTCAATTAACATACCAAGTTCAGATTGGAACTGTCTTCTCAGTTCAGAGTTCTTTTGGACGACTTTCCTTGTTTTTCATCTTGTTTCCATCATCAATATCTTTACAAAGGTCATTGTGATGCT
This sequence comes from Diadophis punctatus similis, assembly GCA_023053685.1. Lineage (NCBI taxonomy): Eukaryota > Metazoa > Chordata > Lepidosauria > Squamata > Dipsadidae > Diadophis > Diadophis punctatus. The sequence goes on from JALIGW010000003.1 coordinate 51,071,529, forward strand.
ACTTTTTGTCTCTTCTAAACAGCTCTCTGAAGTTCTTTGTTAAGTTTCTTCCTGAGGTCTTTGTCTTTCTTAGCTAGGCTTGCCAATTTCCAACATTTCTACTGGCACCAGTTGATTTATTCCATTTTCTGGTGTCTTAGTAACTTCTTTGATTTCATTCCACAGTTCCTCTGGTTGCCTGTCAGTGAGGTTCAGAGCTTCAAAGTGATTCCTAATATTCTCCTTTAAAAAAGGTGGCTATGTACTCAAGAAAATCTTGTGGAAACTGCTGGTTTTGTTTTTCCACTTTAGCTTGAACTGAAACTTGGATATAAACTGTTGTGAGTTTGCTTTTAGGGTTGCAAAAAGGCCAGGAGGATACCTGTTTTCTATCAATTATAGGACAGTCTGAATAACTTATTTCTCTTAGTCTTAAGCGTTTTGCCATTGGAAATCCCACTAAAATAATTATTTTTCTGCGAAGTAATCTGCTTCCTATTCCCCAAAACTACTCCCTCCTGCTGTCACCTGCCCACACAAAGGGAGCAGCAGACTGAAGAGGTCAACTGAAACAAGTGAAATATTTCCTAAGTACAAAAACAGGGAGCTGAAGTGCTGGTCTGTTTCTGCTGCTAATTCTAATCCATTAGCAGCTGTTTCACGAGTTATGGACAAAAATATACACTGTGCTCACACTGCCACATTTGTACACGCATCTGTTGGATGACATGGCTGTATATGATGATGCTACAATCAGTCCCTTCTCCTTTCCATGCAAGGTGGATCTGATTTAAATCAAGTTGATTTAAATCAAGTTGAATTAAATCAAGTTGATTTAAATCATGATTTAAATCACGATTTAAATCACTAGTAAATAGGCTTGATTTAAATCATAATTTTTAAAGAGCTACTGTCATCACTATCCCGCAGCAGCTCCTCCTCTGACCTGCTGTTGACTTACCGACAGTCCCAATATTGCAGCCTCAGGCTACATAACCAAGCTCCATTTCATGCTGAATAAATTAAGTTATTGATGTATCTTAAATAGAAAACTATCTTTAGATAGATTTTTACTCCAAAAGCATTTTATTAAAATAAAAGTGATAAAAATAAAAAAAATCCGATTTAAATAAAACAAATCTGATTTAAATAAAAAAATTGGTTTTTTATTTTTATTTTTTTTAAAAAATCATCGATTTTTATCCACCCTGTTTCCATGTGTAGAAATATTGGGCACTCAGACAAGACAGAGTGATCATACTCTCAAGCTATAAGATGTAAAGGAGGCTGAAGAAAAATCATGCTATATATAAATTTCACTGAATGAACTTTCCGAATAAATCCCTGACTTTGATATGCTTTCAATGGAATCCAGGTGCTTAAGCTAGCTCACAAACAAACTAGAATAGATAAATAAATTTTCACATATTAAAAATGTAAGGGAAGTGTGAGGAAGAAAATAAAATATCCACAAATCAAAACATTATGGAATATTTGGAACCCAGAACAGCTTAAGCAAAACAAAAGGCATAAGACTATCAGAATTCTCTTGAAAATGTGAAAATTCTCTGAAGGATTAATGCTTTAGCTTAGATAGTTTGCCTTATATTTCCATTCCAGAAAAGTTACTAATGAAGAGAATTTGTCTCTAATCACTGAATGTTTTGTACAAATATACAGTATATATTAATTGGAATTATCACACGGGGGAGGGGGATATTTGGAATACTGACTCCAAATGAATAACACATTTAGACAGATAACTCTAGAATTTGTACTTCAATTCACTCTTGCACCTTCTAAGACTGTCAAAATGCACCAATTTTCTTTCCTTCTTTTAACCCCTTGAAATTAAAATATAACAGTTAGCGATTGTGCATTTTTCAGTTTTGTGTCTACAAAAAGAGATCTTCTATCTCCTATTCCTTATTAGACTCCAAAATAGCTCCTCTCTCATATGGCAAAATACCGTATATACTCGAGTATAGGCCGACCCGAATATAAGCCGAGGCACCTAATTTTACCACAAAAAACTGGAAAAGTTATTGACTCGAGTATAAGCCTAGGGTGGGAAATGCAGCAGCTACCGGTAAATTTATTTATTTATTTATTTATTTATTTATTTATTTATTTATTTATTTATTTATTTATTTATTTATTTATTTATTTATTTATTTAGGTCTCTCTGTCTGTCTGTCTGTCTGTCTGTCTGTCTGTCTGTCTGTCTATCTATCTATCTATCTATCTATCTATCTATCTATCTATCTATCATCTATCAGTCAGTCAGTCAGTCAGTCAGTCAGTCAGTCAGTCAGTCAGTCAGTCAGTCAGTCAGTCAGTCTGTCTGTCTGTCTGTCTGTCTGTCTGTCTGTCTGTCTGTCTGTCTGTCTGTCTGTCTGTCTGTCTGTCTATCTATCTATCTATCTATCTATCTATCTATCTATCTATCTATCTATCTATCTGAATTTAAAGGTTTCTATATATCTCCCAGTACAGAAGGGCTAGCAGGGGCTGCGAGCAGGCGCGGTGAGATCGTGCAGCCCGGGCTCCTCTCCTCGGCGTCGTGACAGTTGTGGCAGTCACTGACGCCTGGCAAGCTTGGCCGCCTGGCAGGCTGGAAGGCTCGAGGCTCCGGGAGGCGGCTGGCTGGGTCCGGAGTTCATCCCGAAAGGTGGAGGGACCCGGAAGCCTTCGGTGGCGGCGGCGCGGCAAGCGCGGCCCAGCTGGAGGGCGGGGGAATCCTCTCTGCCCTCCCTGTGACGCAGCCGGCTGGAGTTGGTCGGTGCGCGTGCGCGCGAGCTCTTCCGGGCTAGTCGGAGGGCGGGGAAGCCCTCAGCCCTCCGTGACGCGTCGGCCTCTCTTCTGCACCTGCGCACGCTCCGCAAGGCAGCTGGGGATCGGGGAAGCCTCCGCCGATGCACTGACGATGTGGACGTCACCGGGCAGCAGCGCGCATGCGTGGGCGGATTCCCGCCGACCAGGTGACTCCCCGACTCCCTCCCGCGCCCGTCCCCAGTCCACGTGAGCGCCGCCGGCTCGGATGGGGCAGTTCGCGTCGGTTCCACGCTATCAGCCCCCGCCCCCTCCTCACCCACCCCTTCCTCCTCAAAATTTTTTCACTGACTCAAGTATAAGCCGAGGCGGCTTTTTTCAGCCCAAAAAGTGGGCTGAAAAACTCGGCTTATACTTGAGTATATACGGTAAGTTTTGACCTACAATTAATGTGCCCTAAAGTCAGTTCATACAAATATGCCATTACTCCTAGAAAAAGGCTTAACTTTTATAATAGACTTGATAAGGAATAAATCCAGAATCTATATATGCTATTGATAAATAATTAAAAGCTTTTATGACTCTGATTCAGTCTATTGTGGATGAGGTTTCACTCCTCCCGAAAGACCAAGTCCGCAGCTGGGAAATATTCCTCAGCTGTTACTGTTTTCATAGATGACAGCTATGGTAAAGAGGTGTTCTTGCAAGCACAATTAGTGTACCAACTGCAACTGTCCCTGAGCAATCCGATCTGGTAATTACCTATACCTGGGTTAGCCTTGAAAAGTGTCCACGAGGTGCAAGATAAAGGACACCAAGTGTCCAGAAGCTATGTTCTTCATTATGGGTCTGTCTGGCCAAGAAGTACTGCAGGAGAGGCCCTTGTGAAGATGTCTCCAGTGTCAGAGGTTTATTTATTTGGCATGCAAGAGAGGGTCTTCACTTACATTGTTCCCAAGCTTCGGAACATACCAGGGGTGTCAAACTGGCGGCCCGCAGGCCAGATGCATCACGCGCAGGCCACACCCACCCCAGCTCTGCAAAGTCAAAAAACACTGTGATATGTCACGATACGTCATGTGACGCGATAGTTTGACACCCATGGAACATATTATTGATTTGTTGTCATTCTATTTTTTTAAAAAAATGTTTTAAGTCATCGTGAATGATTTCTGACAAGATAGGATGCAAATATTGTAAATATATGATCAAATATATTTTGGTCATTCAGTCATTTTCCCTTCATGATGTAACCAAGATAAAAATATTTCAATCTAATCTCCCCATTCTATCCCTCTTTTAATTGTTATAATTACACAAGTACCAGTCCTGAGTTAAAAACTGCTTTTTTTTTCCTTACCTGCCTGTTTGCTTCAATATATAGTCCAAGAGTGTTAACTCGGTAACATAGCCCATCTTTCATGATGTGAACATAACAACGAATTTTTCCTCCATGGAATGCCTCTTTTACATCTCCTCTGCAATTGTTCCAACACATTTTGTCTGTACCCAATTCAAACCAGCTATCACCCTTCATAAAGCTATAAATATCTGTGGAATATGAATATATAAATAATAAACATTTCAAATGGAATCATAGTGAGCATTATATGTGGCACATTCACATTTTTTTTCTTTTGCACAGAATAAATGGGTGGGTAAAGAATGGCTGAACTTATCCTTTACGAGTGACGTTATATCACATTGCTCAATATTCCAATCTTTGCCATTGCCCAGAACAACAACGGCCTCTGGGATTGTTGGCCCATAGGTAAAATATCACAACAATGACAAAACCAGTGTAGCCCCATCCACTGGCTAGAAAAAGAGCTGCTTCTGGAAGAAATCTCTTGCTAACACCCCAAAGATCCCTGTTTTAACTGGGACCAAAGAAACAAAGAATAGAAGTACAAGCCAAAAGAAAATGCTTTGGTTTCCCCCCTCCCCCAGAAATAAGACTAATTTCTGCTTCAATTGTAAGAGAATAATGTACTTTTGTAATATATGAACAAAGCCCCATAAGTTCCTGTCTCTTATATGTCTGTCAAATGAAAGGAGTTTCTTTCTTTAACAGACCAAAACTCCCTATTAACTGCCTTATTATAACAAACGATAACTTCCCAAGTTTGGATATAATACAGAACATTAACTTACTTCTGGCATTATCACACTGATCACCCTCATTATCTTTCCCTTCACCTTTTCCCGTGTTGTTCCTTATCTTTTTAAACCCTGGTGGCAACAATGTCTTCGTGCTTATTTCTATATGGCTCATACTACCAACATTTTACCAGATTTTTAATTGAGACAAGCTGTTTTATTTGTCAAGAAGCAGGCTAAAAAGAGCTTATGACTTGGGAGATGATTGCAATCCCCATATTGGAGTAATATTCCCCAAGTGACATTCATTTTCTCCTGCATGGGTTGTTGTTGTTGTTTTGTACTAACCTGTTTTCTGGTCCTTTTTCTTTTGGTCTTGCTCTTTGTGGTTTTGGTCCTGTTGAAATTGTGCAGGAGAGGAAAACTGCTTTCTAACCAAGTATGGGATCAGTTCACTTCTGATTGAAGTAAATGTCCTAAGGAAATTAAAACAACAGCTCTAAGAGATAAATATATTATTTACAAATTCTTGAGGGGGAAAATGGTTTTTTCCTTGTATTTAATGTTCAAATAGTTGTTCGCAAAATCTAGATTCTGAACAAGAGCAGAACATTTCAAGAATAGTCTAAATCATTAGACTGTAAGTTTGTAACTAAAATATAATATTGGTCCCCTTTGTACTCCTCCAGGACCAACTCTCGAATTCTGTTTCCCAGCTGCAGTTTGTATTTGCATCTCAGGTGATTTATTTATGGCTGAACTGCAATGTATCCAGCATGGCAAAACCTGTTCTCTCTTTTTATAGCCCTGAAGCTGAGCAGAACTTGTGAGTGGCCCATTTTCCCTTTTCTGGGAATTCTTGCCTTCCCCCTGCCTCTCAGCTTCAGCATCTGAAAATTCACAGTCCATTTAAGGCAAATGGTGGCTTGACACATTCTCAGCTCCCTCTCCTGCAGCCAATCAAATCCAATCAACTGATTTCACTACAAAATGGATCTGTCATTGACATTGGCTATTTTGATTATTTATAGTTCCTTTTAAATGTTTTTGCAGGCAAAGGGAGCTGGGTAAAACTGACCAAACTGGAATGAAACGTATCAGGCTGTTTAGATGCTATGTTGTGGGGAGCAGGTGTTCCCTGCTCCCCACAACATAGGAGAGAAGCCCACAAGCCCATTTATATGTCCTTTCCTGTTAAATATCCTGGTGACCCTTAGCAGGAACACTGAGTGGGTTGATTCTATCTGCCTTAGCATGAAAAATAATTTGGGCATCTGATAAAATGGACTATGATGAGGCACAAAAAAGCCTAACAGCATTATACATTAGTTAAGGTGCCACAACATAGTTCTTGCTGCAAAAGGTATCGCTGGAATCTGTTTGACCTGCAAAGTATTTGAAACACACGCTAATATTATTTCCTAGCAGGAAAAAACCCCACAGAAACTGCTTTGAGTCAAGCTCAATACTTGGTGACGTTATTACATTGGAACACTCTGGAATGTTGTGGAACTCACATTAACAAAGTAAAACAAGGCGTTTCATTGCTGGGCTGCATGGCGTATTCTTAGAAGTGCCCTTTGTCCTAATGGCTACAATTCAATATGACCTCTTCAAAGATGTTGACCATTTCCAGAATTGCGCCATGAGGTCCAGCAATGGAAAGGCCTGTCCTCCTTCCTTATCTTGACCTTTAGAGATCTACGAAAGGTAAGTGAGGAGGAAGGTGTGGGGTCCAGTGAAAGGTGTGGGAAACATGTCTAAGGTGCTGCAGAAACCCAGAATGGGAAATGAGGGGGAGAATGAGTGGGGGGTGCTGCATTGGGCCTGCAATCGGTCATAAGGGCGAACAATCGTGGGTACGCTGCAGCTGCCGTAACTTTAAGAGTGTGATGTAAGTAGCTTTGGGAGGGGGGTCTGCTGTAACCTTGAATGGTTAAGTGACTGATTATAAGTTAAGGACGCCTAGAGTTCTAATAGAGAAAGAAATTCTTGTCAATGATTAAAAATATCTTATAGATTTAATTCTGTTGTATTTCAGAAAATCAGACACAATAGTAAAAACGCAATGGTGGTGTCAGGGGAAAATGTAAAAAAGATTTTTTTAAAAAAGCAAAGGAAGAGAGGTGAAAGCAAAAGTTATTTGTGAACCTTATAGGTATAAAGTGAATTCAAATAATAAAACAAGTTATTTTTCCCCAGCTCTCTAATATTCCAAACTAGAACAATCAGTTATCATTTCTTTCCCCCCATCCACTGCTAAAAAGAAAAGTCAACTCACTTTAAGGAATAAAAATAAAACAATGTCAAGAACAAGGACATTAGGGAAATGACATTTATATTCTAGCCAACATTAAAATCTCAGTACAAAAGCAGGAAAAATTCCCTTAATACAGTATATATTCACCTTGCTTGTACCTTCAAGGACATGGAAGAGAATTGAAAAAGAGTTAAAGCCTATAGTTAATACCATCTGCCTCTTTGGCTCCTTAAGTCAAAGTTTGGTTGATTTCACATAATATGGCTTTGGTGAGCATATTCTGAATTTGGAAACAAGAGACTCTCTTGATCAATTTATTCCTTTAAAATGTATGGCGTTTCTGAGATAGAGAATCAAGGTTATTGGCACCAGTGGAAAAGTTAAGCAAAAAAAATCTGATTGCAATCCACATCATTTTCCTCTCCCTACTCCTAGCTCCTGTTTTTAAATGACAGGTGAAAAGAAATGTTAAAGTAGTCAGGTAGACCAGGATATTTTAAATAATTCCATGTGCGTTTCTCAAATTATAACCGTGACTTTAAGTTTAACACAGCATTCAGCTGTGAAATTTTATGGCACAAGTGGAGCAAGTTTAAACTGCTGCTTTATAATAAACAATTGGAAATCTCTGCAATTGTTTATTATACAGAGGAAAAAATAGGAAGACAAAGCTTTTATCATTGTTCTGCTAAGAGATACAGGCTTCCTCCTAAGGTACTCCAATTAAAGCACTCACAGTCTAAAGCAAGACTGTATTTCATTATTTCATCTTCTTGTTTTAGAATTTTAAATTATAAACATATTGAACATAAAGGCAGAAATATAGCATATGAACAGAGTAAATACATAAATAAAATATTGACAGTTGCTTGTTAACAAGTCAGAGAATTATTATAAACAATCACTGGTGAGGTGGTTAGTGTACTAATAAGAATCTTACAAAGGAACTTTAGTTAGTAAACTTTAGCTTCTTCATTTTCTATTACTTTGTCTATTTTGTGGTCCCACCAGTCTTGCTACTTGTTACTACTTTGTCATGCCACTGTTTGTAGTCAGTATGTGACTGAGTCTTGCAGCAGCTAAGTAAGTAGGTGATCCACTGTTTTTTCAGCTTATTTGCAGAGATGGCATTTGCTGTCTTTTCAATTCTGGCTTTGTATGCTTTAGTTCTTAAGGCTTGGTCTTATGCAGCTCCAATTAGCACCTGTGTCTCTTTCTTCAATTTTCCTGCTGTTAGCCATTGCCAGGTCTTGTCGGGCGGCCAGTGGGGCCTTGGACCGAGTTGTGCCTTTGCGGCCTCTGACTCGGCTCCGATCCCGCTCGGCTCCCTGGTTTACTGAGGAGCTGAGGGAGATGAAGCGCCGGAAAAGACGCCTAGAGAGCAGTTGGAGGGCCAGTCTCTCTGAATCTGATCGAACACTGGTAAGGTCGCATATTAAGACCTACCTAGTGGCGATAAAAGCGGAGAAATCGAAGTATTTTTCCGCTCTTGTCGCGTCATCAGAGAATCGTCCAACAGCCCTGTTCAGGGTGACCCGTTCCTTACTCCATCAAGAAGCGCGGGAGGATTCCCTGGAAGGCAGGCCTGAGGACTTTGGACGATATCTACATGACAAAATCACTCAGATTCAGGGGGAACTGGACTCCAACTGGGTGGATACGGACGCGGTGACAGGGAATAGTCTTGAGAACGTTATCTGGGAAGAGTTTGACTCGGTGACCCCCTGAGGATGTGGACAAGATTCTGGGGAGGCTCAGTGCAGCCACATGTTTATTGGACCCGTGTCCCTCCTGGTTAGTGCTGGCTACCCGGGAGGTTACACGAGGCTGGCTCCAGGGAATTATTAACCTTTCTTTGGGGGAGGGTTACTTCCCCACGGCTTTGAAAGAAGCGGTGGTGAGGCCTCTCCTCAAGAAGCCCTCCCTGGACCCAGCAATTTTAGCTAACTATCGCCCTGTCTCCAACCTTCGCTTCGTGGCGAAGGTTGTTGAGAGTGTGGTCGCACGACAGTTTCCCCAGTACTTGGAGGAATCATCATACCTAGATCCGTTCCAGTCGGGTTTCAGGGCCGGGCACAGCACGGAAACGGCATTGGTCGCATTGGCTGATGATCTCTGGAGGGCTCGGGACAGGGGTTGTTCCTCTGTCCTGGTCCTATTAGACCTCTCAGCGGCTTTTGATGCCATCGACCATGGTATCATGCTGCACCGGCTGGAAGAGTTTATTTATTTATTTTATTTATTTAGACACTCTTATAGGCCGCCCAATCCCGTGTTGGGGATAGGGGGCACCTTTTTTCGTTGGTTCTCCTCCTTTCTCTCCAACCGGTCGCAGTTTGTATTGGCAGGGGGGCAGAGGTCGTCCTCGAGGCCTCTTACATATGGAGTGCCCCAGGGGTCGATTCTCTCGCCCCTTCTATTCAACATCTATGTGAAGCCGCTGGGTGAGATCATCCGTGGCTTTGGGGTGAAGTACCATCAGTACGCCGATGATACACAGCTGTACATTTCCACCCCAGGCCACCCCAATGATGCCCTTGAAGTGATGTCCCGGTGCCTGGAAGCTGTGCGGATCTGGATGGGGAGAAACCGACTCAGGCTCAACCCTTCCAAGACGGAGTGGCTGTGGTTCCCAGCGTCTCAATATAGTCAGATGATTCCATCTCTGACTATCGGGGGCGAGTCTCTAGCCCCCGCCGAAAGGGCTCGCAATCTGGGTGTCCTCCTGGATCCACAGCTGTCCTTAGAGGACCATCTGACAGCTGTGACCAGGGCGGCCTTTTATCAGGTCCGCCTGATACGCCAGTTGCGGCCCTTTCTGGATCGGGATTCCCTGTGCACAGTCACCCATGCCCTGGTCACGTCGCGTCTGGACTACTGTAATGCTCTCTACATGGGGCTCCCCATGAAGAGCACCCGGAGGCTCCAACTGATCCAGAATGCAGCCGCGCGGGTGGTTTCGGGGGCTAATTGGCGCTCCCATATAACACCCTTCCTGCGCGAGCTGCACTGGCTTCCGGTGGTCTACCGGGTGCGCTTCAAGGTGCTTGTTACTACCTTTAAAACGCTCCATGGCATTGGACCTAGGTATCTCCGAGACCGCCTGCTGCCACAAACGGCCTCCCATCGACCAGTGCGCTCCCACAGAGAGGGCCTCCTCGGGGTGCCATCAGCCAAGCAGTGTAGGCTGGTGACGCCCAGGGGGAGGGCCTTCTCTGTGGGAGCACCCACCCTCTGGAATCAGCTCCCTCCAGACTTAAGAACAATTCACGACCTGTCCACCTTCCGCCGTGCCCTCAAGACGTATTATTTTTATCAAGCCGGGCTGGCGTGAAAAAGTTTTTGGGGTTTTTAAAATTTTAAGATTTTACTAAATTTTAATTGTATTAAATTAGGGCCACATTGAATATTTTATTTTAAATGTATTTTAATGTTTTTTACTTGGCTTAAATGTATTTTAATGTTTTTTACTTGGCTGTTCACCGCCCTGAGTCCCCTGGAGAAGGGTGGTATATAAATTTAATTAAACTTAAACTTGTTATTATCTGCTTTGCCTATTTTTTATGTACTGGCCATGTAATTGTGCTGCTATGCCTCTTTTCTGTTCTTCATTTACTCTTTCTTGTAGGCCAGTTTAGTCTCTCCAGTACTCAATTAAGTCTTCATGATATACTAGCCTCAGGGCATCTTCTTCACTGTCCCTCAGATATTCATTCAATGCCCTTTTTTTCATCTTCAACTATCTGGTGGACTTGCAACATTCCACACCCACCTATTTTCCTTGGCAAGTAGAGTCTGTCAATATCACTGCATGGATGTTTTAGTTATGCTTGAGTTTAGTCAACTATTCCAGTTGTGTATCTAATGTCTGGAACTGCCCAGATATTAATTGCCTTATGTTGTTAATTACTGCCACTGAGTTAGGACTTTAAGATCTTTTTCCACCTCGTGATGTATTCACTTCTAGCCTTCTTCTTGATTTCAGTGTGCGTGACATCATCAGCTTGAAGGACACTCTGGCATTTGTAGTAACCGTCTTCATCCAGAGTCTTGATATAATTTCCATAGGACATCTTGATTCCTTCAGTTTTCATTATTTTTCCACTGTTGTTGATGAGAGTGGCTCATCTGTCCAATCCAAATGCCATTACAATATTTTGGCTGTATATATGTAGTGCTGAGTAGAGATTCAGAGGGCTTTTCATACAGTTTCAGATCATCCATGTAAAGGAGGTAGGATAGCTGGGCAGATGTTTTTGATGTTTGATAGCAATGCCTTGGCTAGTTCAATATTGTTGACAGAGGAATTAGTGCAATGACAAAGAGTAGTAAGTCTGATAGTAAATCTCCGTGAAAGATTCCTCCTTGACATTAACATTTCTAAGTCTAGCACCACTTATTAGTAATTGTGTCTTCCACTGACCTTTACATAAAGCTCCTGATGTTTCTACTAACTCTTGTTATTTCTAGGCACTTGATTATCCAACCATGTGACAGAGTCAGATGCCTTCTTGTACTCAATCCACCTACATTCAAGTTGGTCTTCCTTCTCTTTTTCTGTTTTCCAAAATAACCTTGAAATTAGAAGCTGATCTTTTGTTCCCCTGCTGTTTGGTCAGCAAGTCCATATATCTAGCATATCCATCAGGGGTGGGTTCCGGATTCTGCTACTGACGGTTTGTTCAGGGACGCACTGTGCAGGCGTGCATTGCACGCCACGTGCTTTGCGTGCATGCATGCGCAGTAATAAAAAAAACTTCTGCGCATGTGCAGAAGCAAAAAACAAGGTGCAAAATTCAGTACTCTGCTTCACTAAAAAAATGATAGGGTCAGACTGATCACATCTGAAAGCATGCTCTTCTGACACCTGAAAGTGCAGCTGAGATGCGAGAAAACAGGAGAAAGTCTGGACTGTGGAACTTGCCTTATAATTTCCATTCTATTCATGGTTTATTCTCATTTGCTGCAAAACAATTTCCAGTGTTGATTCCTTCTCTGAAAGATTTCTTTTTGTATTTTGTACTCACTCCAGTAATCTGCAGTCTTTTCGGAAGGGGGCTACATACAGTACTTTCTTTTTAAAGTGCCAGATAAGTAGTCTTGGTTTCCTCTGAGATCCCCCTGGAGAGCTAAGTGGCCTCGGTGTCTTAACCTTTTATCAGCTTAGGCAAGACAGAACAACCCTTGCATTAACTATTACATTTAGATCAAAAAAATGCCCTGTACCTAGGCTTGTTTTTAAAAACAAAGCAACAAAGTTTGTTGAATGAAAGGCAGCTCATCCGCAAACTAGGACTTATGGATACATTCATCTTATGCCATTGTTTCATAAGAGATCATTTATAAGTCCCTTCATTTAGTGCCACTGAATGAGTGGTCGTAAGTTGAGACCATCTATGTTACGATTCTTTGGTACCACTACTTATTTTCCCATGACAATCAGCAATCATTTTAGAACATTGTTTGCTGTTATTTTATTGTAATGGTAACTGCATATTAGTCTTATTGCATTGGTTTTATTTTATTCTGCTGTTTTACTCATTTAGTGATTATAATTGGGACCAATAACTCAGTTAAAAGAAGTGGTCAATAAGTGAAACAGCAACTCTGCATATGATCTTGAGCTTTCCTTTGCTTTACAGAACAGCAAAGTTGTAAATGTGTGGCCTGATCAGAGAGTTTTCATCACTGTGGTAACTATGAATGGTTGCTAAAGAAGTCAGTTACTAAATAAGAACTATCTGTATTTTAAATTGGGCTTGTTTTAAACTATATATTTTAATGGATTTGTAGACACTTAGTAAGCTGTTGGTGCTTTAAAAAAATATCAGATAAAATATGCAGAAGTATTACTAAGCTAGATATGGGAAACAAGGAGCTAGAATATCTTCTTTTTACAATGTAATTGGCAAAGAGTTGTAAAGAATATTGAATTTGTAGTGTATGTTTTAAAAAAGTGATGAATAGAACAAAAAGTTATTTTTCATATTTTCAGGACACTACAAAGGATATTAGTAAGGCTAGATCTCAATTGTATGCAGCAAGGATAATTTTACAGAAAACTCATGTTTTGGGCATATTCTATAGTTGTACTCATTTGGTTTAATATTCATAAGATTTTTTAATATGGTGTTGGAATAAGAAAAAATTTACAGATGTGACTGTGCTGCTAAATTATATATAAAACATTTGGAAGTGAAGTATGAAGAATTCTAGATTTACAGTGTGTGGTCTGTGGCTAGACAGGCTGTTTTACTTCGATGGAAAGACTAGTACACCTGCTTTAAAATCCTAGATTAAAGACATATGTTTATCCTCTACATGTGAATTGGTTTCCTATCAACACAGTGGAAAGGTCCAGTCAACATTATTTTACGTGACCAAGATTTTCCTCACTGTTTGATAATTTCTTTTTGTTTGTTTTCTATGTATTTCATAATTATAGTTTGCTTATTCCTTTATGGTCCACTTCTGTTTGGGATTCTTAATTTTATTTGACTAATGTCTTTATGTATAAGAGCAATAAAAAGCAGGGGGGAATATTGCATGTATAAATTCTCTCTCTCTGAAGCAACCTAAAACACACACACACACACACACACACACACACTCCCTCCCTCCCTCCCTCCCTCCCTCTCTCTCTCTCTCTCTCTCTCTCTCTCTCTCTCTCTCTGTGTGTGTGTGTGTGTGTGTGTGTGTGTGTGTACTGGCACGAGGGAAAGCAAACACTTGACTAGCCAGTATTACAAAAAGTGATGCTAACAATAGGAATGTTTTATTGTGACTATGGCTAATTGTAAACAGTGATCTCACCAATCCGTACCTCAAATTCCTTACAGAGCATGACAATTGTATACCAAATACAAAAAAAAGCAACAGTTATATTTGTAGTGTGTATTGCACATTAACACTAATCACAGGTGGCTTTGGCCACCAACAGTTAAGTGTATAGGAAGAAAGGAACCGAAGTGCAGGGCACAGCAGGAAGACTAATCAGGGTATTTCAGGTTGTGGAAAAACCCTTCCAAATGGGGCTCCTTTTATGCCATAACAAGCTGGAATTTTCAAAGAACTCCAAACAACAGCTGTAGATGTAAATTGCTCTACCAGCTGCAGATTGGACACAAGTAGCATTAGAAACATTCAAAGCAAATTCATGTAGATTACAGCAAAAATATCCGAAGGATTTGTTGCAGCTGGAAATTCCCACTGTGGGGCTAGGATTGGATGTGGCCACAAAGAGAGTGAAGAACAGGTGAACATACAACTATGGAAGAGCAGTCCTGATGCACTTACATCTAGTTCTCCTCCATTTTCATTAGTGATTCCCCAGCTATAGAAACCCACAGGATAGATTCTATCCTCAGAGCCATGACTAATACTAAAAAGCATAATGTAACTGTCCTAGGTATACTACACAGGCTAGTAGCCACTGAGAACCTGACTAGTATCCACTGAGAACTAATCTCATTTTCTTTTAAATGCATCTAGGTTTTTGTGACAGCACATTTCACAGCTAACTCCGTTATGCAATGAAAAAAAATATTTTGTTTGTCTTGAATCTCCTGTAAGCTACTTTTATTAGATGATTCTGGAAGGGGGAAAAATCATTTTTTCATAGAATGTAAAAATTTTTTGAACACACTGGCCCTTTGTGGATTTGTATTCCAATTTATTATGAAATGTATGGCTGACTTTTCAGTTTTTATAAAAAAAATCAAGATAGCTTGTATCAATTAAAAAATAAAAAGTAAAATCACTACTATTAAAATCAAGATCACTATCATTAAATGTATGAGCACAGAGTCAGCACCTTTTAAAATATATTATTTGCCCTCCATTAAAAAAACATGCTTGTTGCTTATGTTCCTTTGGGTACAGTCACCTTACTGTTTCCCCTTTAGGGCTGTGATCTTTTTTCACAGACCCAGCACCATGACTCTAAATAGTGTTTTTCAAACTTGGCAACTTTTAAGATGTGCGGACTTCAACTCTTAGAATTCCCCAGCCAGCAATCCGTACATTACTTTAAGACGTTGCCAAGTTTGAAAAATACTGCTTTAGAATCAGTTTCATCCTTCCCTTTGCTCCTTCAAAACTAGTTGGCTTTTAAAGAGGTTTTAGAAATATTTTTATTATTATTATTGGGTTCTGGTTATTTTACCCTATTCCCATTAAGACTGGTATTTTTCATTGTATTTATTTTATATGATTTCTGGATATATGTGTGGTCTGCAATATCACAGGGCACTCCTTTAAATATATATTGTTGCACTGTAATTTTAATTGTTGGTATTACTGGTTGATAAGTCATAAACTAATTTTATTGAGTAGAATTTTGTAACTATTATGTAACTTTTTTCCATCTACAACATCCCTTAGTAAAAGTGTGTACAGTAGTACAATTCCAAGGGCAGGGTAACTATAGTAATTGAAGATGAATTGGCAATTCATTCTCAAAAAGTTTATTTATACACAATAATTATTTTATTAGGTGTACTGTCGTTGGGACAAGAATTGCAATAAAGTAAGCAATGTACTCGCTTACCTAGTGACAGCAATTCTATTCCTGGTTGCAGTTGTAAATTGAGAACAACCAATATGTTATTATTGTGCATAAATAAATATTTTGAGAATGAATTACCAGTTTATCTTCAAGATAACAATCCAGGCAGTCCTGGTTGTTGTTGTTGTTAACTCCAGATGTGTGGGTCATTATGTGGGAAGCAGAGGATGTCCCAGGTAAAGCTATGGAGGTGCTGCAGCAGGGTACAGGAAGCTCTGGGAGGTCCAGTGCAGGTTGCACACAAATTTGGGGGTGGTGGTGGTGTTGTGGTATGGTGCAAGTTCACACAGGCTACAGAAAGAGGCTTGCAAGAGTATGTGCAAGCACAGAGAGGCCAGAGAAGGACGGTACAGGGTTTGTGTGAATGCAGGGCGGCCAGGAGGGCCAAGAAGAGAGAGCTGGGGTGCATGCAAGCAAAGGAGGGTGTGGTGCATGCAAGTGAAGAAAGGCAGTTACTAAGTAACCTGCAGTCTTCCCTGCTGGCTTCCCCATGGACCTTGCCTGTGGGAAGCCAGCAAATGGCAATCACATGACCGAGGGATGCTGCAACTGGTTGTAAGCGCAAGCTGGTTGCCAAGCATTCAAATTTTGTTCACGTGACTGCGGGAGCATTGCAACAGTCAAAACCTTTGAGAACCCATTGTTATTCACTTCGTTCAGCACCCTCCATAACTCTGCACAGTTGCTGAACAAATGGTTAAAATTTGAGGGCTACTCGAAGTAAATGCTAATCATCCCTAAAACTTTTCCTGTGACAGCATTTAAATTTTCAGTAAATCTGCAGGAATGGTCTCCCTTTAGCTGCATCTTTTCTATTTTTCATTTTGTTTGGCCATTTCATCTATTTGTCTGCATTTTAATTCCTAAGTTGTAATCTGTTCAGTTTCTCTTTTCACGTGGAAAATACTCATTATACAACCTGAACATTATCAGGAAGACATCAGTCATAGAACTGACGTGCTCTCTCTTCAGTATCTCTCTTCTGTATCCACACAGCAAGCATTCTTTTACAGACATTTTTCCGGCAGGCAAGAAGAAAAAAAAGAGAAAGAGAGAGAGAGAGAGAGAGAGGGAGAGAGCATGCATTAAAGCCAGAAGAAGTCTGACTCTGCCAGACCTCCCTCACAGTCCATAGGCCTTGCCAGGAAACACAGGTGACAGCGTGAATGATAAAAAGGCATTGAAAGGGAGAAAGCAAAACTACAGACTGGTTTAGTCTGGGCAATATCTTAATGTAAACCTGCAGGGGCCTCTGTGTACAACATACCACAAAGCAAATCAAGCAGAAGCCCATGGACAAAATTTACTCTCATCAACCAAAACACAGCTCCGACCCTCTGGCGATCTAAGTACTATTCATGGAAGGTACAGAACTTTGAAGATTTTTCTTCACAGCATTCCTTTCAGTGCTGCAGCTCAGATGGGGGGAAAAATAAATTTTTCTGGAACAGCTTTCCAGAAAAGGTCGGCCTAAAGATCTTGGGAGACTGGCTGAAGGAAGGAGGAAGGGAACTGCAGAGGAAGCGGCTTATCAATGGCCAATGTTTTCAACCACCCATAAAGACCTTTTTCTTCTTTCCCAAAACATATTTGATACTTTGCTTCTCTGAATACAACCAAGCCAAGAGTTTCCGCTTGAACATTAAAAGCTTTTTCTGAAAAGCAGATTAACTTTGCTCGGGAAACTGCTCCGTGTAGGGCTATTAAATTTGACATTTATGGGTTCAAAAGTAACAAAATATGACAAAACTAATTATTTAACTTATTACTCTTTAGAATTTATCCACAAGAGTTGTTACTAATCATCCTCACATAATTTCTTGTGCTCTGAGTAGCTCAAAGTTCTATTCTGTCCTCCTTGTTTCCATGTTCTAGGGATGGGAAAGGTCCAAATTCAAATCTATAGCCTTCAAATTCACCATCTTCATCTGACTTCTTTGATAAAGATGTTGTGATGGTAAAACCAGAACAGGAAAGAAGTGGACATTGATTTGAATTTATTGGGGAAAGGGGGAGGCATACATATAATAACAGATGAAAACTAAAAATGTAATTTTTGTGTGTAGATTTACATTTAGGTATCTATAGAAGGGGTATTTGTAGCTCAGGGTTGAACCGGGGGTTTCCTGGTAGCCTCTGAGCTTGGTTGTTTTCTTGCAGACATTTCATTACCAAACTAAGTAGCATCATCAGGATTTAGGTACAGCTATCAGGAGTAAAAAATGTTAGAATTAAAAATCTTTAAATTTGTCTATTGCTATTCCATTTGATAAGTTGGCTGGACTATAATTTTAGTTTCTTTAGCCCCGAAGGCTTCTGTTTGAAATAATCCACTTTCTCCAACTGGAAAGATTCTGAATCAAACCAAAGGTGCTTTTTCCAAAAGGCAACCACCTTTTTTTCCCTTTGAAAATGTTTCACTGCTCATCCAAAACGCTTCTTGTTCAGTTTAGAAGGGGGGGTTACAGGTAAATATACCTGTAGAAGGGAGCTATAGATCACATCGATAGTAATTGGGATACGGAACTCCATTGCTAAGCAATGAGATTCTAAGATGTACTGTCATGGGGCCACGCAGTCTTTTGAAGGCAGTTCTGGCACTATCAGTAGCTTTTGTTAGGCAAATCCTACATAGTCACAGAATCCCATGCTCACATGAATACCATTTGCAACCTTCTGCTGGCTTTCCCATTGATTTTGCATGTTGGAAGCAAATGGTGAAGGTTGCAAATAGCGGTTCTTGGGGAACCTTATTCAAGAGAGTAGGTGCTATGACAGATATAAGGTGCCTTTCCAGATTCCAGATGGCAATCTTTAACTGAAGAAATTTGGAGCAAACTAATCCTGCTGGATTGAAGTGGGCGTTTACTTACCGTTGATACGCCCGTTCTCGTTGGTTGAAGCCAGCATTCAGTGAGGGTTGTCCACAGCCAATCACATCAAGGGCTGAGTCTGTCAATCAAAAACTGAGCCTCTGTCCTCCTCCTCCTTGGATATTGGCCCAGTTTAGACGAAGCTGAAAGACAGACTTGACGTGGAAAGGAACAGTGTTAACCGAACAAAAAACAATACACTGCACCAATAGGAGAGTAAGTCACACCTCAGACTGCGGAATTAAGTAACAAAAAACTGGATTTATTAATACAACAAGTAGTAGAGCAAAAAACAGTGTAGAACGTATTCAATAAGAACCAAAGAACATAAGGGAGGGTCTGAATACTGGCTTCAACCAACGAGAACGGGCGTATCAACGGTAAGTAAACGCCCATTCTCCATTGGAGGTTGAAGCCAGCATTCAGTGAGGGACATACCCAAGCTACGAGTCCCGAGGGAGGGCAACTAAAGCAACCACTCCTCCCCAGTGTCTACTAGGACAGAGGCACAGCAACCTGTTGAAGCACTCGCCTGCCGAAGGCTGCCTCTGTAGAAGCATAAGAATCAATTTTATAGTGGCGTATGAACTGAGTAGGGGAAACCCAAGTAGCAGCCCTACACACTTCCTCAAGTGAAGCCCGAGTCTTCCATGCAGCCGACGTAGCGGCGCTGCGGGTGGAATGGGCCGTGATAGTCTCTGGTACCGGCTTTCCAGCTGAGGTATAAGCTCTAGTGATTGTGGCTCTGATCCACCTCCCTATGGTAGGGGATGAAACCTTGAGCCCCATGGAACGGGGAAGGAAGGCAACAAACAAGGCCTCTGATTTACGAAAGGCCGAAGTACGGTTGATATAAGCCTTCAAGGCACGCCTCACGTCCAGAGTATGCCACTGACGCTCTCTAGGATGATGTGGGTGGGCACAGAAGGACGGGAGAATGATTTCCTGGGAACGGTGAAATAAGGAATTTACTTTGGGAAGGAAGGAAGGGTCTAGGCGGAGGACCACTCTGTCTGGATGGAAAAGACAAAGGTCCTGCCGAATAGAGAGAGCTGAGAGCTCGGAGATACGTCTGGCTGATGTTATAGCCACAAGGAAAGCTACCTTGTAAGACAGGAGGCTAAGGGGCGCCTCTCTTAAAGGTTCAAAGGGGGGACCGGTTAGGGCCTCCAGGACCAGGGGTAGGTCCCAGGTGGGAAAACGGTGCACGACTGGCGGGCAGATGTTGGAGGCTCCTTTAAGGAACCTATGCACCGTGGGCACATGTGCCAGAGAGGGGCAATTTGGGCAGGAGAGAATGGTGGAAAGTGCGGCCAGTTGGTGTCTAAGGGTGTTAGGGGCCAACCCCAAATTTAGTCCTTTCTTGAGGAAACGGAGTAGGAGAGGAATGGGCACATAAAGAGGAGAGATACCCTCCAGTCTGCACCACTCACAGAAAGCCTTCCAGGTATTCTGATACACTCTGTTAGTGGAAGGACGCCTGGAGGCCAAGATGACTTCGATGGTGTCCAGATCATAATGTTGTCGTTTTAAGACCTCCCGCTCAACCGCCATGCGGTCAAGCGTAACCACTGAGGGTCCGGGTAAACCACTTCCCCCTGTTGGAGCAGATCCGGAAGGGGGGGGCAGTCTCCACGGGTGACCGCGGGAGAGGAAAAGGAGGTCCCCGAACCAAACCCTGCGTGGCCAGTGAGGGGCAATTAGAATCACCTCCGCAGAATGTTTTAATATTTTCTGGATGACCCTGGAGAGCAGAGGGAGGGGAGGGAAGGCATACAGGAGTCCCTGGGGCCAAGGTGAGCGCAGGGCGTCGACTGCTTCTGCGCCTTCTGTCGGGAAGCGAGAGTAGAACCGGCTGAGCTGTGCATTCTGTGGGGTAGCAAACAGATCAATTAAAGGTAAACCAAATCTATGAACAATATCCTGAAACACCCCTGGATGTAGTTGCCATTCGGTCTGATCTAAATCCCGACGGCTGAGCCAATCAGCCTGCTTGTTGGCTTCCCCTGAAATATATTCCGCTGAAAGGGAAATAAGGTGTTTCTTTGCCCACAGACCCAGGGACAAGGCCTCCTCAAGCAGGGCCGCTGAACGTGTTCCCCCTTGCCTATTAACATGTGCTTTGGCCGTGACATTGTCGGTGAGGACCAACACATGAGAACCTTCTATTCTAGTCTTAAAGCTCTTTAACGCTAAACGGATAGTGCGAAGTTCTAGTAGGTTAATGGGGCATTTGGATTCCTCCCTAGACCAGGTACCCTGGGCCAGTTGGCCCTGAATGTGTGCCCCCCAGCCTGAGAGGCTGGCATCTGTGGTTACTGTAATTCTATCTGGTAGGAGGAAGGAAGAGCCTTCTTCCAAGGCTGAGGATGTCCACCAGACTAGGGATTGTCTAACGTGAGAGGGCAAACGAACCCAAACTGCAGGGGGGGGACTGACCCGGGGGAATAAGGGGAAGTAAGAACCACTGCAATCTACGGGAGTGCAACCATGCCCAGGGCACGATATCGATGCACGATATCATTTTTCCCAGTAGTGTGGCCAACAGGACTAGAGAAACTGATGGACAGCGGTTGATATTACCTATGATGACCCTAATGCTGCCCTGTCGCTCGGGGGATAGGAAAACCTTGCACTGCTGGGAATCTATAATTGAGCCCAAATGGAGAATTGAGGTACTAGGAACCAGACAGCTCTTACGGTGGTTTACCGAGAAGCCATGTCGTTGGAGCTCGTCCAGCACTACTTGCACATGACGCTCTGCCAAGGACCTGGAAGAAGCCTGAAGCAGAATATCGTCCAGGTAGCACTGGACCCGAACTCCTAAGGAACGAAGGTGAGCCTCCAATGCCGCCAAGATCTTTGTAAAGACTCGGGGGGCTGAGGAGAGGCCAAACGGGAGTGCTCGATACTGGAAGTGTCTTCCAGCAAGGCAGAAACGGAGAAACTTCCTGTCTGTAGGTGCTATGGGGATGTGGAGATATGCTTCGGATAGGTCCAAGGAGACCAGATAGTCACCCCTATGGATACCCCTGAGGATGGAACGTAGGGATTGCATTTTGAATTTGCGATATTTAACAAACTGGTTTAACCTTTTGAGATCCAGTATAGGTCGCCAATCCCCGGAGGGTTTAGGGACCAGAAAAAGTATTGAGTATACTCCTGCTCCCCTTTGTTCCCTAGGGACCGTTCAATGGCCCTAATCTCCAGGAGATGGTGGATGGCCTGTTCCATTAACCGGCGCTTTTCTGGAACTCCAGAAACATGACAGGGTATAAAACTTGGAGTGGGCCGTGACCAAAATTCCAATGATAACCCAAAACGGATAGTTTGTCTAACCCAGACGTCCTGAGTGGTCAATTCCCAGGTATCCGCAAACCTGGCTAGTCTACCTCCAATTGGGAAATCCTGAGATAAATTATTTGCCTCGTCTGGAAAACTTGTTACCCCATCCCCTATAGGGACGTTTGTAAGATCTGCCCCTGGCCGCTCTATCCTGGTAAAAGGACCTTTGGCCATACTGACCTGGGGTTCGGGGCAGATTGGAACCCTGGTCAGCCGATCGAAAGGGCCGTCTAGGATATGGGTTATGACGGAAAGAACCTTTTTTGTTATAAGTTGGAAGGACCTTCCTACGATCCTTAGACTCCACCAGTAACGGGTCTAAAACCTCCCCAAAAAGGGATTGACCCGCAATCGGCTTAGATGCCAGGCGCCATTTTTGGCGAGCATCGGCAGTCCAGTTCTTGAGCCAGTTCACCCTGCGACCTGCGGTGGCAGCCTCAATGGATTTTGAAGAAAAGCGTGCTGCCCTGAGTGTAGCATCAGCAGTAAATTGAGTTGCAGCTATGACTTTATTGAGGTCTTGATGAATGCGAAGTTCTGATGAGGGGATCCACTCCTGGAGCTGGCGCAGCCACAAGAGAGACGATCTGGCAAAGAAGGATGCAGAGCAGGAAGCGCGAACCGCCCAGGCCGAGGCATGGTGGGACTTTAGCAGGAGTTGTTCTAGTCGACGATCATCCGGTTTCAGGAGCTCCTCAGCTTCCCCCGGTATGGGATTTGGAGAGTGGAGCGCAGCTACCGGAACATCCACCGATGGAGGGGAGAGTAGACCCGTCAGTTCAGCCGCCGTATTAAAGAATCTCTTGTCCTGCGCGGAAGGCATTGGTCCTGAGGTTGGAGCCACGAACTGTCGCTGCACGTTGTCCAGGAATATCTTGGGCGCTGGAATAACATCCAGCTCTGTCACCTGTTCTTCAAAAACCGGAACTTTGGATGAAGAAGTTGCAGCATCTGTTGTTACTGGAGCAGAGGCCAGGCCTGCTACATTCCTGGCCTTATGTAGTAACGACTTGAATAAGGCAGGTGGGAATAAGCCCACTGAAGTGGGTTGTTCTGGAGCGAGGCCTTCATCCTCTGATAGTGCTGTGGGATCACACTCACCCTCTTCCAGGGTGGCAGGTCTGATATCCTCACTGGAATCATCAGATGAGTCTTCAGCAATGGCTGCCCCCCTGAGGGACTGAGAATGTGCCTGACTAGAAGGCCTAGATGGAATGGCCTGGGCAGAGGCCTGTATTTGCTGGAATCCAGCTAGGCACTGTTGCACTGTTGCTGCCATGACCATCTGCCAGCTTGGCTGATCAGGCTGATGTGAAGGGCCTGCCTGAGAAGTCAGGGAGCTGGAGGCCACACTAGCAGGGGGCCTAGCCGCCTGTGTCCAGTCTATGGTGGGAGCAGAGGCCACAGGGATATCTGGTCCAAATGCAGTAGCAATCTCCTGGGGATTTCCCTGGGCAGAGGAGACCAAGCCTCCTTCCCCCCAGACATTGGGGTCTAAGAGCGTAGGAGCTGGGGCATCCAGATTGTGGACCTGGGCCTGGATCACTACCTGGTGTTTTGGAGGTGCCATGGCCTCCTCTTGCTGATCCGCCCTGTCCACTATGCGCTGTAGCGCCCGATCACGCCTCCTCTCGTCGCGTTCTGCAGCCTTAGACCCTTGGGTCGATTTAGGCTGCTTGGCTTCTATCGGGGCAGGAGTAATCTCCTCCCCAGAATCGGGCCCTTTCTGCGTTCTTGCTGGCCTCTTCGGCTTCGCCGGAGCCTTCCCAGCCTCAGCCATCGTGAATCAGCTAAAAATAGCGAGTTGCGCGCGCCGCTAGATGGCGCTGCGCTCCCAAGATGGCGACCGGCTCAGGAGGCGAAAGGGCGGGAAAAACAGCCAAATTTGAAAAGATCGGCCGGCGCTGAGCTTAAAAGCCGCGCCGCCGAGTCTCCAGGCTAAAAGAAGCCGGCCGCAAGATCGGCCTTACCAGAAATACAATCTGTGAGTCTTGAATTCTCCCCTGTATCTGTGCTCCTTAGGAGCTTTGGTAAGGGAGTGTCCCTCCAGCCTCATCGGAGTGCAAGCACCGGCCGATGGCAAACAACGCTCCCCTCAGGGCTTGCAAGCCCGTTCCCCAGACAATGAGCAGAGGGGGAAGAGAGGGGGCAGCTGGAATCGAGGCGTTTAACAGCCACAAGTGGCGATTTGTTAATGCCTGGGGACGGGAGAAGGAAACAGTTTCCTAACTGTTGTTATTTTTCCTTTCTTAACTAAGTCAATCCTCATGCATTTTTCTTTTTTTTTTTTTTTTAAAAAAAACTTACAGTTGAAGCAAGCAGTCAGAGAGGTGTAAATCCACGTCTAGCCTTTTTGAAGGGCTGAGTCTAAACTGGGCCAATATCCAAGGAGGAGGAGGACAGAGGCTCAGTTTTTGATTGACAGACTCAGCCCTTGATGTGATTGGCTGTGGACAACCCTCACTGAATGCTGGCTTCAACCTCCAATGGAGAATGGCCAGGAAGATACTAGGGGAGACAGATGGTCTCTCACGTAACTGGGCCCTGTGCCTTTACGGCTTTGTAGGTAATGACTAGCATCCTGAATCACATCTGGAAGCAAACTCGCAACCAGTGCAGCTTGTGGAGCAGAGGGCACACCAAGGCATGCCCATTACTGTCCATGCTGCCACATTCTGGACCAGTTGAAGCTTCTGGTGATCTTCAATATTAATGATCTGGCATATTTCAATAAAGAGAAGCCAAACTGATCAGGCCATTACATGAGAATTAAGAGGAAAGCAGTGTCTTTTCTTTTGATTTATATTTCAGGAACTAGTAACTTCTTTTCAAACTGCAGAAACCTGCCAGTCTCATATTGATAGCAAAGATTGTAGCGAATTAAATCTTTACCTTACATCTGTGCAGATCTAGCTTTCCTGTAGCTATGGTTGGCATACAGCCAATGGCCAGCCAGTAGTAGTTGTTATAACAACTTTACCATGGATTTATTACTAAGGAGAGTACAGATAAAATAAATCAGCGATACTATACTTGTTATCTAATCTATCTATTCTAATCTATTCTAATCTAATGCATCAAAATATAAAATAAGTAGCCTTTAAACTAAAAGGCTGGTGAACATAAAAATATCAAGTTTATACATTCAAATGCATATGTAAGAATTGTTTTGAAAATGATTTTGTAGAGGCCCTTGCAAAGAAACATTCTCAGGACTATTTTTAAGACCTTACTGACCACATGATCTGTTTCTGCCTGTCTGTCTCTGTCATAATCTGTCAAGAATTTTAGGCGAAGAGGGAATAAAAGTAGGGTTTCTTACTGCAGAAATCTATTTTACTTGTAGGAAACCTGTTTGCACATTGGTCATCCTTCACCTCCTTACCTGTCTGTAATATACAGGTAAAATTATCATCTTGACTATATCACTTGGCCATAACATTTAAACTCTATCCTTAGCATCTTATCTTTTTCTTTAATTGTCATCACCTGTGGCTTCTGCAGTATTTCAAGGGAGCAAAAATATTATGGAACACAGCTGTTTCTGCTCCAGCAGCATCTGGAGCAGGTGGGACTGAAAGTTATGCCTGGGGTTCAGCTTTAAGTTACTTCTAGTTTGAGGTGAGTACATAGCTCATTACGGCTAAACCATTATAGCCAGGATCTCTCTCTTCTTCCATAAAAGGATGTCTTTCTTCTTCTCAGTAGGTGGTCTCAATTTCATATCAGGAACACCACAAGATACACAGGAAGTATCAAAAATAGCCAGCATGAGGATTTATCCCAAGAAGGGCTGGATTTACAAATAGACAAAATAATGTACAAAAAGAAGACCCATACAAAAGGAATAGAAATACTCATATTACTGAACAAAAATGCCCTAAGAGATACAAATGAAGACAAAGAAGACACGTATTAAGTTTCTGTATGAAGTCAACAAGATTATTAGTTCAGTGTGGTAATCCTCCATTGTCTAATGCTACTGGGTGGAAAGTTACCATCATATACAAAAGGGAGGCAGGGGAGGTAATGGGTTGGATTTAATTTCCAGTGTCCAAACAACTTGTTTAGGTCTTGTCAATTAGAGTTAATTGTCTAGCATTCATGTTGAATAAACTTGCCCTTCACTTGATATATTCCAGAGAGCAGACATCCTGCAGATAACTCTCAGTTAAATGGAACTTGTCACTGTCGCCTTCCTCTTTAAACCGATTTCCCACTAAGAACCAACAAAGGTTGGGTGGCCTTGATGGCTAACAAAAAATTGTGGTCACTTCCACATGTCCCAACCTCCGAAGGACAAATAGAAATGCTCCATAGTACCCCTCCAGCTAAGGAACGGGAAGAAACTGAGTGATTCCTTATGCAACAAGCAGAGATAAACTTTTTATTTACCCCTTCTCTTCTTCCAGCTCAAAATGAGTGAGATGCAGTAGATCTGCTGCTGTGGCCTAGAGATGGAGCTCTTGCCTCACAACCAGGAAGTTGTAAGTTCAATCCTAGGTAGAGGCAGATGTAGAGTCTCCTGCTTGGGCAGGGGATTGGACTAGATGACCTGCAAGGTCCCTTCCAACTCTGTTAATCTGTTAAACTATATAGTTGGTTTATCTTTAAGAAACTATGTGGCAAATCAGAGGTAGGAAAGAGAATGATGCCATGCATTTTTCATAAGCTCTTGCCTTTTCAATGCAATTGGCCTGCATAATCTTCCTCCGGCTCAATTATTTTTAAAAACATATAATTAAGCCTTAAAGACAATGCTTCATTTGTATGCTCGGCAGGCATAAATGAATGGTAGCAATAATGATGGTGAGGAGCACCCTTAAGAAAGTTTCGTCTCATACTCTATTCTTTAATTTTCTCAGGCACCCTTGCTCACTGTTCATCTGATTTCAGTGCTAGAAAGGCAGTGGAGCGGGCCCTGGAAAAATTCAAGTTTTTGTTTTTAAAGGGAATGAGGAGTCTGAGAACAGGATTGGAATAACTATATGCATATGTTCAAAACTGAAACATGGTACCTAAGAGGAAGTAGGAAGATGAAGGGAATCTTCCCAGTATTTTCTGCTTCTCTTTCACTTCTTTTATACATGTGAGAGCCCATAAGTAGAAAAATGAGGTAGAAACTCCTGCAATGCGCATCATTAAAATGCACAGTGCATTCCTTGATATCCCATAAGCATAAAAGAAACGCTCATGGGATATCAAGGAATTGCATCCATATGATCACAAAACGAAGAGGGTGTTGTTATATTTAAAGCAAGAGAAACACTAGTTGTATATTGTAATCCTGCATATTAACAAGGCCAAGGATGTTTCCAGTGTGACATTCAAACATTTTTGAAGTGCATTTGGGTTCTAGATCCTTTTCCTTACCTGTTCTCCACAAGGAAGTCTATGACACATTTCTTCAGACAGTACAGATGAGCATCCATCAAGCCTGTCCTAATGTGAATTCGTGAATGCCTGGAGAGGAAATAACAGAGAATGAAGTCACTTAGCTCTGCATTCCAGAGTTACTTTAAGAGCTCCACTTTAAAATTTCTTGATGGTAAAATTTTACAAGGGCCATCTGTGTTCCCAAACCTTTGCTATGGGATTAGTGGAGAGGTGAATTGTGATGGCTCCCATGACTTTAATTTGTCATACAAACACACACCTGCTTATCCAGTTTGTCACTGATCCCATTCTGTAAGTATATCAGGCTCTAATCCATAAAAACGGATGTTACATTAAATCAATGCCACAAGTTCTTCTGCAGGAGACTTCTGCTTTAGGTTTGGTATCAAAGGGAAAGACTGATATGAACTGCAGCAACAATTTAAATTAGAAATACCAATATTGCCTAATATTATTTCTACAAACTATTTGCAACGTTTCCTTTGTAAGATTTTCTTCTGCTTCCATACAAATACATTTTTTTCAAATAAATTTTACCAGTTTAATTTGTTTACTTCTTTTTTGGGGGGAAAATACAACAGAACATGACATTTACAAAATATTATTATTTCTGTAAATAGGTAACAACAAATATTTCTAACCATGAAACGTACTGGTTCCTATTGGCTGTTTCCACTGAGTTATTTTCTAAAGTTGAATATATGAATTTTAGAGAAAGCTTTAGGAATTGTCATATCATGTATTTTATATATCCTTTGTCCAGATAGATAAGTGTGCTCAACTTGTAGCTTATTTAGTAACAGGAAATGTAATCTATTTGAAATAGATTTTCAAAAAAAATAATCTCTCTATTCTTTTAATCAGTCTTACCCAACCCAATGTTATCACATTAGAAAAGCACTAAGTTGGAGAAAGCTATTTTGTCTCCTAAGAAAACAAATGAAAGGAAAAGAGAAATTCAACCTTTTTTGATGCAACTGAAATTTTTTTTAATGGGGATTCTAAACATTGGTTCTAAGCATATAATACCTCTAAATAAAGAATGTACAGTAGACCTTGCTTAATTTACTTAATTGGGACTTTTAAGTGAAGTGGTTGTTAGGTGGAACATCACATGGCGGCACTACTTAGCAACAGCAGTTTCAGTAGTCCTGGCCGTGTTGTTATGGGAGGACCGTTGCATCATTAGGTAAGGACCAAACTCTTCTCCTGCCTCGCTGCATCCGCCTCTGCTTCAACACTCCCATCCACCTATCCCTCTCCCGTTTCTGCCCTTTTGGCCGCCCTGCACCATCTTTTTCCCTCCAAAATGACAAAAGTCAGCTAGGGCCAGTAAGAGATGGTAGGGGAGTGCAGGGCAGTCAAAAACTTTGGGGACTCGACATAACTACCATGTGTTCAGCACTATCATAATTGTTGTTAGTCATGAAGTCGTGTCTGACCCATCGCAACCCCCATGGACAACGTTCCTCCAGGTCTTCCTGTCGTCTACCATCCCCCAGAGTCCATTTAAGGCAAGTTCACGCTGACTGCTTCAGTGACTCCATCCAGCCACCTCACTCTCTATTATCCCCTTCTTCTTTTGCCCTCAATTGTTCCCAGCATTAGGCTCTTCTCCAGTGAGTCCTTCCTTCTCTTTAGGTGGCCACAGTATTTGAGTTTCATCTTCAGGATCTGGACCATCATAATATCATATTATTAATTAATGGCTGATAAGCAAAAAATATCTGTACCCATTTTTCAGAATAGAACAATTTAAAATGGCAATTTCAAATTCATCAAAAACCTTGTAGGCATTTAGTTATAGGAGAGCAACTGGAGCTTTAGAAAGCAAGTCTAACTTTTAGATTTACTGACTCACAGAGATTAGAATGGAATGAGAAGTGCCTCTTCAAAACCGGAGAAACATTTTCAGACCAGGTGATCTCTATAACTTCTTTGAGCATATATCTTATTTTTTCCATTAATCCCCCTGTAGTTTAGTAATTCTATGTACAGAAAGAGAGATACAAAAATGATACACCCAGAAAAATACTTGTACTGCCATACATAGACTGCTACCAAAAGACCCCAAAAAGGGCACATGCACCATTCTCAGCTAGAATTGGAAGTGGCTGTAGATTCAAAAAACCTATTTTCTACCATGTACCCTACCTCTGGCCATAAAAAAGTTGCAAAATACCAATAGCAACACACTTAAATAACTATTCCAGATTTGATCCTACTGTAATTCTGTCATTTATATCCCTGATCAAAGATGAAAGATCCAATATGCACAAGTATATGGATATATCAACAGAAGCAAGCCCACTAAATTTAAGGGGATTTCCATCCTAATAGGCATGATAATTATATGGAGGTATTGCTGAACATAACAACACTTAATATTTTGTAAGAGTGTTTTATGTTGAAGAATGTTCCACAAACCAAATCTCCTCCATTAACTTCAATGATAAGAGAGCTCTATATGTTCCTTCCACAACAGATGTGAAGTTCATGTAACAAGTATGAAATTTTTGGATTTTAACCAGAATATTTATTATTTCCTCTGAGGAATAGAATAGAATAACAGAGTTGGAAGGGACCATGGAGGTCTTCTAGTCCAACCCCCTGCTTAGGCAGGAAACCCTACACCACTTCAGACAAATGGTTATCCAACATCTTCTTAAAAACTTCCAGTATTGGAGCATTCACAACTTCTGGAGGCAAGCTGTTCCACGGATTAATTGTTCTAACTGTCAGGAAATTTTTCCTTAGTTCTAAGTTGCTTCTCTCCTTGATTAGTTTCCACCTATTGCTTCTTGTTCTACCCTCAGGAGCTTTGGAGAATAGTTTGACTCCCTCTTCTTTGTGGCAACCCCTGAGATATTGGAACACTGCTATCATGTCTCCCCTGGTCCTTCTTTTCATTAAACTAGACATACCCAGTTCCTGCAACCATTCTTTGTGGTAGAGGGGGCTGATAGCGCGGCAGCTCAGTAGAGTGGAATGGCTGGATCGGGCACCTAATTTCTGCTTGGAGAGCACAAATTAGAGATTCTAAGTAGGTAATCTGTCCAGGTAGACTAGTAATTTGTTTACAAAGAGGACAGTATCCAAATTTGAAAAGAGTACTGCGAAAGACAGCTGCAAAACTAGTATTACACTGAACTAAGCCGGTCATTTTGAAGTAAAATAAAATCACAATCTCAAGCGCACTAACGCTGAATGTATTATTGCTATTTTTTGTTATAGTTATATGATTCGCACTCCATTAGGCACGCAGGCCGCTACCTTTATCCTCTGTACTCCCTCTCAGTCTCCTCCACTCACAGGCAGCAGCTCTTCCCACCAGCCTCTGGGAAATTAAAATGTAATGGGGGCAGTTTGAATCTACCTTTTTCCTCTCAGTCTCCTCCACTCACAGGCAGCAGCTCCTCCCACTAGCCTCTGGGAAGTTCTGGGGAGATTTATAGATCAGTGTCTGTATTACACCTATTTGTTTAGTCAGGTATAGCAGCTACTGCCTTTGGAAAAGCCCTTGGAAAATTCAACTCTTTCTCTATCCTTCTTAATTGGAAAAGACATGCTACAGATTCTGAAATTCTCATTTCTTCCTATCCAAATCCAGGGCAACTGCAAGTCACATTCAACAACAAAAGCCCCATATGCATTCCATGAACAGCACAAAGCAGGAAACACCTCCTTCATCTGGGCTTGTACACCACAAAAAAATAACAGGGTTTTTGTTTATATCTGAGTTTTAAGAGAGCAATTCCAGAAACTGCAAGTTCTTACATGTTAATATTGATTTAATTATCCTGCATAGCACATTTTGTTTGTGTTAAAAAAGACCTCCAACACATTTATTAAAATGGAGTCATAAATGTTAACTGCTTGCTCAACTACTTAAAGATGACCAAGAGAGAAGATATTTCAAATCTGAAAACTTTTTTACAAGTAAATGCAACATGTTTTAAGTGAGTTCAGTCTGCATTTAATTAAAAAAATTATCCAGACAGTCAATCAGATCACACAAATATTGCAACCATGCCAACAATCAAATACAAATTAAAGTTATGAAAGAATTCTAGAAATATAAACCCTGGAGCACTCCAGCTCTATTCCTGGCAAGGAGGACAAATTTCCATGTTAAAACAAATCTAGCCACCAACAGGATTTTAAAATAATGCCCCATTTAAGCAAATTGGCTCCTCCCATTTGGAGGCTAAATTAAGATTAAACTTGCAATTTAACAAAGAAATACTAACTGAACAATATTGAAATATTCATAATTATTCTTTAAATGTTTATTTGCCTAGGTGTTACCCAGTTCAGTTATGGTTACATTATCATAAAGCATAGAATATAAGGCAACAAGATACCTAAACTTAATAGTTTAATAGAGAACTCTTTCAGAAAAGGTCATGTTCACGTGGCTACCGATTATGATTTAATAAAGTATGAATGAGAATATACTGATACAGGCAATCTGTTCTTTCATCTTACTCCTCATTTTCTACAAGTGACTAAAGGCTGATTTGCATGACTACCATGTTAAGTGCTTCTTGAGAGCAGGAACATATGACAACTGTTACTCAACCTTGCCCCCTGCCTTGCATCCAAAGTAGTGTTTTAGGATTTCTACCCTGGTAAGCAGTGTGTCCAGTTTGCATTCTGTGTACCTTTATTACAATTAATTACTGTGTGCTCTGGTAGGAATGCCCCCTCCCATTCAGTTACTGGTTGAGCTATCTTCTAGGCTAAGGAACAGAAAAAATAAATGGTAAAAAGATATTTTCTTTTTTTTTTTTCCCAGTCCATGGATTGGTGCACAGTTTGAGGCAGAGCCAATACAGAAAGGTCCATACAAAGAAAAGGTCTGTCAATGGAATCCACATGTTCTCTCCTCAAAGACTTATTCATGGAAAGCAAAGTAATTGTTGCTTCATTTCCTGGTATGGGCCATAGAGTTAAAAAAAACAAAAAACAGAGGAGGCCACTAATTGGAGACCACAGGTCCAGAGAAAATACCAGGCCCTTATGATGGTCAAAGCAGAGGAAGTGGTTGAAGACAGGTTTCTTAAACCAATTTTATTTCTGGGAATCAAGCAGCTTAAGAATGCAGTGTGTGAAAAAGAATAATTAAACTATACCTACCACTAATAACCCCCATAACCAAGAAAAACAAATTACCCATAACAATAAGAAAGTTCCAATCAAAAAAAAATATTTCTGGCGAAAAAACAAAACTGGCTACGTAGCTAACTTTAAAAACCGCTACAAAAACTTATGCCACTAGATAAGGACTGAATGCACCAATTATCACATCAAACAAGAGGAAAACCTTCTACGCACCAATTCCACTCGCGCCTTCTATAATTTCGTAAATAACCAACTTAAAGACTCAAAATCCATCCCACCCCTAAAAGGACCTAACAGTAATGACTGTAATGATGAAACCACTAAAGCCAACCTTTTAAACATATTCTTCGGTTCAGTCTTTGTAATCAACAATGGCTCATGCCCAATATTTCCCAGTCGTACCACAAATAATTACAACAATCGTAACACAAATTTTACAGAAGATAATGTTGAAAAAGCACTACGCAGCCTAAACCATCTCTAACTATTGGACCTGATGGACTATGTGCCTACTTCTTAAAAAAGCTTTCTTCTTCCTTAGCAGAACCTCTAAGCATAATCTTTGAAATATCTTTCAAGACCGGCTCCCTGCCCAACCTATGGTCACTAGCCACGGTCATCCCTATCTTCAAAAAAGGAGACCCCAGCTTAGTCGAAAATTATAGACCAATCTCTTTATGTTGCATCACCTGCAAAGTTATGGAATCAATCATAAACCAATCTTTTACCCTCCAGTTAGAAACAAACAACTTACTCTCTAACAAACAATTTGGTTTCAGGAAAATTTTATCCTGTAATCTGCAACTCTACACTGCAAAAACACAACTCGATCAAGGCAAAGCAATAGACGCAATTTACATAGACTTCTGTAAAGCCTTTGATTCAGTGGTGCACGACAAACTACTTCTAAAACTTGCAATCATATGGCATTTCTGGCCCCCTGCATAAATGGATAACTGCGTTCCTGTCAAACAGGCAATAAGTGGTCAAAATATCAAACGCTATATCATATCCTGTACCTGTTAACAGCGGTGTCCCCCAAGGCATCATTTTAGGGCCAACACTTTTTATACTTTACATAAATGACCTTTGCGATCATATTAAAAGTAACTGCGTTCTCTTCGCTGATTATGTAAAACTATTCAACACTACTGACAATGCTGCTACCCTTCAAAAAGACCTTGACTATGTGTCAGAATGGTCAAACAAGTGGCAACTTCAAATCTCAACCAACAAATGCTCTGTCTTACACATTGGCAAAAAAAATCAGAACACAAAATGCAAGCTGGATGGACACGACCTTGTAGACGACCCTCACTCTGTTAAGGACCTTGGAGTACTCATCTCTAATGATCTAAATGCCACTGTAACAACATTGCCAAAAAAGCATTAAGAGTTGTTAACTTAATCTTGCATAGCTTCTTCTCTGGTAATATTGTACTTTTAACTAGAGCATACAAAACATTTGCTAGACCAATTCTCGAATACAGCTCATTTGTCTGGAACCCGCACTACATGTCGGACATTAATACAATTGAGAATGTCCAGAGATATTTCACGAGAAGAGTCCTCCACTCCTCTGTTCACAACAGAATACCTTATGCCACCAGACTTGAAATTTTGGGCTTAGACAATTTAGAACTATGCCGCTTTAGGTCTGACCTAAGTGTAGTACATAAAATTATCTGCTACAATGTCCTACCTGTGAATGACTACTTCAGCTTCAACCACAACAATACACGAGCACACAATAAATACAACCTAAAGATAAACCGCTCCAAACTCGATTGTAGAAAATATGACTTCAGCAACAGAGTGGTCAATGCCTGGAATACACTACCAGACTCTGTGGTTTCTTCCCCAAATCCCCAAAACTTTAACCTTAGACTGTCTACTGTTGACCTCACCCCATTCCTAAGAGGTCTGTAAGGGGCGTGCATAAGCACACCAACGTGCCTACCGTCCCTGTCCTAATGTTCCCATGTACTCAAAACAGTCTCATGTATACATGTTTATACTTTCACTGTAATCTTATATATGCTTGACAAAATAAATAAATAAATGAAAATAAATAAATAAATGATGGTCAAAGCAGAGGAAGTAGTTGAAATCTGAGACAGGTTTCTTCAACCAATTTTATTTCTGGGAATCGAGCAGCTTAAGAATGCAGTATGTGAAAAAGCCCTAAGCAAATATGAAAACAAGACTGGCAAAGTCCTAACTGGAAGTTTACAATGGATTCTGCCCAATTTCATACAGTATTTGTTACTGGCTAGTTTAAGTATAATAAACCACTCTCTCAAGTTTAACAGCCAAAGATTATACATTACTTCCCTAATTGCCTTATCCTGTTATACAGACCAAGAACAAATGAACCCATTCATTAGCATATTGCTTGCTCAAATTTCAGTTTACTAAATTGAACTTTATGACTTAAAATGATGTGAATATCACTAAGGTTTCTTAATTATTTTCTCTTATATACCTTTTGCATGACATAAACTTACATATTAGGTTTTAAGCCGATTTGTAGCCCATGCATGTGGTCATGGACAGCTAGTAATGCAATTAATTATAGTTAATCATAAATTAACTATAATATATATTTTATATGTGGCCCAAAACAATTCCTCTTCATTCAATGTGGCCCAGGCAAGCCATAAGGTTGGACACCCGTGTATTAAGACTTAAAGTCCAAATTATGGCTGTCAGTTTCACTGAGCTAACCAGAAAATTATTTTGGGGCATTGTCCCGAGGCTGAAGAGTGAGTATACAAGGAAGATGAACACTATTATTAGTGTTCTCATAAAATTGTTGTACTCCGCCCTGAGTCCCTCGGGAGTAGGGCGACCTAGAAGAACCAATAATAAATAAATAAATAAATAAATAAATAAATAAATAAATAAATAAATAAATAAATAAATAAATAAATAAATAAATAAATAAAATCATTGATAGAAAGTGGTCTTGTGAATAGAATTTTATTTAATGCTCTCTCTCTCTCTCTCTCTCTCTCTCTCTCTCTCTCTCTCTCTCTCTCTCTCTCTCTCTCTCTCTCCATCATCCATCCATCCTAGCCTAGCCTAGCCTAATCTTAGCTAATCTCATCTCATCTCATCTAGCTACAGAAGCAAGATAAAAATGTTTAAATGTGTTTAACTAGCCAATATTGAAATATTGAAAAAGGATAAAAGTTCCACAGGGGTTTCAAGATTCTGTAACACATGGTGCTATTTTGTTTGAACAATACATCATAAAATGACCATCAAGTGAAACTGAAACAATGGCTTTTTCTTTATCAACAGGACTTTTGGTAACAGGAGCAATTTAGAACAATGTGGCTACAGAACATGACATGAAGCCAAGAAGCCCACTGAAACTCTGCTATTCAAAGGATACAGCAAAGAAGACGTCTAGCACTGAGGTGGTCTGACTGCTTGAATTTACAGCTGAGACTATCCTATTTATAGACACCTCTGTTACAGTACATACCAGATAACTGGCCATTTTTATAAATATTATAATCTGTATATTGTAACTTTCTGCAAAACATTACTGCCTTCTTTTGATTGTTTCTGTTTTTAGAGTGTCCATGAGGAAGGAATACACTTCCTAAACTCACTGGGTTCTAGTAAATTTTATTGGACCCTGGGATTTTTATTTCTTCTTTTTTCTACCCAGGGATCCACATAACAATGGAAGATGTCCTATACTGCGGTTTTTCATTCAGGCTCTGTAAAAACTTACTGAGAACATTTCTAATATGCAAGAGTAATTCAACAGAGAGGTAGTCATACATTGTGCTAATTATATAATAGTAGCATGAAACATGTTAGTCTAGTGCAGTGATGGTGAACCTTTTTTCCCTCGGGTGGCGAAAGCGCGTGCGCTCTCACGCACGTGCGAGTGCCCACACCCATAATTCAATGCCTAGGGAAGGCTAAAACGGCCTTGCACGCCCCCGCAGAGGCCCTCTGGAGGCCAGAAACGGCCCATTTCCCAACTTCTGGTGGGCCCGGTAGGCCTGTTTTTCGCCCTCTCCATGTTCCAGAGGCTTCCCTGGAGCCTGAGGAGGATGAAAATGCCCCCTGGAGGCCCTCCGGAAACCTAAAATGCCCTCCCAGAGCCTTCGCGCCAGCCGAAAATCAGCTGGCCAGCGCACAGATGCACGCTGGAGCTGAGCTAGGGCAACGGCTCGCATGCCGGCAGATATGGCTCCGCGTGCCACCTGTGGCACGCGTGCCATAGGTTCGCCATCATTGGTCTAGTGGTTAAGACACTAGGCTAGAAAACAATAGACTATGAGTTCAAGTGAGAAGAAAAGTCTTAAAATGAAGCAAAACTCATTTAACAATGTCTTGCTTAGTAACAGTAATTTGAGCTCAATTATGGTTGTAGGTCAAGGATTACTTGTAATGTTGACAAAATCTTAAAGAATGAAAGGGTATATCAGTCAGGAAAGAAGAGTTGTACCAAAAGAAGCTTCATATATTTTAGGCCTAGGTTTTGCGCAGAAGGTTTTCAAAGTTATATAAATGGAGATTGAGAACTGGCAGATTTGTGAGGAAAATCTCTTCAAGATCAAAAGCCACACTTAGATATTTCACATCTAAAAGCAACATTTGCAAAGGGAAAACCTAACTTTTGTGTAGACATACTGCTGCGTCTCACTAATCAAACCAGGACAAAAGAAGAAGAAAGTGAAAACAGTTTTTTACTATGAAAAGATGAAAAAGCAAAAGGAGAAATCTCTGCCTCCAACTACACATAGTTTCTTCAGGCAAATTCAGACATAAAGTACTAAACAGGATATGCTTTCTACTATTTCCAACTTGCAACAAAACAAAACAAGAATGTACAAATGCCTCCAGCAAAAAAGTAACTTGTTTATTTTTCTCATAGCAAAAGACTAAGTTGCTGCTTCAGATGTTTCTAAAAACTGAAAAAGAGAACTCGAATCACCTGCACACTACTTTTTGGCACTTCTGAACAATATCTGGGACCCTCTCTGATATTGTTGAGAAGTGTCAAAAAGGAATGTGAAGTTGAGTCATTCTTTTCATTAACTTTATTGGTACCATCCAAAGTGGCATTACGGATTAAGGATTAAAACAGTAATGGAGCATAAATTAAGGTGACCAGACGTCCCGATTTTGGCGGGACAGACCCGCTTTTTAATGATTTGTCCCGCGTCCCACCCGTCCTCTAAAAAGTCCCGATTTTTTGAAAGAATGCACGACTAGGGCATTCTTTCCAAAAATCGGCCTGCAGGCACTCGAGGACGGCCTGGCTGGGCCCAGCCGCAGCAGCAGCAGCAGCAGCAGCAGCAGCAGCAGGCCTCTCAGCTCGGGCCGGCCAACGTGGGCGGCGTTGGCGGCGGGCGGGCATCCCGCGTTGACTCCTCCGGCGGCGGCTGGAAGCTGGCGGAAGAGCCGATGCCACTCTAAATTTTCGAACATCTATGAATCATCGAGCTTCAATTGAGATACTGCTGAAGCGAGGGCGGGAAAAAGTCCCTCGCGCGACATCATCACCCCGCGCCGGATGTGAAGCGCAGGCCCGACGGCCAGCTTCTGGGCGCTCCATCCTCCGGCGAGTGGGTCGCGTTAAAGCAGCGGCGGCGGTGCCAGGGCTGTGAGGGAAGGTGAGGCCGATGTCCGGCTGGGCCCTGCTCCGCTTCTCGCAGCCTTCAAGGACGTGCGTGAGGTCAGCGGGCGGCGCGGGACCCCCGGGCGGGCGGGGGGGAGGGAGGAGGAGAGCCAAGAAACGCTGGGGGCTGCTCCCCTTCCCAAGCCAGCCCAAGCCACTGCCGGCTCCCGAAGGGGAGGCGGGAGGCGAGGAAAGGCCTCCCGCTTCCCCCCCCAACCTGGACGCCGACATTAGCCGTCTTTTGCCCTCTGCGCATGCGCAGTGTTCTGCGCATGCGCAGAGGGCAAAACTCAAATGGCGGCGTCCAGGCGGTCCCGCCCCCCCGTCGGTGTCCCACTTAAAAAAAAAATCTGGTCACTTTAGTATAAGTTCACAAAACTCCTTTAACTGTAAAGCTGCGTTC
The DNA here is from genome assembly GCA_023053685.1 of Diadophis punctatus similis. Lineage (NCBI taxonomy): Eukaryota > Metazoa > Chordata > Lepidosauria > Squamata > Dipsadidae > Diadophis > Diadophis punctatus. The sequence goes on from JALIGW010000003.1 coordinate 51,109,998, forward strand.
AAATACTTTGCAATACAGTATATATCCACAGTATCCACGCACAATAGTTAACAGTTACAACAGAAGGAAGTTTTTCATTTGAGGATTAGACTCTGCTATCTTCCTCTCAGAAGGCCGCAATGAATTTCAGTTGTGTGATGAGTGAAGGCAGAAAACTGCCACAGGAAACAGGATTAAGAAGCAACGTTTCTCCTTAAAGCCTTTTCCTAGCTTTCTTCTCCATCTCCATTTTAGACAGCCGTCAATTCCACAGAATTTTATTTTTAAAAAATAATAAATTAGTAAATTGCAAGTTAAAACTGGTTGATATTAGAATCATTATTTAAGGATTAAAAAAATACCTTATAAAATGGTGAACTATGAATGCTGGAGTGTATTACATAGGCTGAATTTCTGAGTTAATATTTTTGTGATAAAAATATTCATGCAGGTATAGTTTCAAAAGAGTAAGGTGTTTTTTTTAAAAAAAAATTGAACTCTCACTTTTATTTATGTTGCATTATCTCTTTGTAACAAGATGAGCCATGCAGCTGTAAGACTCATGCCCACCTTTCAAAAGGCCTATTTCATTTCCAATATCATTTAATAAACTACTAACTTAGGACTTCATTATTAAGGAATAAGGCATATCACAAAAAAAAGTTGGGATAGAAAACAAGAGCAAAGCATTAGGAAGCATTATAATTTTTCTGCAGATGATACATTTTCCCATCTTGCAAGGATTATTTGCAAAGTGTTTCCCAAGACAAAAAAAAACCCCCCGTATCTCAAATACCCACATTTTCATTAAGCATACTTAGGATAAAGAGGGGACCAAAAGTAATGTTAGAGCATAGAAATAAAATAATTTTGACACAACTGCAACTCAAGCGCTCTATTAGGATAAAGAATGCTGCTGAATGGAGGAACAAGCCATTATTCTTTATTCAATAGAGTCTGGTACAGCTAAATATGTGCTCACGGATTCTTTTTTCCTGAAAAGCTTTAAAAATTCAATAGCTTCTTGGCCTGGGAAAGAGATGTTCACTGAAATCCTAAGGCATGGATCAAGCATGGAACACTACATTTACCTGAAGAACAATATTTTCAAGTGCTCTTAAAAACAAAGGCAGTGGGAAGAAAGAAGTCTGAAGAGATCCTGTTCTCAGGGTTGTTAGAGTGGCTTAAGCAAATTATATCTCATGGCCAATCTTTAGGGGCAATTCTATACCCATAGTCCAAACCCCTACATTGCAAAAATTGGAAAAAATTATGTCCTTCCAAAAATCAGAAAGCTTGCCAAAAGCCCTTTTTCACAAATGGCTTTCATAATACTGCAAACAAAAATTGGCATTTCACCTAGATTCTAGATGAAAATTACCAAATGTTATTTACTACTAAATACAATTCCACTTTGGCTGAGATACAGTGCTTCAAACGGGGAACTCCTTTTCAACAACTTCCCATTTATTTGACCATCCTGAACATTCTAGACATCTGGAACAAAAGCTCAGCAAATTGACTGGTGTGGTCTTTAAACTTCTGTGTTAATAATTTCCAAAGCACTATTGAGGATTTTCCTTATCCTTTATGTTTTCATAAATGCCAGTTGCAAGCAAATTTTTGCAATATTTATCCTTTTGCATTGTTACAATAATTCATATAAAGGAGCCATCCCTCCCCGTGCAACATCCCCATCAAGAGGGTATCAAATTGACGAAAATGGATGCAGAACGTTTTGGATATGTTATATGACATAGCATAATATAGGAAATCCTGCCTGGTTTCTAACTTTTCTACCATATTATTAAGCAGCTATATGAAGCCACAAGGAAGGGTATGGGTCAGTGATGGCGAACCTATGGCACGGGTGCCACAAGTGGCACGCGGAGCCATATCTGCCGGCACGCGAGCCATTGCCCTAGCTCAGCTCCAGCGCGCATGTGAGTGCCCGCCAGCTGATTTTTGGCTTGCGCGGAGGCTCTGGGAGGGCAATTTCAGCCTCCGGAGGGCGTCCGGGGTGGCAGGGGGAGCGTTTTTGCCCTCCCCAAGTTCCAAGAAAGCCTCTGGAGCCTGGGGAGGGTGAAAAACGGGCCTACTGGGCCCACTGGAAGTCGGGAAACGGGGAAGTGGGGGGTCACAGACGCATGTGCAGGCAAGTGGGGGGCTTTGAATTATGGGTGTGGGCACGCACACATGTGTGATAGTGCGTGCGCGCACTATTTCGGCACCCGAGGAAAAACAGGTTCGCTATCACTGGTATGGGTTCTAAGCTAATTGCCACTAGTATCCTGATAATACCCAGCTGTATTTCGCCTTTCTTGCAAGCTTACTAGTAACTCAATGTTGAATAACTAGTAATTGCTCAAATAGCTGTACTTATTTGCCCAGAATCAATTCATCATTTCACTTGGGCCCAGTCTGTTTATGCCAGTACAATTTGCCTTGCATTCTTAGAGCTTAAGACATATTTTTCAGATACTGCTACAAAAGTCAATTCTACCTTTTTAATGGCAGGATCTAATCTATGCAACAGTTTGCTACTAGAGCCACCCCTCCCTTGTTTTTTGTTTGTTTGTTTTTTTCTTTGTCATTCAGAAGAACTTAAGTGCTTAATAAATGTATTTCTTTTTTAGCGTTAGTTTAGGACAGATTAGCAATGAACAAAACATACGTTATATTCCTATTATTTTACAGTAAATAATCTGAAATACAATTTATTGAAATAATCTCATAGACCTATCTATCCCTGACTTTTTCCTCCTTTCTTTCCTCTGTAAGATTATAAAGGAATTTATTACAGCTTATTTTTTATAAAATATCCTGTATAACTATTGTGTTACCTACAAACACATTCATAGTTGTTGATTTTTTACACACAGGTTTACTCAAAGGGCAAGCAAACAACACAACCAGGAGCTGCAGTGTCATGACAATGATCCAATAAGGATAAACCACAACCAGGAATGCAGCCAAAATTCCTTCCCTCCCTCTCCCCAACCTCTTTTCTTCTTAACTTTTTGAAGTTGATTAACAATATAGGTGCACTGAAAATCTGCTCTCGGGAGCTTTGCTATTTTACTTCTTCTTAGACCAAACTCAAAATATGCTTTTATAATTGGCAGATTGCTACATGCAATATATATTGACAGTTTCTTCCTTTTCTCATTCTGAATTATCTCATTTTAAACTTGTTAAGTTAAACTGGTGTTATATTATATACCAGCATGCAATTGTTCACTTTTCCCATTTTTTGTTATCAAATGTGCGGTATCAATCCAGACCAGATTACCATCATTCTTCCCCTTCCTCTTCTCTACCCATGATCGATGGGTTTCTGATATTTATTTCCAATATGGAGCTTTTCTTTCTTTTAAACAATAACACAGGAGAAGGTCAGGGGTGGGTTCTAACTTACCTCGCTGCTGGTTCACTTCCTCCCGCGTCGCGTGGGCGCGCCTTGTGTGCACATGCATGCGCAGTGCCAAAAAATCCAGGGAAAAAAAGCTGGAAACAAGATGGCGACCGCATGCACAGTGCCGGAAACTCAACTTCTGTGCATGCTCAGAAGGGGAAAAAAATAAAAAAACATTTTTTTAAAAAAGATGGCGGCGCCCATGGTCCGGCACCAACCGAACCGGGTTGGTGATGTCATCGTGATGTCACCAGTGGGTTGCTACCAGTTCGGGCAAACCAGTCTGAACCGGGAGGAACCCACACCTGGAGAAGGTAAATTTCAGAAAGCAGCAAGATGAGAGTAGGGAAATATTTAGCTCATAATTTCTCTTATCTGAATCTAGGAACACATGTTAACTTTTTCACTTTAAAAGGTAGAGGCTACTGTATGCTCTAAACAAAAATCTTCAACTTTGAGAGGTTTGTAGGCATATTTAAAATTAAATGAGTGCTCTCACAAAATGACTGCCATGAGGAAGGAGACTAAGGTCTAGGTTGGGATTAGATTCATTCATAAAATAGCTGCCAGCTGGTAGCAATCACAAAATACATTCAGGAGAAGGCAAACTGGGGAGGAACCTCCTGCCATTTCTGCTACCCTCTTAATATGTTCTCAGCTATCCTTAGCTTACCACGTTCTGCGCAGGTGAGCATACTTCCAATAAAGCTTTGCGTTGCCATCACTCAGCATTTCTAAATTCTAAGAACACCTATGGGACCTGAGACATTTGTAGCACGGCTGATTTCTACTTCACTGTTCCCACAAAATGAAAACATTTCTTTAAAAAAAAAATTAAGTCAGGCAATCAATTGCTCTGAAGCTTAATTTTACCCTCCGATTTCTTAAAAATAAAGAACAAAGGAAATAATATTTCTGGTCTCCCATACAGGTGCTCCTTGGACTTACAATTACAATTGGGACCAGAATCTCAGTTGTTGAGTGAAACGGTTGTTAAATGAGATGCCCACATGATCACTTCGCTCAATGACCACAATCCTGGTTCTCCGAGTTGCAGTTGTTAAATGACCCGTGTGGGTCATTTAAGTGGATAGAGCGAAACAGTTGCCTGCTGAAGGAACGCAAACAGCTCCCCTCCATGCATGGGAAGGGGACTCCTGCAGTAGAGTGCAGGAACAGAGCTTGGATCTTCAGGATTCTCCATTTATCCAGCCCAGTGCTGGAGTTCCCCTCCCCCTCCATGAGCAGACAGAAACTCCTGTGCTGGGCTGGAAAAATGGAGCTCAGATCTTCATGATCCTTGCTTTGTTTCTCCAGCCTAGCGCAGAAGTTCCTCTGCCCTCCATGCATGGAACGGAACTCCTGTGCGGTGCTGGAGAAACAAAGCTTGGATCTTCATGATCCCTACTTCATTTTTCAAGTTCAGTGCAGAGATCCCCAATGATTTCCTGGGAAAGCCAGCAGGGAAGATCACAATTGGCAATCCCATGGTTGTGGGACACTTGGCACTGGTCGTAAATGGGAACAGATTGTCAAGCAACCAAATCATGATCGTATAACCAGAGGGGTGTGTGTGTGTGTGTGTGTGTGTGTGTGTGTGTGTGTGTGTGTGTGTGTGTTACATTTTACCATGGCTGGAACTGTGTATGTACCATAAAGCAACCTTTCAGAGCCGTCATAACTTCAAACAGTCCTTAATGACTGGTCTTAAGTCAAGAACTACCTATACAGCCAATCAGTAATTGCTACAGCAATTTTCTTTCTCAAAAAATTACAGTTCAGAAGACCATTCACCCTTAGGTGACTTCCCAAGTGGCCTATTACTTTGTAGCATGATTCCTGCTGGTATTTGGTTTTTTTCAGCTTCCTCAGCCTCCTCAGCCAAATTGCACCACTGTGAATGTGCTGGTTATGCATTGTTAACTCAGCAGCCAATGCAGTAAGTGTAGCAAATTGTCATTATGTAACTGCAATTAGTTCAATCAGTACCAAATGTAACTACAATTCTGAAAACCCGTTCACTTGTATGTCTTTTTAGAAAGCATATTCCTTCGAACTAAAGATAGGGTTGATATAAGAGCTATTTAAAGCTAGCATTTCTTGGAGTACGACAAATGAATTAAACAATTGCCATAGGTGTTTCCAGATAGAAAATCCTCTATGTAATATTGACTAGATAGTTTAAAATAAAAAGCTACAGAAACTGCTTAGGCTATGTTATCACAGATTGACAAATGCCGTATGCTATTCTTACAGTACTTTATGTAATATTTTCTGTCTCTTCTGTTTCTTTACATTTGCTAATATATTTACAACCCGGACTGGGGTGTTAACTAACTGCTGCATTCCAGTCTGGTTTGCGTCATGGAGTTCCACAGCTATTGATGAGTAACATATGTCTAACATGTGGCCAAGAAGACTCAGACTGTGTTCAAATAGGCATGGATAACTCCTCTGACCTTAGACTCAGTCTTCTATGCCACCTGAACAGCACAGTAAAATAATTCTATGAAGCTAAACAAGTTAGGAATTGTCCACTGAGAAAGATCCTGTAAACATTGAAAAGACCAGGGCATTATCTCTTTTATGGTCTGGTACTAAAGTGTTGGATTACACGTTCATGGTCTATTGTCATGCTTGTTGGGAAAAATGGATTTTGAGTGGGGGGGGAGAGAGAGAGAGAGAGAGGGAGGGAGGGAGGGAGGGAGGCAGGGAGGGAGGGAGAGAGAGAGAGAGAGAGAGAGAGAGAGAGAGAGAGAGAGAGAGAGAGAGAGAGAGAGAGAGAGAGAGAGAGAGAGAGAGAGAATGGACTTCAACTCCCAGAATTCTCTAGCCAGCTTTGATTCAAGTTGCCAAGGTTGATAAACACTGATCTAGAATATAATTTGTAGGCTCTGAAGTACTTTTCTAGCACAAAAAATACTCAGAGTATATGTGGCATTATTGCATGTCATATATTTCCCCAGAAGAATCTACCCAACAACTTCTTTTTTCAGCTTCGGGCGATACCATGGTCCACTAAGCTTCTAATTCCTTAAAAACTATGTGGCTAAATTAAACTTCCAATTGCTTTTTATATATAGCAGTTTAATTTATTACAGTGAGTTTCTAGCTTATCCCAGATTTCTGCTGAGGTTTTGCATTCATGCAAACGTACAGTAGAAGTCCGTGTTAAACGAAATTATTCTAGCATTTATTAATTATTCCTTTGTTAGAGTATCAATAAAAATAATTATTATAGGATTCAATGAACCTTCTGCTTCAGGTTCTTTGGTTATATAGGGGTTTTAGAAGGATGTGTGCATAAACAGCCATCATTTAAATATGTCAAGACAGTGTCCTGCAGTTCATACATGATGACGAACGTTAAATTCGGAAAATCCCGTATGACGAAAGAACATGTATATGTGGGGCAAACGTTGTCGAGGATACGGCGCATATAATATTTGAATGTAGGATGTATGAGGAAGTAAGAAAACAATATCTGTCCCCAATTATAAATAAATTTTCCCACTGGAATGTAAGGCATAAATTAAAATTTCTATTGAAGGCAGACTCTCCTCCCCTGGTAAGGGCTATCACTCGCTATCTTAATAGGATGACAGCAATACGAGCCAGCTACATTGAAAAAAATTTCATTGATTGTAAGAAAGATAAGCTGAGTTAGAGATGAGATATTTTATTTGGGTTATCTAATTTTAGAAATTTAGTTATTGAATTTTGATATCGTTGAATTTTTGTATATATTTTTGTACGGTTGTTTCTGTATATATATTTGTATATATTTTTGTACGGTTGTTTCTGTACCTGTTTGTTCTGTTTTTCTTTTTTTTGAAAAGGCCTTCGGGCTATTCAATAAATGTACTACTACTACTACTACATGATGACGACAAGAGCTCTTTGGCCTCTACTCTGATCACTTTTACTGGATCTAAATCTATATAATAATTATTTTTATTATTTTTATTCATACCTTGGAACGCTCTATTTTTCACTCTCTTCTATCCCACCCTCAACCTAAAGAGTCTCATCATTTCCAATAACTTGCAAGTATTTCCTGAGCTCTTAACAGTGTGTAATTAAAATGTAAAATTAAAACAACAGACTTTCAAGTGCAGTATTTCTCGAATTCTGAGCTCCAACTACTCTTCTCTGCTTTATTCTATAATTTGCCAACCCCAATAACCCTGCATTATGCATACAGGAAGTTCTCAGCTTATGACCACAACTGAGCCCAAAATTTCCATTGCTAAATAAGGCAGTTGTTAAGTGAGCTTTGTCCTGTTTTATGACCTTTCTTACCACAATTGTTAAACGAATCACTGCAGTTGTTAAATTAGTTACATGGTTGTTAAGTAAATCTGGCTTCCCCGTTGACTTTGCTTGTCATAAGGTTGCAAAAGGTGATCACATGACCCCAGGACACTGCAACCATCATAAATATGAGCCAGTTGCCAAGCGTCCAAATTCTGAAATAACCATGGGGATACTGCAACGACCATATAAAAATAAAAAATGCTCATAAATTGCAGTTGTAACTTTGAACGGTCAGTAAATGAGGATTACCTGTATACTAGCAGTGTGTGTTACTCAAAAGACTTTGATTCAAGTCATCCCTCAGCTGAGATGTTCCTTGGGCAACTTTGCTTGGTCAATCATTATCTTTCAGCCCAACTTATTATGTAGAGCTCTCGAGTTAATGGATTATATTTTCACAAATTCCTTGAAAAATGACTATTTAAAGAACAAAGATTTATCCAGGGAAGACAAAGCAATTAAAATTGCAATAATGTTCATTCCATTCTATTTTTGATGGCAGGGTTTCAGTCATCTAAGCCAGTGTTTCCCAACCTTGGCAACTTGAAGATATCTGGACTTCAACTCCCAGAATTCCCCAGCCAGCAAATGCTGGCTGGGGAATTCTGGGAGTTGAAGTCCAGATATCTTCAAGTTGCCAAGGTTGGGAAACACTGATCTAAGCCAAAGATGTGCAACTGGTTTTGGGATGAGAACTGCCCTGGGCCCTTGAATGGCATGTCAGGCCCTATATTCCACACAATAAGAAATGCCTGGGAGACGTCAGTGAGGCCAGGACACAAACTGAAGTTGATTTCCTTTAATTTTAAATTATTTGAATTAATTTAAATGCAGTTAATATAATTATATATTTAATATTTTTCACTCTTACTTTAAAAGGTTAAAAATCTGGGAAGGCCTCAAAGGGATCATATCCAAGGTTTTCAGGAGCACATACAACCTTTGGATCTCAAATTGGAAATCTCTGTTCTAAGGCATAGTCCATAGCAAGAATCCAGAAACAGACTGTTCATCCTGGGTTTTCTTCTCCTTCCAGCCAGTTTCCCTCTTGAGTACCATATTTTCTGCCTAGCTTAGACGCATAATAGCAATAGCAATAGCACTTAGACTTATATACCGCTTCATAGTGCTTTACAGCCCTCTCTAAACGGTTTACAGAGTTCAGCATATTGCCCCCAACAATCTGGGTCCTCATTTTACCGACCTCAGAAGGATGGAAGGCTGAGTCAACCTTGAGCCGGTGAGATTTGAACAGCTGAACTGCTGAACTAGCAGTCAGCTGAACTTGCAGTGCTGCTTTTAACCACTGCGCCACCTCAGCTCCTCACTAGAGCTCCTAAGCTAGAGACAAGGTAGGTAGACACCAAATATGGCTTGGCTCACATTAAATTTCCTATCCACTCTAGCGCAAAGAAATAAAGCACATTGTGTTAAATCTCTTTTTGTTGTTGTTGTTCAATGCAATGCAAATAATGTACAATTCAAACATTAATTGATTGTACAAATAAGTTTATAGTCCTTCCCAAGCAAGGCTTTTTCATGGCAGTTTCCTCAGTATATTGTTGTGGTTATCTGAAGCCAAGAGCATGTAAAGGCATGTGCATGTGGACATTCGCACACTCATTGTTGTATAGGCAGCAGTCAATTTGATTCAGGGGAGTTCTCCATAATATTGTGGGATAACAGCTAAACTTTACTTACAAAAGTAGGGAAAAATCAATTGACTCTTACAAAAAGAATATTCTCTTAGCTTCTTAACATGCCATTCTCACTAGGTAGCCCTTTTCTAATCATGGTGATTTACAATGCCTTGGAGGTAACTATAAAAAGCTCAACACTGACATACAATCCCTAATTAACCTGAAATATGCACTAACGCTACAGGAGGTATGCAATGTTACGGAATTATACTACAAAAATATAATAGAGGTTCATAGAAGCAATTTCATGAGAACACCACAGTAACAAAGATTATTGTATTAGTATAGGATCCACTCCTTGTTGTTGTTTAAATTAACCTCCACTGTAAATAACAAAAATGGCATAACTAACTTTGTATTCTCTTTGTATTTCAGAGGTGCCTAATACATTTCTGTGCCTGAACAATTCTTTTAAAGATTCATCTCCCTACTTAAATATGCTTTTCCTCCCACAAAAGGAATTTTAAAGAGGACTAAGTAAAACCACAATATCCTTTTCATACATAAATGGGTTAGGTCTTTTGAATAGAGACTGCATTGTCACTTCAAAGCCATTCTTGCTATTATCCCATACATTCATATAGGAGGTATTCCTTTTTGTATGAGGTAATGAGTAGGCCCGATTGTGGCTGTGATTTATTAGTGCATCCTCTTTGGAGCAGCACTGCACCTGCATTTACAGAGATGGGACACCCACGAAGGTGGATGGTTTATTAGGGACAGCTCATCCTCAAACAACCCACAGCATTTTAAGGGGAAATGATCCAGATTTAGACCTGCTCTAACAGGTGTCTTTTAGAATACTTTTTTTAAACAGTTATATATATCTAAGGTGAGGCAAACAATTCGTTGCTTGTAGTAATCACTCCATGAAAACAAGTATATCAGCTCCACCACCACCTTTGAAGATGAGAGGTAGAGAAAGGCCAATGGAATTCTCATTATTTTTCAATGCTGTGGCTTGCCAAATGCTTAGAAATAGAATAGAATAGAATAACAAGAGTTGGAAGGGACCTTAATCCAACCTCCTGCTTAGGCAGGAAACCCTACACCACTTCAGACAAATGGTTATCCAACATCTTCTTTAAAACTTCCAGTGTTGGAGCATTCACAACTTCTGGAGGCAAGCTGTTCCACGGATTAATTGTTCTAACTGTCAGGAAATTTCTCCTTAGTTCTAAGTTGCTTCTCTCCTTGATTAGTTTCCACTCATTGCTTCTTGTTCTACCCTCAGGAGCTTTGGAGAATAGTTTGACTCCCTCTTCTTTGTGGCAACCCCTGAGATATTGGAACACTGCTATCATGTCTCCCCTAGTCCTTCTTTTCATTAAACTAGACATACCCAGTTCCTGCAACCATTCTTCATATGTTTTAGCCTCCAGTCCCCTAATCATCTTTGTTGCTCTTCTCTGCACTCTCTCTAGAGTCTCAACATCCTTTTTATATTGTGGCGACCAAAACTGGATGCAATATTCCAAGTGTGGCCTTACTAAGGCATTATAAAGTGGTATTAACACTTCACATGATCTTGATTCTATCCCTCTGTTAATGCAGCCCAGAACTGTGTTGGCTTTTTTGGCAGCTGTTGCACTCTGCTGGCTCATATTTAAATGGTTGTCCACTAGGACTCCAAGATCCCTCTCACAGTTACTACTGTTGAGCAAGGTACCACATATACTGTACCTGTGCATTTTGGTTTTCTTGCCTAAATGTAGAACCTTTAGGAAAAATAGAAAGATAGAGCTTAGTGAAGTGAGTCTTCAAAGTACATACCAAATGCCCAGATCCAAACTGCTATCCAATATTTATCCTCACGATAACACAAAGATGGAAATTCTATACCTCTCTAGAAACACTGCCTATAGGGTTATATGAATTATAGTTGAGCAAAATTTGAAAAGACACAGATTTCCTATCCTGGTTTAACATAAAGGGAATTCAACATTTCTTCATTTGGCATAAATTATGATTTAATGTTTGGGTTATCACAGCTAACATTTGAAACCTGGCAAGTGACAATGGAAATGAATAAATCCAATGTAAATACAAAATCCACTTTTCTTATAGCAGTCTTCCCCAGCCAGCCTTCCACAACTTGGCATATTCTACATATATTTCCCATTCCCAGAATTCCCATAGCTACTGCTGAGAATTAGGGGAGCTAAAATCCTCATATCTAAAGAATATCCAATTTGGGAAAAGCTATCTCCAAAACTGAATTTTCATTTGACTTTGGTAGATGCATGCATTAAAATGGTCTTTGGTTACTAATGATACTCATATATGATACTAATAGCCTTATTGGTCAATGAAAGAGCTGACTGTATCTTCCTAGGCATTTTAACTATGAGTTTAAGAAAACACTTGCATTTTTTTCTCCAGAACCAAAGATTAAAAAGTTAAGAATTTCCCAAAACAAGTTCAACACCTGATGTTTGTACATTCATGTAGTTCACAGCAGTAGAAAAGTGTTACATGAAGGCAATTGAATTTAGTTTCAGAAGCTACGGTAAGCATTTTTTATATTCCAGTGATAAATAATATTTTAAATTGAATTAGGATTATCTAGTAAGGACTGATAGCCAAGTAATTAAGTTTTTACACAATTAAACAAAATTATTGTTACTATTTGAATATAGACAATTTTCTTCCCTGTGTAATATAAGATCTAATTCAGTGTAAGATATAGCTCCTTGCTAAGAGTCTACTAGGGATGGGCAGGCTATAAATATGGTGAAAGGAAGGAAAGAATTTGTTATTACCCAAATCTGTACACTTCAAAATATAATTATCTTAATCTCTTATTTCCAAATAATTTCTAGAAAACATTTAGAATCATTCATTTTTTATGAACCAATTCCTACAGTAAAATAATTTTGAAAAGTCTGGTTCCATGTTCCTGTTCTACCAGAATTTAAAGTAATATAAAACAAAGGTTCCCCTCCCCCCCAGTAGTGATGCCTAATTTTATTCTACAGGGAAGCTCAATTTGATCTACTCTCTGTTTGCTTAGCATCATTATACTAATTTTTTAATTCATCATTTGGGAAGTTTTGATAAGCAGCATAAAGAATCATTCAACAGGGAAGGCGTGGCCAGCGCCGCGGCGGTACGGAGCTTTCCCCGTGTCCTGTGGGAAAGCTCTGAATCTACACCGACCGGGTCAGAACCACCCAGGTGGGGTGGAGAAGAAGAAGAGCGCCTGTCGGCGGACTGGGGGGCTGCAAACCCCCCAGGGAGCCGACTTTGTCTCCTCGACTTTGTCTCCTTTGTTTGCTAAAAACAAAGTAAAACAGAAACGTCTGAGGTATAATTAGAATTACAGTGCCCCTACACTGATATGTAGGAGTAGAAAGACACAGTTATTTTTGAAGCCTAAGCTAAACCAACTAGTTGGCTGTGTTGCTTGTTATACTTTTAATTTTAATTCTTGCAACCAAGTGGCAAGTTAATGATATCACAGTGATTCAAGTTTATATCCCAGCCACCCAGGGTCAATTTAAGGTTAAGTGGCACCTAAATTGAATAAAATACACACATACATACATACATATACCCCATTTATTTTAATCCTACTTGTCTACTCTATAAATCTATAATTTTATTTGCTTAGTGGTTTTACTTTATGCTAGTTAATGGCCATAATAGAGAATAATGATAAAGCTAATTCTGTAATTCTACTTTTTTCGGTTAGAAAATGTTAGAAAAGAAAATGCCTAGAAAACGTTCTTATTATTCCAATTAATGTTGCCAAGCAAACTGAATTTGGAACTTCACCATCTATGTTGCAGAGAATCTCACTGCAAGATTAATATTCAATGTTAATTGTAAAGTTAGAATACAGTCTAGTAACACCACCTTTGAAAGGAGCATTAATGCAATGCCCTTTTAATAAATGCTTCAGGGGCTCAGATTTTCATACTGTGCTTTATACCAAGTTAGAAAATAACAATAATAGATAAAATAATCAATAATATATGTATTCATATGGAAAATTCAGAAAATATTATTCTTATAGTCACATATTGAGATATTCCAGTTTGTACTTTTTCTTGTTTCCTCCTTACCAATTTCACTTTATTAGTAAAAGTTTGAAAACATGAAAATAAAATGATTCTGCTGGCTTTCCATGTTAGTATTACTTGCAAAATGATGAAACAGATGAAAAGTAAAGATAAAAAAACAGCAGTAAAAGGAATGATCAGTATAGTAGTTTATCTTCTGTGGGAGAGAGTTAGAGGCTGTAACGTTCACCCCATTTTCTCCTGGATTAATAATAAGCTGTGAACTAGCTATAGGAAATAAATAATTAAATTGTTCAATTTCACATTACAATTTTATGGTGCATATTATTATGAATTAGCTTTGAAAAACATATATAACCACTATAAATACACCTCATCACAAATTATCACAAAAACTTAGATTCTGGGTAAAATGGAAAATTTTGAATATAAGCAGCAGCTAGCCTTCATCTCCATAATTACTTGTTTTCAGTATATTTCATAAGACTGAAACTTGTTAATTTGGAAAAAGGCAAAGTCCAAAACTTACTTTTGAAGGATAGATCTCTTAATGACAATTTCTTCATCCAGATCTGCTTCATTGGCCATAAAAAGCAATCTCTTCTCTGAGTCATCTACTCCAATGAAGTCACGCTGTTCCACTGAAATAGGAAATCATAACATAACTCTTTTACAATTCTTGTCTCTAGCCTAGTAAGAGTATGGCTAGACACCTGAAACAAAGCATATACAGGTGGTCCTCGACTTATGACCACAATTGAGACTAGAACAAAGCAGTTGTTCAGTGAGTTGGATCCTACTTTATGACCTTTTTTTGCCACAACTGTTAAGTGAATCACTGCAGTGAAGTGAATAATGTGGTTCTTAAGTGAATCCAACTTCCCCCATTGACTTTGCTTGTCAGAAGCTGGTTGGGAAGGTCGCAAATGGCGATCACATGGCCTTGGGATGCTTCCACCATCATGGATACATGCTGGTTGCCAAGCACCTGAATTTTGATCCTGTGATTGTGGGGATGCTACTGTTGTGGCCCGCCAGCAGCCTGTGCAGCTGATAGCGGATCCCGTTCGAGAGGAGACCGAGTTGGTGTTGCGCTGGCGGCCCATGCAGCTGGCATCCGAGTCGGACAGTGAGGAGGCTGGCTCGGTGCCAGAGGCTGAGGTTCAGTCAGGGCCTTCGGAACCTCCAGCACCTCATAGAAGTGATGAGGGAGAAGAGGCTTCTCCTCTTCTGAATGCAAGGGCACGCAGAGCTGCTAAGAGGCAGGAATGGTTACTCCAGAGGAGGTCTCCTCGGGAGTAAGACTTGGGGCTAATTGGCCACTCCCCTAGTCTACTTAAGGACATCAGAGGCAGCTGAAAGGCTGCAGGAAACAACGTTTGGAAATCCGTCTGGTCATAGTGTGTTCCGTGTCTGAAAAACTTCTGCTTTGTTTCTCTGCTTCGGCTTGGTTATCAAGGACTACCTCTAGGCATTTTGCCAACTCTCTGAAGCTTCCTAAAATATCAAGACCTAATTGCTCTTCTTTGCTTTAAGACTCTTTGAACTGATATCAGCTGTTAATGAAGATTAATTAGCAGCTGGTTGCTTGCAAGAAAAAACTGCTTGTAGATTGGTGTGTGCATATTCACTGCTAGACGTTTATTAGTAGTGGTTATTGGATTAAATAAGTTCGTATAAACTGGGTGTTGTGTTACGTTCTTAGCTGGGACAGAACAGCTACATTAGTCATAAGTGAGGTCATAATCACTTTTTTCAATGCCATTGTAGCTTTGAATTGTCACAAAATGAATGGTTGTAAGTTGAGGATTACTTGTACAAATGTCAACAAAGTTTGCTCATCGAACCTGAAAGAATTTTCCTGAAAATTCTAGCAAGGGTGTTCCAACCAGGGAGGAATCAAAGAAACAGCTCCATGAGAGGTCCTTTAGCTATGCGTGGCTGTAATTTGAAAGATACTTGTCTTGCCACTTCACTGCTTTACAATTTGAATCATTGAATCAGGGACAGTGAGGAGATCTGGGAATAGCTGTTTTCTTCTACTCACAAAAATCTTATTATTTTTGGCAAAGCTAGCAAGTATTGGAAGACATATTGTTTCATATAATAATATTAAATAATAGCTAAAGCAGCGGTTCCCAACCTTCCTAATGCCGTGACCCACGCCCCGCCCCCGCGCCCCCATCACGACCCACCTCGCCGCTGCCATTTGGGTTCTTTTACCTCTGCACATGCGCAAAGCGTTCTGCACATGCGCAGAGGGTAAATGAACCCAAATGGCAGTGTCCGGGCGAAGTCTCCAGATCTCCGCTCGCTTCACATGTTGCCTCTGGGAGCTTTTCGAGCCCCGCCACGAAAGGCGTGCACAACTTTGGCGGGGCTGGGACAGGCGGCTACCCGGAGAGAGCCATCCCCTTCGCAGAGTCTCTCCCGTCTACCTGTAGCGTTCGGGGTGGGGGCGCGGGTTGTGGGGTGCGATATGGCCAGGCTTGTGGCAGTGGGGGGGGGAGCTGAGGATGCCAGGGTGACCCCTGGGAAATGGTCATTCGACCCCCAAAGGGGTTGCGACCCCCAGGTTGGGAACCGCTGAGCTAGAGTCTTGGACTTATGTAGAAATAAAGGGTACATTTTCTAAAACAGATTCCAAAATTGAGGAATCATTTCTAAAAGAGACATTGCCAAGTTAAATGAATACAAACAGGAAAACATAAACAGCAGTGTAGCAGCAATTTCATTTAAGAAACTTATGTTTATTCTGCCTAAACAGAATAGTGATGGAATGCCACAAACAACAAATATTTTGAGTACATGTACCGGTATTATAAGGTTTACAAAGAAAGTCACCATATTGAGTATTGTAGGAAGAGAGCTGTGTTAGTCTATGGTAGCCAAAATCAGACAGAATCTGGTAGATTCTTTTCAAACTAATAAATTTTTATTAAAGGCATAATTTTTTAAGTCATGTATAGTCCATTTTGGGGTCCTGAGTGTGCATTTTACCTGATGGTATAAATCAAGCTGTTTCAATATTATTGCTAAGTAACCCAATATTTTGTGATTAGGAATAGAACTGCTGCTAGAATATAACAGAAAAATGACAGACTCTTATATTGCATGACAACATCATAATAGTAATTATAATAATTATATGGTTATCAGGAATTGGAAGAGAAACTGAGATACCATTTCAGCTTGCAGACAGCTTGTGAAAACTGTTACACTCTGCAAAAACTACCAAACCTTGTGAAACTACCAGTGGTTCAAATTCCAGAATAAGGCTCACTGAATTACCTAATTTTTTCTTTCCTTTTTGTCCAGGTCCAAGTTCTGTAGGTTCACAGACTTTCTTCATTAACATGGAGAGTGTGGCATCATGAGTTCGAAATAAATCTACTACTTCATGAAGAGCAACATCTGTAATTAGATCACAACTCAGTACCAACACATCTGTCTGTCAAAACATAAAAGAAAAATATCGTTTCCTTATAAACATGTATATGCATTGTTCTGAAATATGAAGAAGAGTACACTGGAGGGCTTCTCAGCAAATACTGCTAAATCTGTTAACATTCTACATCAATCCTACAATAGTTTTTTAAAATTATTTTATAGTTATTATTTAGTTATTTCCCACCTTTTAAAGGCATTTTATGTGCTAGAGACATTTATTTTCTTTCTTTCTTTCTTTCTTTCTTTCTTTCTTTCTTTCTTTCTTTCTTATTTATTTATCTATTATCTATTTAATTAATTAATTAATTAATTATTAAATTTATTAAATTTATTTGCCGCCCATCTTGCTGTGGGCATATTCTGGGCAGCTTACAACAGTAGAAAATTATAAAAATGTAAATATACAATATTGAACAATAAAAATAAATAATGAAAGTACAACAATATGAATTAAAAGATGGGCAAGGAGGGAGAAAGATACGCAGCAGGGGGAGATGGGATCAGCTATTAGTCCAATAGCCACCTCCAATGTGGTACTCTTGCAATGTCTCTGCCAGATATGTTATTATATTGCAAAAAATCCAAACAGTGTATTACTTTAATATTTCGGCTAGTGCCATTATATTCGGTAAGGGCTAGTGGTATTTTATTTTAATCCTCTCCTTGCCATATAATTCTGGATTGCAGAATTATAAAAATGTGCACAAGTTTATTATTTACAGTGACAATCCTGACATTTTCCTACTCAATAGCATATTCCCTGGCATTAATTAAGCGCAGCATTTGGAAAAGATATTCAGTCACAGTGATGTATCTATATCTAGTAAGATTAAAATAGTGCAAGAAATAGTATTCCTTGTGACAATCCATGGAAGTGAAAGTTGGTATCAAGAGTATTGATGTTCTTGACCTTTAGTCCAGGCTGTCCACTAGATTCCAGGGAATATAGTGGACAGCCACAAAACAAACAAATGGATCACTGAAGACATCAACCCAGCCTTGTTCTCATTCCACGCACAAATTTCCAGGCTCAAATTATCCTATTTCAGAAGATGATGACTAGCAGCAAACTGGATGGCCTCAGTTGCTGTAGTCATGGTTGCACCATTAGAGGATCTGAAAGACCAGTTAGGGTGGAAAAAAATCTATGTGATTGCTAAAAGTCAATACTGACTTGATGGCAAATAAGTGCAGCAGGTCAGTCATACTGAATAAAAGCAGTTGACATTTTTCATCCTCTTGTAGTTTTCATTTCATTTTATGACTTCTAAGGCCTATCTCAGGAATTCCCAACAGGAACTATTTATTTATAAATACCCCACCAACCTTCTGCCAATGCACTGCACTTTATTTAAATTTCACTGACACAAAATTTAAGAATACACCTAACTTCAAGATAAGATTAATTCAATAAACATTATCAATGCTATTCCGAATTAAAGATTTGATAATTCTAAAACATCTGTTATTAAAAGAAAATGTTACAGGCAAATATCTGGAATACTATAAAGCTAAGTTCAACTTCCATTCCGGCTTTTATTTCCAAGAATGCTACTGGGTCTCATAAAGTTTCTTAGAAAATAAAAATGGAGGGCTGTTTCAGCCCTGTGCTATCTTTGGAATGATGCCCATCTATCCAGAAAAAGGGGAGAGGGGAAGGTGAGCAGCAGTGACAGGGCGCATCTTATGTAGGAAGGAGGAGGCTGATGCAATAATGTTTTAAGAATGTCTACAAAGTAGAATCAGAGGTGGGTTCCTGCCGGTATGCTCTTACCTGTTGGTCGCCGCAGAACCGAAGAAGCCGGTGGCATTCGCGGCGCGGGGCTTCCCCCGCCCGCTTTCCCCCGCCCGCCTAGATGCCGCCATTTGTGTTCTTTTGCCCTCTGCGCATGCACAAAGCGTTCTGCTTGCGCAGAGGGCAAAAGAATGCAAATGACGGCATCCAGGCAGGCAGGGGAAAGCAGGCGGGGGAAGCCCCGCGCCGCGAACGCCACCGGCTTCTTCGGTTCTGCGGCGACCAACAGGTAAGAGCGTACAGGCAGGAACCCACCTCTGAGTAGGATGTAGCCACCTTCTAAATGGGTCAGGCTGCCCAGGCAAACATTGTAAATATGCAAACAGTCCAAACTGCTCCAGCAAACTAAAATTTATAAACACATATTTCCAACATGTACTATGGCATTTTTTGCACTCTTGTACCAGGAAAATATCTGCAAGGTATGGGATATTCTGTTATTATCAACATTGAGGTTTTCTTTTCTAAGAAATTTCTTTAAAATATTAATTTAAAAAAAGGGGGGGAAAGCTCTCATTATTCACAATGAGCATGACATAAAATATTCTCCGCAAACCAGACATCCAGGTTTCTGTCTCTGCATCACTTTTATATTAATATGTATCTTGCAAGAGCCCTTTGTACATTTACAACACTTGTAAGTTACATAAGGGAGCAGATACAATACTCTTGTAAGTGTTGTAAATAGCCAACACTGTTCCCTATAGATCTAATTTCATTCCACGTATTAAAAACCATGCTTTAGATTACTTCTCCCTACAGGCTGCTTAGAGAGCCTTGGACCTGTGGGAATGACAGAAATAAGAAACTGTAGCCAAAGAGTTCATGCCATAAAGCCACCTTCTTCAATCTGATGTATTAGGTTTCAACTCCAGTAAGTCTTGACTGAGGTGGCCAAGGATACATGCTGGAGAATTCTAAAGCACCCAAGGTTAGACCGCTTAGATATAAATATATAAGTTTAATAAATGTATAATTTAATACATAATAATAATTACTGAGACAATGAATGAATGAATGAATGAATGAATGAATGATGTTGGGGCAGCATTTCTCACCTCTTCCTCTATCCCACATAATAAGATATATACTCTGAAGGGAAGGCAGAAATGAAGATGTCAGTCTTCCCAAGTAACCAGACAGGGAACAGGACCAATTCAGATAGTTTTACTTTATTATGAGTCTACATGAACAGAACCTTACAGGTTTGATAGTGCTAATCTCCTGCTATCTCTTTTACAGCCTGAGAAGTTAGAGAGGTTCCTTTCTGAGTCTCTTTCTCTGCCCATTATGCAACTGTGGGCTATGCCCTCTCTCATCTGATCGTTTCCTAGGGGGCATCTTTTTCCCTTATCTCCTTAGAACCGTGATGGCGAACCTATGGCACGCGTGCGACAGATGGCACGCGGAGCCATATCTGCTGGCACGCGAGCAGTTGCCCTAGCTCAGCTCCAGTGTGCATGTGCGTGCCAGTTAGCTGATTTTTGGCTCACGCAGAGGCTCTGGGAGGGCGTTTTCAGCCTCCGGAGGGGCGGGGGAGGGCATTTTCATTCTCCCCAGGCTACAAGAAAGCCTCTGGAGTCTGGGGAGGGCAAAAAATGGGCCTACCGGGTCCACCAGAAGTCAGGAAACGGGGCAGCGGGGGGTCATGCGTGGGGAATGGGGCAGCACGGAGGGGGGCATTGAATTATGGGTGTGGGCACGCGTGTGCATGCGATAGCACACACATGCAAGCTTTCGGCACCCGAGGGAAAAAAGGTTCGCCATCACTGCCTTAGAACATTCCCACATACAGAAGCACACTAACCAATAAGTTCAAGACATTTAAGTGGTAACCTGGTATTTTCATTTTAGAATTTTATAGTATAGTGTCTACAGAGGGGGAGCTGGTGAGATGGATTACAGTGAAGCAGCAGGAAGGAGGGAGCACATTCCAGAAACAGGAGGAGGGAAGCACAGCCCGGAACTAGATAGAAGACAGAGGAAGAGAGTTAGAATTGCCACTCCCTAGAATCTCTCAGGTTATATCCACTAGGGTGGGAGTAGTAAGGGTTTAGTTTGTATTATGCGTAAGCAAATAAAGAACTGAAGTGCGGCTGGATTATTCTACATTCTTCTTAGGCTGAGCATGATACATATGAATGAAATAAGAGAATAAGGAAAACAATTTCATTACCCCACACAATTTTTCAATTTTCATTATTTTAGCCTGTTTGCAAGTACTGCATTGAGCCTGAAGGACTGGGATAGGATAGGACACCAATGCACGTGGATTCCTTCCTGCTCTGCAATTCTATATTTTATATAGAGAATGTTTCTTTTTACATAGCACTCTATTTTTATGAAACTTTAAATGAAAGTGAAAGATCATAAAACACAGGAAAGAAAACTAGATAAAAAGTTGGTTTGTAAACTATTTTTTTCTAACTCTACTTCAAAAACATTTTTCCTTTTTTAAAAGATTGAAATGAATTAATTACCATGGTTACTATACTAAAAGTATTGCTGGGAACAATTTTACAAGGTGATTTGTATTATCTAAAGAGAATTTTTTCCCCAGATCAATTGTGTCATTTTCACAGAGACACATGTTATTAACAAAGATGATCAATGTTGCCAAAAATCATTCCATCATTATTACCTTTCAAAACTTTTTTAGACAGGTACATTAATTTTTCATATTGTGAAGTCATTATAAATAAAATAAAAGCAATTTATTTCATCTTAAACTATTACAGAAATTCTATACTATTCACAATAGTCCTCAAAAAGAGGTAATTTTAATTCCTCTTCCTTTAGCTTCAGGCAAAATCCTGAGCCTATATTGCTTTAATAGAAGAATATGAATGTTGTTCTTTTTGAAAAGAATAACATCAGTCTGGAACGATAGTCATTGTCCTCCTCCTCCTCCACCTCCCTACCACCACCATCACCACCCACCATAAAATCTTCAAAGAATAATTAGTTAGTTTCACTAACTACTAAGTAATAATT
Organism: Diadophis punctatus similis; assembly: GCA_023053685.1. Taxonomy (NCBI): domain Eukaryota; kingdom Metazoa; phylum Chordata; class Lepidosauria; order Squamata; family Dipsadidae; genus Diadophis; species Diadophis punctatus. Next base: position 51,131,673 of record JALIGW010000003.1, read on the forward strand.
TAATACTATTACAAAATTAACTAGACAGACTAGGTCAGTGATGGTGAACCTTTTCGGCACTGAGTGCCAAAAAGGGATAGTGCGTGCACACGTGCAGCACTGAGTGCCAAAAAGAGAGCCCTCTGCGCACTAGACTGGGCTGCGACCAGGAAGAGGAGCTGCAAAGGGGGCATGCATGCGCCAGAAGATAAAAAGTCTTCCGGGTTCTGACACTCATGCGCTGATCAGCTGGCCGGCACACATGCTCATGCCGGAAAAGGGAAGAAAATGCTCAGTTTCCGACAATGCCGTACGCACAAAGCCCAGCTGATCATCACATACGCATGCGCGCCAGAAACCCAGAAGAGGTATGGGTGACACCGCGCGTGCCAGGCAAAATGGCTCCACGTGCCACTTTGGGTACACGTGCCATAGGTTTGCCATCACGGGACAAGATCATATCCAGCAATGGGTTAAGGTGTAAAACTTAAAAAGAAAAGGAAATAAACTACAAAGGTTATCCCTTTTGTAACCAATTCATCTGCATATAAAGCAGCTTTTCCAAGATAGTATTTCAGAATATTTCACAGAAAAACTGACAACACATAAAAATTTATCCGCCTATTATAAAGTAATCCCACTTAACCTGATAGGGGCAAAGAAAAAATAAAATTCCACACCAACCAATAATCTGAATAAATATTGAAATAATTATTGGTTATGCACACAAGGAACTCTTAAAAGCTATGAACTGTATCTGTCAATCTTATTGTGACAACACAACCTTTTGTTGAAAACCTGGACAAGATTACAGTTTGGTTCCTTTTAAAGACTAGATCTTTTTCCGATAGGATTCCTCCTTCTTGTCAATGATGAAAGTCACCTCAGGCCCACGGGCAAGCCTTCATTTTGGACTTGCTAACTCAATCTTGTAATTATTTAGCTACACTATTTTAATCTGTCATCCTCATAAACTGCCAACAAGGCTTTCATAACTGCGAACAGCCTTCTCGGGGTTTTTTTTTTTAGGATGAACTCTGGCAAAGGCTGAATACAAGACCCCTGAGGAGCGTAAGGGAACAGAACCACCAAATGTCTGGTTGCCATCTGTTCTACCCATTTACTCTTCAATATGTAAATAAACGTCAGAGAGCACAGGGACCAGTGAAACACACGGTTGCTAAGTGAAGCCCAAATTTCTGCCTCTCCTCCTGATGAGCAGAGCAGCGGCCTCAGATACATGCTGAGAGTACACCATGAAAGGCTCTTTTGGGATTCAACAGCCTCCCCTTTGAAACACCAACACCCTCATAAATAAAGTTCTTACTGTCTGATGGATGCCCTTTTTCCAGTATGGAACCCCTGAAAGAATAAACTAATGCCTGAATGAAAAATAAACTAGGCAAGCACCCTAGTAGACACTTCTATTTTCCTTTACTTTCAATGGTTGATGCGGCAGAAAGAGGGGGGAAATATGGTCCGTATTTTTTTAAACTATATAGTAAGAAAATCTCATTATGACCAATGATGGGGGGGGGGGGGAACAACTATCCCATACACATCCATTTGATTAAAAGGGCAGTGTAGTATTAATTAATTTTACACAAAATTGATTTTATGCAAATGCAAAAATAATAGCTGTGAAACCAATAATGAAATATACAGCACATCCAAATTAATAGTTAAGGCTTTCTGATGTAAGATATAGTATGCCAATTATGTCCATACTGCAGATTCAATTAATGTAAGCAGAGATTAAAATCAAAGCAACTATAGATTTTGAACATTCATTCCAAGGCTGACAACTGGATTTAACCCCCCAAAATTAAAAATATAATTGATTTAGATATCCCAGAGAAAATCCCTTAAGACAGATGATCTAGGATCACCCAGACCACATAAAGAGACATGTTATTCTTATTTTGAATTAGTAGCCAAGCCAATATTATTTTTAAAAATCATGTGCTGAAGTCCTATGTGCACATAACTAGGACACTTTGTAAAATTCAATAAGACATTTTTGGAGGAGGTATCTAAAGGATTGCTGTATTGAATTGCTGAATGCAAAAGAAATAGTGCATGATTAAAATAAACAGATCATAACAACACAGAATCTGTGGGTTAAAATATGGCCACAGAAGATTCTGTTATATTGCAACAGAAATACAGGTATGTTTAATTTAACAACACTCACAATAGTCCCTACAGTTCAGAAATAAAATAAAAAAGGATAATAAAAACAAGGACAAATAGGCTGAAAAACAGCTTCTATCCCAGGGTAATAACCATATTGAATTCTAAGGTATAGTGCAATATCGGGTTTTCAATTTCAATTATACAGAATGAAAAGGATGTATGTTTGTGTTTTTATTTTTATAGTTATAATGTACACTGAAGACGGCATTTAATTTTGTTGTACCATGTGCAATGACATTAAAGTAAAGTAAAGTAAAACTGCGCTAACAGTAGAGCTTTGTAATAATATATATTACTATAATAGTTTTCTAAACATATAGCAATTTTTAGTGTTATAAAGTTTATTTTTATTTATCTATCAAATTTAGGTACCGCAATCTCATTCTTAGACTGAACTAGGTACCGCAATCTCATTCTTAGAGTGACTCAGGGCAGTTAAGCAGTGCCACAGCTGCTCTCCTAGGAAACCACTTTCTTAAGTGGATAAGAGCAACTCCAAAGAGGACATTAAAGAAGGTTTATTAAACATTTTATTAGACATTTTTTAATGCTTGAGTATTTTTTTTCTTTCATAATATCAGAATACGGCTTTATCCAATTAAGCTGGATATCAGAACAAATCAAGGGAAATATTTCTTTACATAACATTAATATCATAGGATTTCTTTTTTTTTTAAATGGTAACAAACCAAGAGTACTTTAGGGCAGTGGTCTCCAACCTTGGCAACTATAAGACTTGTGGACTTCAACTCTCAGAGCTGGCTGAGGAACTCTGGGAGTTGAAGTCCACAAGTCTTAAAGTTGCCATGGTTGGAGACCCCTGCTTTACGGTGTGGTTCTTACTGCATAAAGATCATCTGATTTATAGTTTTTACAAGGGGTTCAGGCATCTTTTCCATTTACAGTCTCCTGTGCTTTTCCCAACATTCCAGCTTCTGTTTGAAGACCTAGATTGATTTGAGGACCCAGATTGTTGGGGGCAATATGCTGAATTCTGTAAACCGCTTAGAGAGGGCTGTAAAGCACTATGAAGCGGTATATAAGTAAAGTGCTATTGCTATTACCTCCAGCAAGGCAGAACCTCTTCCCAATTACTTGCTTCTAACGTTACCTACTGATGCAGTAGTTTCTTCTTATTGTTCAATAAGTGCTTTGAACAATAAGTGCATTACGTCCCATCCACCCCATCTCTTTGGAAAATATAATCTAGGTATCTACTATCTGAAGTCAGTCAACAGATCCCTAAGGCTAAACACCTGAAATATGCAGTTTTACCCCAGACATCAGTGTGTAGGATTCATTCCAGTTTTACAATAGTTAAAGCAATCCATAAAACATTCAGCTGCAGTGTAGTAGGTTCAATTAGCCTTATTCACTCTGTTTTTAAACCGCACTATAAAATTTTGTTATACTGTATAAATCCAGCAGACTATATATTGGTTTAGGAAAGTAAAACTATATAGCTTTTATATAACCACCAATTTCAGAATTTAGCAGTATCGTGTGTGTGTGTGTGTGTCTGCTCGTGTGCCTTCCAGTTTTTAACCCTGGCAATTATCTGGACAGGTCACTGCAGTTTTCTTGACAAGATTTTTCAGAAATGGGTTGCCATTGTCTGCTTTTGGCAAAGAGTGACTGGTCCATGGTTACATAATTGGCTTTGTGGCTGTGGCAGGATTAGAACTCATGGTCACACATTTTCTAGCCTGGTGCCTTAACCACCATACCAAAGTGGCTCCCTTAATAGTATTGTTTACAAAAGTTATATAAAAACACAATTTTCTTTCTTTCTTTCTGAATAAGCATCCTTTATTCTATTTGAATAAAACATCCAAGATTACAAGCTAAAAATTGCTACTTTTTATCTCACCTCACCAACACACATTCACTATCACCAGTTTATCTTTCCCCTAATCAATAAATTATAAATGAAGAAAAGTGAAAAAAAATGCCAAATTGGTTTTGAAAGATGTTCAGAATTTCTATGACTAAGCATTTAAATGAACTCCCAAAGTTAATTTTTCAAGAGGCAACTGGACTTTGTTTTTCTTTAAAAACGTTTTGCTTCTCATCCAAGAAGCTTCTTCAGAGCTGGATGAGAAGCGAAACATCTTCAAAGGAAAAAACAGAAAGTCCAGTTGCCTCTTGAAAAAAGTACCTTTGGGACAACCATGACCTGGATGACTGAGAATCTCCATAGAATTTAAAGTAAGCTTTTCTTTTCGTGAACAATATCTCAGACAATATGCCAATATTTCAAAGTTGCCTATCAACATTGATCAATATTAATATGGCCCAAACGGTTACAGATGGGACTCTAAATCTATGTACACATTTTAAAGAGAACAAAAGTATAGCAATTGCGTAACTTCTGTGAGAATCTGTCTAAATAATTTCTGGTATTATATACTATTAAATTACAGCACAGGGAGTAAAGCTGCTTATATGGAGGAGAGAGACAGGAATCAGCATGAAAGAAGTAGCTAATCCAAGAGCTTTCTCATGTAACCATCTTCTTTAACAACTATATGTCAATTTCATATGTACCAATATATTGATACTGATATTAGTATATACTGATACTGTGTTGTACAATTCTAAGAATTCAGGGAACTGTAATCCACATTTACAACTTATCACTAGATTTGTCTGGACACACATATTTAAATAATTTTAATATGGTCTCACTGTATTGATAAGGCTTATTAAGCTTCTTATATTGCTTAAAATAATCAGTGCCAAGAACACATTTTTTTCTGGAGCTCAACTTCAATCAAGTACCTGATTTTATCAGTTTCTGCCATCCAGGAGACCCAAATCTTGCGAACCTTTTACTACTTTCATGATATTTTAAGAGAAAAATTAGTCCCCATTTCTCTTCAAAACCATAATGATCTATAACAGAGGTATTCAAACTTGGCAAATTTAAGATTTGTGGACTTCAACTCCCAGAATTCTCCAGCCAGCATAGCTGGAGAATTCTGGGAGTTGAAGTCCACAAGTCTTAAAGTTGCCAGGTTTGGGGACCCCTGATCTATACCAATAAAATATCCATTCTAAAGAAAGAATAGTAGCAACCTAATTCTCAATTCTAAGATTTAAGGAGAACTTTTGAGAACACACGCACAGGAAAGGCAACCCTTCTTCCTTTCTACAACAGCTACCAAAATGGTACTTCTATCCCAAAGGTGCTTTTTCCAAAAGGCAATTGGCCTTCCCCCCCCCCCCTTTGAAAACATTTTGTTTCTCATTCAAGAGAGACTTCAAGCTTCTTCAGTTCAGGTTCTTGGCTAAGAAGCGAAACATTTTCAAAGGAAAAAAAACCCAAGTCTAATTGCCTTTTAGAAAACACACCTTTGGGACAATCATGATCTGGATGATTGAGAATCTCCATAGGTAACTTTTCTAATTACAGTAGTAAAGAGATTAATTCTGTTTTGAAGAAGCATCATCAATGCTTAGAAATTATAAATAATTCCATTCCAAGTTTTGACGGGGCACATTGCATTATTTTATAAGATGGGTCTTATAGATGAGTTAGCTGCTCCACATATTTTTCCATCCTCTTCCAGAACTAAAATATGGGAACAGCAAATATACTGTACATAGTGATCTTCCGCAAGACGAGCAATTTCCCTAGCACATATATGCTGGAAATATATTTATTGCTTTGACTAGCCCATAGAGGGAAAATGTTTATGCAAGAAAACCGGATTAACAAAACCTTAATCGAACTTGAATTTTATATTCCCTGCAGTGGTCCTCTCTGTAACCATTCCTTTTTCATAATAGGATCCAGGTTTACAAGAGAACTTCAAAATGAATTCATGTCTAGGATGAGCAAAATAATAATGGGGGGGGGGGGGTTGCTTCTGGATTGTGCATTGTGACCTAAGGATTTTCACATATATTCCACTGAGACAGAGACCTTACCAAAACTCCTATGATTTTCTGTTATTTATCCCATTATCAATCTCTTGAACTATTATTATTATTTTTGTTGTATAGAAGTCTCTGTGGTGTTGTTAAGAGAGGTGAATGAGGCAAAGCACTTGTTATTTTTATTTTAGAAGTATATACGGGGCTTCAGAGAACATCAGTTAAGTCTCAATAAAAGAAGTCTGGTAAACTGCTTTAAGAAATGAAATGCTCTATTTATTTATTTCAAAATTGACTCATAAGCAAAGGAGTAAAACGTCCCATTTGTCTCTATGCACATATTTCACGGTTGTTTTTAAATCCACCAAGTGTCCAAAAACATCTCTGTTACAAGTTATGATTTTTTTTCCATGGTCACCAAACTCATCTCAACTGTACCAGAAGCAGAGATTCCACCTCCCCAGCCATTACGGTGAGCTTTCTTATGTCATGTATTTGGAAAGAAGGTTTTTCAGCAGAGGAAGTGAAGCGCTAAACTTGTCTGTCCAAAACTGCATGGATCACTGACCCTCAGCAGCATACAGACCACTGCTGTGACATCACACTTTCCACAACATGGCTCCAAAAGATGTACCCAGCATGCAAATCTGGATTGCTTAGCTCTTCCAAGAAATGACTTCTTTTATTTTTTTTTCATTGTTTATGGAAGGATCACGGGTACATTTTTGTAACTTTTATTCTGAAGGACTTAGGAAACACTAGGCAGACCACCTATCATTACTTCACAATCAAAGTCTACTAACAATAGTATCTAACTGTATGGTTTCGTCAGGGGTTGCATTAAAACAAGTAAACATTTATTAGTGCAGGAAAATGTACATTTTTCCACTCTGTTATACTGCTGGAATGCTATATTTTAATAGCTGGTTGGAATATAGTTACTGACATAAATTGGAGAAGATCTTTATAGGATGAGAAGGAAAAAAATGTGTCAGCTTTCATCATCATATTCCAAACCAACATAACATTATCTATGCACATGCCAGCAAAAATGGTTAGTCTTCTTACCAAGGCAGTACAGTTTTGGGCCATATCTGTGGTTCTATATGTCTCTGGCTCACACTGAATAGAAGCAAGAGCACTTCCCATCATTAGTCTTAATTGCACAGGGCTTTTCCTTGTAATTTTATAAAGAAGTGAGAGTATGTAGGAAGTGCTGACGGTGGGTTTCCTTCTCATGCCAAAATTGCTTCTATTCCCAAGAGGAGTAATAATAGCATGGGAAGCAGCTATGCCATGGGCTCTTCCCGCATAACCTGAGTCTACAGATGTTGCTGCCAAACCTCAGGAAACAGACAAAATATTGCCCAAATTCACACATTGCTTTCTGCCAGGAAACAAAACATTGCAATGAGCTGGATGCAAAGCCACCAAAACAGAAAATAAGACATTTTCTCCCTTATTCAAGAACTCCAGTCAAATAGCACCATGTTGATTTTATAAAACCAGTTTTGTTCACAGTAGCAGTGGTAATAAGATTCAGTTGCGCCATACCAAATGTGGATACACAGCTCAGATTAAAAACTTATTGCTAGTGTATCTGATACAATGACAGGTTCACTTCATGACCTAAGATTATCACTTTCTCAGTTTTTATTTCATTGCTTTTTGCTATTAGTGATGTGGATTTCAAATTATTTAAATTACTGATATGCTTTGATAAAGCATATCAATATAGTTAAATTTAATTTTATATTAAGAAGTGATTGAATTAAAATTTTAATTCAGCACCCAAATAATTAATATTGGATCAAGGTATCTCAGAAAATAATGAATATTAACATTAAAAGCATGTAATCATAAGAAACATGAAAAACCAACAACCTTGGCTTGAAATATTCTAATGAAATTTGATTTACATGCACTTTAGTGTACCTGTAAACACAATATAGTTTCACTAACATGCTGGATAATGAAAAATAGGATCATACCTAGAATATATAGGAAGTCAATTATTTTTGTTCCTGTGTTTCAGTTCAATATTAAGAGTCAGATCTCACTGAATGTAGAAATAGCTTAGGTCTCTTACAGAAAGTCTATGATCCATAGTGAATTTATATTTCTTTATTTATTTGTATCCTGCATTTATTATTTTTAGAAATAACTCAAGGCGGCGAACATACTTTGTACTAATATTAGTTAATCTAAATTGAGATATGAATCCATTTTTTAACATTATTTAGCAAATGGTTTTCTTTCTCATACTTTCTCAAAGATATGGCACACATTAGATTATTGTTAATTGATTGGCTTAATTTGTTAATCTTGTCCCTAAAACTGAATTGGACACAGCAGCGAATAAGAGTTTAGAAACATATACATGCTCTGCAAGATCTAAACATCTCCTAAGATGGTGATTTATCTTAGCTGCCCAGAATCACCTTGTAGGGGAAATGGGCAGCATAGAAAGAAAATAAATAAATAAATTTGCTTAATTTCCTTAGTGAACACTGATGTGTTGAATTATTTCTATATTTTACACATACACATTACTCATATTATGATAAACTAAAATGATATTTAAATACTTGGTATTACCTTTATTTTTTCATGAATATGCCGTAATGAGTCTGCAGTTCCCATATCTGCATCATCAGCAATACATACAATATCCAGCTTCAATTTTGTCTCCAAGTTTAGCACCTTCTGAACATCTTTCGTTGTAACCACAATGACTTCTGCAGAAAAGAAAAAAAGTAAATAGATCTATGAAATAGTTTACATTCTTCAGAATAGATCATTTAATTTTAGATAGTTTAGAATTATTTATTTATTTATTTATTTATTTATTTATTTATTTATTTATTTATTTATTTATTTATTTATTTATTTATTTATTTATTTATGAGATTTATATACCGCCTCATAGTGCAAGCACTCTCTAAGCGGTTTACACCGGTAAGCAATGTATATTTACATTGCCCCCAACAATCTGGGTCCTCATTTTACCTACCTCGGAAGGATGGAAGGCTGAGTCAACCCTGAGCCGGTGAGATTTGAACAGCTGAACTGCTGATCACAGTCAGCTAAAGTGGCCTGCAGTACTGCACTCTAACTGCTGCACCACCTCGGCTCTTGATGTAACTTTTCAATGTAAATGTAAAGTTTAAAAGTAAAGTTTAAATAGTTTACATTCTTTTAAAGCCGTAAAACTTTCAAAAAGTCCTTACAAATTACAAATAATTTGATCAAGTTCTTCAAGGTTTCAGAATTCTCATTATATGCCAAAATGTGCAAAAATAATTTACTGATCAAAATAGCATTACTTCCGCAGAACAGTATTTTATTAAATATCTATTAAATCTAAAAACATGTAATTCATACTAATTTACATCATTGTGTAATGTAATTGTATACTGTAGTGTAATGTAATTACAGAATTGATATACATTTATGCAAATAACATAAAGTTAAGTACCTCATCAAAGCTTCTTTGGTTGCAACCAACTTGTCCTTTATTTTAGGAGATTGTCTAGATCGCGGGTGTCAAACTCGCCATGTCACATTGCCGTCACGTGACGTTTCACGACATTTTCCCCATTCGTGGAGCTGGGGTGGGCATAACCTGCGCATGACACATCTGGTCCAAGGGCCCCCAGTTTGACACCCCTGGTCTAGATGGAATTTTGTCTTCTGAATTCAAATTCCCTTAAATCAGGCTCTTGAAAAAGCACATATGAGCCTCCTGATGTAACATTCAGAAGAGTTTGAAATACCTTTTCATCTGATTTAATTGGTTTTAATCCAAGAGTTCTTAAAAAAAAGTCTCACATGTAAAATTTCATATTCCTAAAATCAGCAAATGCAGATAAGATGATCTTGGAGAGGGAGGGGAGGGAGAAATGTGCATGAGTCCTACGGGATTGGGCGGCCTATAAGAACTTTTAATTAAATCAAATTAAATTAAGAGACAGAGCGGAGAAGAGAGACAGGAATGAGAGTCAAAGAGAGAGAGAGAGAGAGAGAGAGAAACAAAGAAACAAAGAGAAAGAAAGAAAGAAAGAAAGAAAGAAAGAAAGAAAGAAAGAAAGAAAGAAAGAAAGAAAGAAAGAAAGAAAGAAAGAAATGGCCAGTACAATACCAACTTTTTAAAGGATTTAAGAAACCACAGGCTTTTCAGGATAACATTTATTCCTGGTATATTTGGGGAGAGGGTGGAACTGAAGTCCACAGATCTTAAATTTGCCAAGTTGAGAAACACTGTTTTAGAGAGTCCCAATGTGGATGTGGATAGTAGTAAATTCATATGCACTGTTTATTTAGATTCTCAAAACACATTTGATAGATCTCTCACCATTTTTCTGAATAAACTAACAGTAGAATAAAAGTTTCTTTATTCATTTGTAATTGTTTGATGAGCAGAGACCTTGGATTAGGAATAAATGGCCAACTTTCACAGTAGCTGAAACTAAACAATGGGACACCCAGGGAATTGCACTGAGACCACCACTGTTTAAATTTATAATTATGAATGATCTAGAACCGTGATGGCGAACCTATGGCACGCATGCCACAGGTGGCACGCAGAGCCCTCTCTGCGGGCACGCGAGCCATCGCCCCAGCTCAGCTCCAACGCACATGTGCGCACGTCTCCCGCTGGCCAGCTGGTTTTTGGGTCTCTGCTGCGCATGTGCAGGGGGCACGGCACATGCAGGAGACATGTGCGCATGCGTGGGGGACACGTGCGGGGTTGTGTGTGCATGCACGGGATGGGAGTGCAGGGGTCATGCACGCATGTGTGAGGGAGGGACACATGCGGGGATCGCACGTGCATGCGGGAGGTGCACGGAGGGGTCGCACATGCATTGTATTATGGGTGCGGGTGCATTTTCGGCATGCGACGACAAAAAGGTTAGCCATCACTCATCTAGAACAAAGGCTGGCATAGTAACCTCCATATGTTTTGAACTCCCACAACCCCTGCTATTAATCATGGTGTATAGGACTGGTCAAAACATCTAATCTGCATTGGAATTAAATCCAAAAGGAGTTTTGGATCAACAAGGGAACAGCTAGGCAAATCCATTCATAATGGAAATATCTCAGAATTAGGTTGTTTTAAGCCTAGAATCACTTCACTGAGTATGGAATGCATTGCCAGTAATATTTTAAGTTTGAGCTAATGTCTATTTCTCTTGGGCAGTAAGAGGGAAACTTCTGTTCAAACAGTATAGACTTCTTAGGAAATAACTCATTTTTTTATTAAAAGAATTTTATTTTGAAATGGGGTTGGGTTGGACGGTTTTGCAAGTGGTTTCTCATTAAGTCAGTTTTCTTTTCCAATCCGTATAAGACCAAATAGAAAAAGTCTTCTGCAATTTTTTTTTCGGTTTTGAGGTTACTTCAAAGAAATAATTTCGTAAAAATTCCCATGGTTGGAATTTGGTGTTGGAGATTGAAATCTTTTGTTTAGCCATTTGAGCATCATTGAAGGTAGAAATCTGACCTAAGCAATGCTTAGGAAAACAAGTTTTATAACTAACAGAAAGGAGATTTCTAGGAAGTGCACTATATGCATAAGCAAAGTCTAACATCTAGTTAACTAAGTTTTGCCAGTTGCCAAATATCCTAAACTCAAGGCCCTGGGAAGAAAAGCAGAAGGAAATTATTTGAGATTATCCATTTGTTAAACAAAGAGCAGGCAGAGTAAAAGGCAGTGTGCTAGCATTGCAAATGAAACAACATTTTCATAGCATTCTAATGTATTCTGGAAATTAGCCTAAAATATTGCTCTGATTTCCTTTGAAGGAATGGGAATGGAAAAAGCAGAATGGGTTAACTTAAAAAAAAAAGGATCTTTTAGCAGTGAAGGCCTTTGTAATAATTTCTTGTTCTAGTCTCTGTGCCAGAAATCATTTACTATTTCTCTCTTTATCCTTTCTCCAATCAAACTACATACTAAACACCATTATTGGAAATAGTCAATAATCATGCCTCAAAAAGTTTTGTTTCACTAGAGGGCAACTAGATTAGTTTCTATATACTGTAGAAGAGGCAAGAAATAAACATATTAAGTACTTTTTAACATATTAAACATTTCTTGAGATATCTGCTTTGAAATTAACTATTTTCAAGAATGGACCGCTTTCTGCCATCTGCCATTGGTGTATTTGTAGTTGCAAGGACAAAATCATTCATTAAACTGGAACAATTTATGATAATAGTAGACATGGCTCGTTCTCTGTTCTAGCTTTAAAATTGCCTGAAAACTTTCCCTTGAAGCCTCCACAATACAACTTTAATAAACCTTCTTATTACTGGGATTTAAGAAAAAAGTGCATCTACCCCAGCTCCTGCTTGGCTCAGAGCAGAGATGCAACCTCTAGAAACCCATCCTAGTGCTTATTTATAACCCTATTTTGCCAACTTTGTTTTAGAAACTTTACTAACCATATGATAATTAAACATAGGAACCATGAATAAGAATCTATTAGCTTCAGAATTTGTAATAAATAATATCCTAAAAAGAAAATGATGTACTAGAAAAAAGCACCTAACAAGCTAGATGAACATCTAACAAGCCAGTGGATCAGTTTGCCTTCAGAGGTTTTGGGTGCTCCATCACTGGAGGTTTTTAAGAACAGATTGGACAGCCATTTGTGTGAAATGGTATAGGTCAGTGATGGCGAACCTTTTTTTGCTCAAGTGCCGAAAGCGCAAGCGCATGCGCTATTGCACGCATGCATGTGCCCACATCCATAATTCAATGGCCCCCATGCGCCTCAACCCCTGCACATGCGCACATGACCCCCCCCCACATTCCCCCGTTTCCGGTAGGCCTGTTTTTCGACCTCTCCAGGCTCCAGAGGCTTTCTTGGAGCCCGGGGAGGGCGAAAACACCCTACACCCCCCTGGAGGCCCTACGGAGGCTGAAAACACCCTCCCAGAGCCTCTGCACAAGCCGAAAATCAGGTGGCCGGCACGCACATGCGCGCTGGAGCTGAGCTAGGGCAACGGCTCGTGTGCCGGTAGATATGGTTCCGCGTGCCACCTGCGGCACACGTGCCATAGGCTCGCCATCACAGGTATAATGTCTCCTGCTTGAGTAAGGGGTTGAACTAGAAGATCTCCAATGTCCCTTTCAACTCTGTTAATGTGTTAAGCTATTTTAATTACACATTAAGCTCCATGAATACTGAGCAATTAGTTATTCCTTCCCTATTTGGAGCCAAAAAGACTAGTATGATTCCCTATTTCGTATTCAGTTAGATAATTTTCAATAGTAACCATAGCAAATGAGCATTATTCATAAAACTGCTATTCTGCCACTATTCACAGTACATTTAAAATGCTAGTCCATAAGAGAAATGATTCTGGGGTTTATTCAAAGTTACTGAACCTTATGACTAATCAGGTGAGAATACATTTAAAATTAAAATAATTTATATTAAAACTTCTTCAGTTTAGATCTTTTCTTAGAAGACTGTAAATGCAGATGGAAGATAAAATTCATCACAAACTAGTTATGAGCATAGGTGATACGATGATTGGTCTCATACATTGGGTTAAGCCAAGAATTGTTAAAACATTGACCAGCATAATAGAATTGGAGAGGTAGACTAAAATGTAGAACTAGCTATATTATAGTCAAGCCTAGTTATGCAACTATATGACATGCTTTTTCATGTGATTGTACAATTTTCCTGCACGATTCCAGGAAAAAGCAAGCTGCTTTACATAATTACACACAGGTGCTATATTTTTGCATTCTCCCAAGAATCTTGATATGAATCCATTTTACCTTGAAATCTGAAAAACTGCATTACCCCACTATATATTCATTATAAATCATATCAGTTAATCCAACATATTATACTGAAAGGAATTTTTAAAAAATAACTTACTGTCATGTATACAGTAATGAAAATTCTGGATGAAAAATATATCAGTGAGTGAAGTGCTTGGAGAAAAATCAGTCAAATCCTCCAAATTGTGATTTTACAGGTTGCATATTATTCTTACATAAAGCCTTTGGAAGAAAAGGGTCATTTGCACTGCCTTTATATATAAATATGGCATTAATACACACACACTCTCTCTCTCTCACCCACACACACAATTTGCTTCTTGGAAGTTTCCCACAGACCTTCCAAAACTACTTTAATGTTCTGAGCTGGACTAGAACTAATGTTGGTTTCATAGCCAGATGCTTTAACCACTACACTGAACTGATTCTATTTTGTTGATAAAAAGATAAAGGTTTCCCTGTCCAGTCATGTCCAACTCTAGAGCAAGGTGCTTATCTCTGTTTCTTGGCCAAGGGAGCCAGAGTTGTATCAAGACACTTTCCATGGTCATGTGGCCAGCATCGCTATATGACAAAGGTGCACAGAATGCTGTTACCTTCCCACCAAAGTGGTACCTATTAATCTATTTGCATTTGCATGCTTTCGAAGGGCTAAGTGGACAGGAGCTGGGGCAGGAACAAGAGCTCACCCCATTGTGCAGCGCTCAAGTCTTAAACACGGATTGTCAGCTTTCCAGCTGACAAGCTCAGGGTCTTTAACTGTTGAGCCATCATGCCCCCTTATTTTGTTAATATTCCCATCAAATTCCCAGAAGAAAAAAAGATAAGAAAAATTTCAATGTGCGCATTCTTTATGTAGAGCGCTTGTATATGTTTACTTAAATACAGAGATGATCTCAATCATATAACCTCCTTCTTCTAAATCAGGGGTGTCAAACTCGCATCGTCATGGCGTCGTCATGTGATGTATCATGACTTTTCCCCCCTTCGTTAAACCAGACGGGGCCAGCACGTGATGCATCCAGCCCGTAGGCCGCAAGTTTGACACCCCTGTTCTAAATCATGTTAGAAGTCAAATGGGACATTCTGAATTAACTCGACTTCCAGCTATGGTGCCAGTTTGTTTGCATTTATTGACAAAGTTCATTTCCAGTACTGCTGCAAATAATGTCCTTGACTTTTTGTTATGTCATTTCTCCACAGAGCAAAACATCATATTCAAGGCTGATTACCTTCAAAACCAACTTGTTCCAACAGGTTGAGTGGGTACCATATTAAGGGTTTATTACCAATAGGAAGAAGAGCTTTAGGGATATTTGAGGTCAGATCCATCATGCGGGATCCACCGCCTACAGCCATCACCACAGCTTGAAACTCCATACCAAAATCTGGAAAAAAAATGAAATAATCCCAAAATGCAACCAAAAAGCAGACAACCGATGCTCTTTACAGGAGGAAAAACTGCAGAACTAGTAACTTCTCATAGTCCATAGAGAGACTTTAACAACCCTCAGAAACCAGCATCCTAACAACCCTCAGAAACCAGCATCCTCAGCCTTCGGTTTTGCCATTTAATCATCTCAGGGGTCTCCAACCTTGGCAAATTTAAGACTTGTGGACTTCAACTCCCAGAGTTCCTCAGCTAGCTTTGCTGGCTGAGGAATTCTGGGAGTTGAAGTCTACAAGTCTTAAAGTTGCCAAGGCTGGAGAGCGCTAGATAACTACAACCTGTTGCTGTATTACAGCTCTAGCTAGTGTAGCCAATGTTGGAAAATGCACAAAACTGTAGGTCAACCTCTGAAAGATTATAGTACATTCCCCATTCTTGTGTTAAACCTTTGTTTTCTGAGTTAAAGCAGAAGACCTGGTCACTTTGAGCTGAGATATTCTCTTGCTCATAGACTCTATTACATCATTTTTCTTTCAATTTATTCTGGAGTCTCTAGTCTAGACCAATCTGTTGTGTTCTTAAGCCTTACCGCTGCCAGGTTTAAAACCACGGCAAGTAGACAAAATATGCTCCACCTGAATGAACCCCCTTATCAAAAACTCTGTTGGAAAAGCCAGGCATCAATTTTATACCTAATAAGCATGCGAAGCTAACGATGCTCTTCTTTACCCTCCTGTCGCCACGAAAATAAATAATAACTGGCAGGCTACGCGGAAAAAGGATGGGCTTCTCTTCCCAAGGTCCCACCAAGCGCTTTGGTACCTGAAGCCTAAAGGCTGCTTGGTTTCACGGTGACAAGTGGGAACCAATGATAATAGCTTCGCTTCCCCTCCGGTGCACTTCCACGTCTGCGCCGCTAACAAAACGTGCACACGCTCTACCGTACCGTGTTTACACGCGGAGCGAATCGATGAACAGCCCTAACGAAGAACACCGAATAACCGATCTACTTGTCACTGGTAGGGGAAAATAATCAAGTGAAGAGAATACCGAGCTATGGATTTCCGAAGA
Organism: Diadophis punctatus similis; assembly: GCA_023053685.1. Taxonomy (NCBI): domain Eukaryota; kingdom Metazoa; phylum Chordata; class Lepidosauria; order Squamata; family Dipsadidae; genus Diadophis; species Diadophis punctatus. The sequence continues at coordinate 51,147,995 of JALIGW010000003.1, forward strand.
ACAGGAGCCTTACAAAGAGCTCAGAGATATCGATCTCCTTTTGGAAGAGCGCTGGGGGGAAAAAAGGGGGGGGGGGAGCGAGAAATAGGTTGCTGATTTCCTATTTTTTCTTGAAGGGCAGCATTCGTTCAGGGTGAAAACATATCTTGTAATTTCCCAAGTATTACGTCAACGATCAGGGTGCTTTTAAGTGTAAGAAACAAAAAACGGTGATATGCATTGAGAAAATTAATACATTGTAAGAGGATTTACATAGTATGGTACATAGCTTATTGCGGAGCGCACACTGTGGGCTCCCCCCACGCCCATTGACTTGAGACGTTGACTTATCTTGCGGGAAACTATAGCTCAGAGGTCTTCAAACTTGGCAACTTTAAGACTTGTGGACTTCAAATCCCAGAATTCTCCAGCCAGCTATGCTTGAAGTGGGTTATCCCCAGTGGATTACTCTGTTTCAAGTCAGGCTACTCACCTCACTGCTGCCCAAGGTAATGCGTGACAGATCCTAATGAATTTGATATACTTGAAGCTGGCCTAGGACTTATTCTTTGCTAGGTATCAGATATGATACCTAGCAAAGAATAAGCTATCTCTCATTCATGGATTGAAAATGAGATGAAGTCAGCATGGTAGAAACAAAAAGGTGTTACCAGGACAGGCGTGTAAGTCAAGTGCCAATGGATTAAAAAAAGTAAAAAAAAAAGAAAGAAAAGCAAATTCTATGCTTGTAACCATTGGCAAACCAAATAGGATTGCCAACACAATATTATTATACAAATCTATAGTGAAAATACATTTGGACTGTTAGACCTTGTATAGTATGGATCATTATGCTTTAAAAAAATAGAAAAGATGCAAAGAGAGGAAAATGTGTGAATAATACAGCACCTTCCCTATAAGGAAAGATTATAGTAATTGGTCCTTTGGCCTAGAATGGAAGGTAAAGGGAGATGTGACAGACATTATAAAATGCATGCTGGAGCTTGATGTTTTGAAACTCATTGAAGACAGGCCTAAGGGCATCAGCCTGATCTTGGGGTAGTGTGCATGGCATGTCGCCAGGAAGAAAAGAGGACTGTTGATACAATGCAGGTTGCTCAATTCTGTATTACCTGAACTAGCGTAAGGGACAAACCTCCCCTAGTTTTGGATAATCAGTGTCAGTTGGCCAGTTACATTTCTTGCCTGGCAACAGCATCCCGACTGATAAGATGCTGTTTTCTAGGGAAGATAATTTATGACATTTTGTCATTCAGACCTGAGCGATGACTTGGTGAAACAAACCTGTGATAAACTTATTTTTATGGATTTCCTCAAACAGCTGAGGTCCAGCCATTTACCATACCCTCCCAATTGCTGACAGCAATCTGCCCAATGCCTAGATGTGTCCAATAGTGAAGTCAAATTGCTGGCCTCTAAGATATCAACTCACGTGTATCAAGCTTGTACCATTGACCAATGACCAATTTGGTCAGTAGAAAAAGTGATACTGGGATAATTGCTGGCCTAGTCACCTGAGAAAGGTACACTGTTCATCTGACTATCCCTTTCAGTCTCTCTGAGCAATGACTGACCAAATGTATAAGTTCGATCTTATGTGGAATAAGCTCCACGTGGGCTTATCTAGCCCCTGGACCATATGAAAGCACTAAGATTCAACTAAGATACAACTCCCAACCCTCCCAGACTTTCCTAAGTCTGATTCCCATGACTCATCTAGTTTCAAGTATAGCCAATGATGAAGTTGCTAAGCCTCAATACCTGATCATCCTGGATCAAAGACAATATGAAGGTGATGTCCAGAAGTAGGCCATTGTTCTAGTAGAAATCAATATTTTTTTCTTTCCCCAAAAGTTCTATGCTGATGGTGTGCTTTGGTTCATTTGGCTCTTTTGAATTTTTTTTACATTTTGGCGACATTGATTCATTCTTGTATTCTGTACACTGCGTTTTCTTGCCCCTATTGTTTGTACAGATTTCATAGTGCATTTCAAATCCAGAAAAGCCATGGCTGGTTGGCCTGCTAAGCAAAGCAGAAACAGGTGGGAAATGTGCATCTTGTTCATGCTTTTTTGTAATATTGATGGGGCCATTTTCCTGCAAAGGCATGCTTGACCTTGAGTTTTGACCTGTCCTCTGCAGTTCTCCTATCCTTTTATTTTAGCACTTCACGTGTAAAAAGAAGAGTTGTTTTGATGAGCAAGGATGTGTGTATCCCTCATGATCACTCTTTCGTTTTGTCTGTTATTGAGGACTATTGATGTAAATGTAATTTACATTTAGGATATAAAAGCTGGCAGCTAGGCAAAGGGGGATATTTGTGTGGTGTGAGGCTTGTCTTCTGGGGAGCAGTACTTCCTGTCACTAATTGTTAAGCTACCAGATAGAAACCACAAAAATACCTTATTTTGTTTTTTGGCAGCCTGCTGAGAAAAATAATGGGTACATTTCAGGTAAATTTTTAAATACAAGAATGAATAGAGTTATTCCTGATTATCTGCAAGATTAGTTTTAGACGTAGATTTAGGGGGGGGGGAATAGTCCCTTAACTGGGACCAACTAGAATTAATTATTATTTTTCTTTCAGGGATATCCTCCTGCCCTTAAGAGGTAGTTAAATGAAAAGTTGGTGTCTTGTATGAGAGATAGAACACAGAACCAATGTCTTTCTGCTTACATTCCTTGCTGTGAAAATACCTACATCCCAGGCACAAATGTTTGTTCTAGTTTCAAGGCACTGCATCTGCACTGCAAAAATACAAATGACCACTAGATGGCAGCTGAGAATGTTCTGTAATGTTTTGCTGCTATCTGGTGGTTGTCCAGTTTTTTGCAGCCCTTCCAAATCCCAATTTTCCATGCCTGAAACATCTGAAAGTGCTCTGAGTTTTATTTCAGCTGAAAGTGGATTCACTACATTAATTCAGAATTTTTTTCTGCTTGGCGTGCCCATGGGGTATGATCAAAAAAGCCAATACGATGGTAATGACAGTGCCTGTATTTTTTAATGTGTTACAAGCTTCAGTTGCGCTGCCATGGCCGCCATCTTGACTTCTTGACCAAAATTTGCAGACACCTCTGTTTCTATGAAACCGAGACTGGCTTGAAATGAGGCAAATTGACTTCAGGAATGTAATGCTTTGTTTCAAGTTACAGACGGAACTCATTTTCTGTTTCATGCACACCCATGATGATGAGAGGACATTTTAGAGACTGCAAAGGAAAAGAGCCAAAAACTGAGAAACGGGAATACTGTTTAGAATTTATTTGGCAGGGTTAAGTATGGCAGTTGGAATTAATTCAGTGTTACTTATTTCTGCACTTTATTGTTCTTGCCAGGAGAGGCTAAAGATACTGTACAATATTTTAAGATTGAAATTTCAAGGTGGAACTAATTTTGAGAGGTAGCGTCACATTCTGAAAAACTGGTTTATACAATATATAGTTTTTCAAGGGTTACTATAGCCCATTGCTATAGTATATAAATCAGAGCACTCTATATTCAACAATATTTTAAACCAAGACTTTTTGTAGTTAATTAGGTCCCATATAAAAATGCTGAATACCAATATACTGTATACTCTGTTGTAATTATTTAAATTATACAAAACTCACAGAAAAAAGCAAACTCTATTTATGTTGTATGACCATAGAAATGGAAGAGCTGTTTCGTTTACTTCTGTTGAAAGAGTTGAAAGTTTCAAACAAAACGTCTACATGCCTGCAGATGTGCTTTCCTGTATCATATAACCTGTATTTGTTGTTGCTTTGTCAACTTAAAAATCTCCATATTTAATTAGTCAAGAAAAAAAATCAGGATTAAGGAACATTTTAGGCAGCAGTTGAACAACGGTGATGCATTTATTAATCACAGCAGCCATTCTTTAATATTTCTCCTGAGTGAACGCTTAATTTATTGCTGAATACTTTATTTCTTAAATGCGTTTTCTACAATCCCACATCTGGAAGCTTTCTCAAAATATAAGTCTCCTGAGCGTGCCTCGGATAAATAAAGGCAAAAATGGAATCTCCATTCTCTCATGGCAGTCTGTGTTTCAAAATTCACTTTGAATTTGAATGAAAAAATATTGAAACCTGCCTCTATTTTTTTAAAAATCAGAAATGTCAAAATGTATGTAGGTAGCCCTTGCTTAGCGATCACAATTTGAACCAGCAACTTGGTCATTAAGCAAAGTAAACCTCGACTGAGCTTATGATTTTACTTCAGTTTTCCTCTGCTTTACAGATCTACAAAGATCATAAATGCGAGGAGTGGTCATAAAAGTTACTTTTTCATCACTATGGAACTGCAAAAGGTAGCCGCTAAACAAGGACTACCTATAAAGTAATACTAAACAATTTCTCTTCATTAATGCACCATTCTTTTGTTAGAATTCACTGGCTCTGATAGCATAAAGCTGGGTATTATGGCAACACATACACTATGGTTGTGATTGATTCTCTAGTGACTGATTCTCAGTTTTGCTATGATCTCACCTGGAATATTAATAAACTGTCTCATTACTCTAGACATGAGAACCCAACCCTACAGACTACCCCATTCTAACTACAGAGAGTTCTTGGAAGGATAGAGGATAACATATAAATAAACATTACAACCAAGAGCGCTTGAATTATTACTTTCTCCCATATGTCTTACACCTTTTCCCATGTGTGAAAACTTTCTCTTGCTACATTGTTGTAAAATTCCCTTGGGTCTTCCATGGAGAGGTCAGTACATCCATATGACTGGGCTATCATGAGAACTCATGTCTTGCAACATCACAGATTGGATGCACAGAACAGAATGAGCTGTCCTGCGCGCGCGCACACACACACACACACACACAACACACACACACTGCTCGTTACAAGTACCAAAAGAAACTAGTTGTTTTCATTCATTGTCATTGAAATCTTCTCTCCCTTCAGGTTTGAATATTCAAGTGATATTTTTCCCTGTTTTCAGACAGTCTTGTACAACTGCCAGTTACACTTCTTTGTTCCCCATCGCTTTTGTTCTCTGTAGGCTAATAGGTACAGCCGCAGAAGCTAACAAACCATCTTGCAGATCACGAAGGAGATTCATGACATCTCTACCATCTGTGGCCAGGATGCAGTCAGATCCTCCCATTTATCCAAGTCGACAGAAACACATTTCAGAATGTGATGTGAAATCGGGAAGGTCAGTGGTTACAGCTTGGGAAAAAACTAGGCTCAAATCCTCCCACAACCATAACATTCAGTACTGTACTGTAGTGTCTTTAAACTAGTTTCTTTCTTACATCAAGGTCATTCATTGTGCTAAACCATCATTCATTCATTTGTTCAATTTCTATTGACCATCTCAGTCAATGACTGGGCTGCTTACAATTAAAAAAAATAGATTACAATTGAAAATACTAAAAACATTTAAAAACAAAACACTAAAAACATCCAGATTAAGTATATATAGGAGCAAGGTGCTTGGCCTTGGCAATACACCAAGAAATTGGGCCCTTAATATGGTTGGTGTGTTTGATTTTTTCTTAGCACATTGTAGAAATTACAGATAGTATGCTTTTTAAACTAAATTTTTATAACTTAACTCAGTGTCACCCTAGCCAATAGTGATTTATCAAACAAACCATAATGAATTAAATCATACTTTATATCAACTAGGTCATAGATTCAGACTGGTGGAGTTTTGCAAAAACAGGAGCAGCACAATTCTTGTGTGATGTCCTTGGAGGAGTGATGAGATTAAAATTAATATATTGATATAAATTGTGAAAATTATAGTGTAGCTTGAATTTCTACAAGCTGTTGCTATTCCATTTAATCTTTTATAAACATTTTGGGCACATAAGTGGTTGAAGATGTGGTGAATTGTGCCATACCTAATATTATCATTGGAGACATTGCCTGAGACAATATCCTAATTTCTATTTTGTTATGTTTACTCGTAAACATTTTTCTGAAATGGCATGAGCATGATTTTGAAGCTAATGAAAACATAATTTGCAGGAGGGGGAAGAGGAAGAAGAAGAGGAAATGGCAATGATGGAGGAGGAGGAGGAGGAGGGAAGAAGAAGAAGAAGAAGAAGAAGAAGAAGAAGAAGAAGAAGAAGAAGAGGAGGAGGAGGAGGAGGAGGAGGAGGAGGAGGAGGAGGAGGAGAAATTTACAGCACTCAGCGCAAGTAGCAGATTATTATGTTTTGTGAACTATTGTTGTAACTGTCAAGAGGCAATTGTCAATTCTCACTTAGGATCAAGAGACGACCAGTTCAGTTGAGAGTTTTTAATGTATTGACTTCGTTTGTTTTTAGTTATAACTATAAATAAGGCTGGAATTTGTGAAGAATTTTATTTTAATAGTAGACATAAATGGAGCTTGGAAAAATCTTATCAAATAAAATGAATGTTTACAACTTAGTTCTGATAAAAATAACCCATTTGGCTGATCATGTGAAAATATACTGCTACAAAAGAAAATTGACTTATTCTCTAAAGAGTTAGAGAATAACGCATCTCTGCTTATAATAATAAAACATACTAATTTCTGTGTTTCAAAAATATGTAAATGATTTGGCATCCGGTTGACAAAACAAGATTATTTTTTGCAAGAATTCTTTTTCTTTCTTGATCTCATGAAGTAACTAGGATATATAGAGCTTTTTCCTTCATGAGTTCAGATCTATATAAATGTTTATTAGGAAACTATGAATTTTTGGAATCTTCGCCAGCTATGTCATCAACCATGTTCTATAGTCATCCCTTTTAATTTTAATGATTTCCAGCTATATTATCTTAAATTAAGATTGCTTCCAACACACGGGTCCTAAAACGAATAAATCATTGCTTTTCTAAAGTATGTATCAGAATATGATGATCTTGGATAGAGATGTGCACATATGATTGGAATACATTGGGGAAGATCCAAGTAATCAGAACATTATTTTTTCAAAAATAAAGGTCAGCACATATTTGTTCAAGCATGATTAACCATTATGACACATGAAATATAAAACAAATCACGCTTATAATGCAGGGGAAAGAGCATAATTTGTTTTCCATTGTTTTTGTGAGTGGGGCAGGGGATATTTATTGGACATGGATACAGAGGATGCAACCTTAGGGGGCAGGATTAAGCATTCAGGTATTGAATTGGTATGTGGGAGTGACCTTGGAAAGAAGACAACCAAGGAAGAGTCAGATAAAAGGCAACATAGCCCACAGCAGGCATGTGGGTGAGGCAAGAGACTCAGAAGAGACCCTCCCTAGTTTCTTGGGCTGCAAAAGGTAACGGAGGGAAAGATATACTTTCAGTTTTGCACAATTCTGTTAATGTAACCTTATAATAAAGTAGAATTATCTCATCTGGCTATGTCTCCTGTCTGATTAAAAGAAATCAAATTATTAAAATGGCAGCTAAAAGCTTTTTTTCTTTATCTCAAAATTTACACATAAAGACTAGCAGTTATTAAAAATTACTCTGACAATATTTCAGTTAAATTATGGCAATATAAATCTACTTATCCAGACACAGCGAAAACTTAATAATATTCTGAAAGACAAGCCAGGTCAATCGTCAACAAAGCCCCCTTGATACGTGACTTAATCACAGAGGAGGGGGCTGACCTGGTGTGTGTTACCGAGACCTGGCTGGGGCAGGAGGGGGGAGTAGCTCTCTCCGAGATATGCCCAGCCGGTTTCTCGGTGCAGCACCATTCTCGACCCCAGGGAAGGGGGGGAGGAGTGGCAATAATAACGCGTGGAAATCTGCATCCTCGTAGGATCCCTGCCCCGGAGATTGTTGGGTGTGAGACGCTCCTTTTGAAGTTGGACTTAGGGGTACAGGTGGGCCTTTTCTTAACGTACCTGCCTCCCAGCTGCGTAAGCAAGGCCCTGCCTGAGCTGCTCGAGGCAGTAGCCGGCTTGGCAGTTGAGTTCCCCAGGCTTATGGTGCTGGGGGACTTCAACTTGCCATCTGCTGGCGAAACCTCTGGGGCGGCCCAGGAGTTCATGGATTCCATGACAACCATGGACCTGTCCCAAGTAATCCAGGGTCCGACTCATGAGGGTGGTCACACGCTCGACCTAGTGTTTCTTTCGGGGCAGTGGAGAGATGATCTGAAGATAAGGGACTTAGTCATCACCCCACTGTCATGGTCAGATCATTTCCTACTGAGGCTGGATTTCGCAGCCCCATTCCTCCCCCGCAGGGAGGTGGGACCGACTAAGTGGTTCCGCCCCAGGCGCCTAATGGAACCGGAAGGATTCCAGAGGGAACTTGGGGAAATACCTGAAACCCTGGTACACAATTCGGCTGACTCCCTGGTGGCTGCTTGGAACACCGCAGCATCAGGGGCTCTAGACCGAATTGCGCCTAAGCGACCTCTCTATGGCAGTGGATTCCGGAAAGCTCCCTGGTTTACCGAGGAGCTCCGGGAGATGAAACGCCAGAAGAGACGTCTGGAGCGCCGCTGGAGGGCCAGAAAAACCGAGTCTGATCGAACACTATTAAGAATTTACATCAGATCTTATTTAGTGGCGATAAGGGCGGCAAAACGATCCTATTTTTCCGCTCTTATTGCGTCCGCAGATTCTCGCCCAGCCGCCTTGTTTAGGGTGACTCGCTCCCTCCTTGCAAAAGGGGGGAGCGAGGAACACTTACAAGGCAGAGCTGAGGAATTCGCTGAGTTTCTGTCGGATAAAGTCGCTCAGATTCGGTCAAATCTGGACTCCGGCTGGGCAGAGTCCATTGAGTTGACAGGGGCTAGTCTTAGTCCATCATTATGGGAAGAGTTTGGGCCTGTTTCTCCCGAGGATGTGGACAGGGCTGTGGGAGCGATGGGTACCTCCACCTGTTTATTGGACCCGTGCCCCTCCTGGCTGGTTTCGGCTAGCAGAGAGGTAGCACGCGGCTGGATCCAGGCGGTGGTCACCGCTTCTTTGAGAGAGGGATCCGTACCGCAGTCGTTAAAAGCTGCGGTGGTGCGACCCCTCCTGAAGAAGCCTTCCCTGGATCCAGCTGACTTGAAGAACTATCGTCCGGTCTCCAACTTACCTTTTTTAGGGAAAGTTGTGGAGAAGGTGGTGGTTACTCAACTTCTGCAGCTCCTGGATGAAACAGATCATCTAGACCCTTACCAGTCGGGTTTCAGGCGCGGCTACAGTACAGAAACTGCCTTGGTCGCTCTGATGGATGATCTCTGGCGGGCCCGGGATGGGGGAAATTCCTCCATCCTGGTGCTACTTGACCTCTCAGCGGCTTTCGATACCATCGACCATGGTATCCTTCTGCATCGTCTCAGCGAGTTGGGAGTGGGAGGCACCGTTCTGCGGTGGTTCTCCTCTTATCTCGCTGATAGGATGCAGTCGGTGCTGGCAGGGGGGCAGAGATCGTCCCCTAGGCCCCTATTATGTGGGGTGCCTCAGGGGTCGGTTCTCTCGCCCATCCTGTTCAACATCTACATGAAACCGCTGGGGGAGATCATTCGCAGACATGGGGTGTGTTTCCATCAGTACGCTGATGACACCCAGCTGTACATCACCACCCCGTCTGACTTCAGTGAGGCAGTTGATGTAATGTGCCGGTGCCTGGACGACGTCAGGATCTGGATGGGGAGGAACAGACTCAGACTTAATCCCGATAAGACTGAGTGGCTGTGGATATTGCCTCCTAAGGACTACGACAACTGTCCCTCCGTGGTCCTTGAGGGAGCGAAACTGACTCCCTCGGACCAGGTCCGCAACTTGGGGGTCCTTCTAGATCCACAGCTAAAATTGGACCATCATCTTTCAGCTGTGGCTAGAGGGGCCTTTGCACAGGTTCGCCTGGTGCACCAGTTGCGGCCATATTTGGAGAAGGAGGCTCTACTCACGGTCACTCATGCCCTTGTCACCTCTCGCTTGGACTACTGCAATGCGCTCTACATGGGGCTACCCTTGAAGAGTATCCGGAGACTTCAGTTGGTGCAAAATGCGGCTGCGCGTGCTGTGGTGGGTGTGCCAAGGTACACCCACGTGACATCGATACTCCGCCAGCTGCATTGGTTGCCCATCGGTCTCCGGGTCCAATTCAAGGTGTTGATCACCATCTTTAAAGCCCTTCATGGCTTGGGACCAGGTTATCTACGGGACCGCATTCTGCCTCATACTTCCCTTCGACCGGTTAGGGCCCACAGAGTGGGCCTCCTCCAGGTCCCGTCGGCCAAACAATGCCGGCTGGCGGGCCCAAGGGGGAGAGCCTTCTCTGTGGCTGGCCCTGTGCTCTGGAACCAACTTCCACCAGAGACCCGAACTATCCCCACTCTGCTGGCCTTCCGGAAAGCTGTTAAGACATGGCTTTTCCTGCAGGCGGGGGGTAGAGCTTAATTCATTCGAGCCCACCCCCCAAGTATGTATGATGTTGAATGGTTGGTGATGATTCTTTTTATAGTGTGTTTTAATTTTTATATTTGCTTTTAATTAACTTTTTAGATTTTGGTTATTCTTGTATTTTCTCACTGTTGTACGCCGCCCTGAGTCCTTAGGGAGTTGGGCGGCATATAAGAATTCCAAAATAAATAAATAAATAAATAAATTTGTTATGACATGATGCCACCATCAAGATTATGGTGAATCTGTGCTTTTTGCATTACTTCCAGGCTCAGCAGAGTCCTCAAAGACCACAGGAGGGTTACCAACAGATGAAGAAATTTCATAGAATGTGTGAATAAAAAATGGTGATGCCACAAAAAACATATAGTGCAGAAGCTGCGTTAGCCTTAGCCCCTCCCTTTATAACTTTCATAAATTCCTATTCAGGTGGCTCAAGAGGTCCTTGGATTGAATTCTGTTCCTGGGGGAAACTTCCATGCAGTTTTCTTGGCCAGCCCTACAGGAGTGCGTTGCCATTGCTTTCTTCCAGGAGGTTTGATCAATTCCCCAAACTAGCCTATTCCACTGGAATTCCCTGGAGGTTTCCCATCTGAATACTCAGCAGGTCCAATCCTGATAACCTTCCAAGCAAAGCAAGATTGACCATCTGCTGCCATCTGCTGACCCCTGAGAGATGACACCATGAAAGCAATGAGCAAGTGAAGGCAACGGAGGCCGTGGACCCGCCTGTCCGAACACTCCCAAGTTTACCGTACTGATGGCTGGTTATTGTTCTGCTGGATCCAAGCAGTGTTGCCTGCTCAGCTAATCCCCGTTGCTAAATGAGGCCATCCTCTCTTGAGTTGATAATGGGCAGGAGGGGCAGTTGAGCTGCATCGGTGAGAGAGACGATAGCCTCCCACGCAGACACTCTCTCCGGTCCCCAAAAGCCCTTTCTTTCTATTAACCCAGGGATCTATACACATGTCAGAGAGAGAAAGAAGCCTCCTTTTCACTATTCTAATCCTCTTCCTCCTAATTAGAGCCTTCAACCCCCTCCTCAAGTATGTTTTTCTTTCTATTAGGGAAACAGTTACCAACTGAGGCAGGAAAACACCCGCCTACCGCTTTATCTCCCGGCTTGTTTGCTTCCAATTCATTCCTGGGGCCTCGCTGGCTTGGGAAACATTTCTAGTTCGTTCCTTCTAAAGAAAAATAGCTGCTAATCAGGGGCATGAGTAGTTTTGGGCCCATTTTGCTCACCTGCTTCTGAAGAAGGAGCTCAGCAGGCATTTGGGTGGAAAACATTACAACCCTAATAATAATTTAAATCGTTAACCTAAAAAGTATATTAGAAGTGAATTTAATCACAATACTAATATAAGTACTCTCTTGGGCCTTCATCTATACCCAAAGAAGGGACTGGAAGCTGTATTTCAATGCCTCATTATTATGAAAGTTACTTTGACTCTCCTAACTTTTTCATAGGGTAATAGTAAGAAGGAAAGAAGATTTAGAGAAAATTAAAAGATAGGATGCTGTAATCAAAGACAAGGACAAGGCAAAACACATTATTATAGCTACTATTATTTCTCTTGCGAACATTATAATTACTCATTGTAGCCTCCAGAGGGAATAACTCAAATTTGCTCTGGGTGTGTGTATACTTCCTAGAGGCTGAAGACATATGTACCTTTGAGGGCGTGCACAAATGTGCAGACATGTTCTTGGGATCACACCGTGGGTGGCTTTCTAATGGGAGAGGAAGACCACGTCACCTTCCCCACCCCTCCCCTCTCACCCAGCATTTGACTTCAGAGCTGCTTACCCCCATGACTGAACAGAACTGGAAGTCTTAGCAAAGCCAGACTCATTAGGGTGTCTCACCCACAGACCAGCTGACTTCCTCACACTGCTCCAGTCTACCAGATGGCTATCATGGGAATACCTCATGCTGGCCACTGTCTCTGTGTGTGGGTGGGTGGGTGGGTGTGCATGCTTGCGTGGGGGGAAGGGGAATTTAAGGAGGAAAAATCAAATCCAAAGATGTTCATAATTACCATCTTTCGCAGAACAGCTAAATGACTGTACAGGCAGCAGGGTGGGGAGAGTTTTTTTAAAAATACATCTTGAACATGGTGAGTCATTCAGCTGGTGGGTAGCCACCTTTGCTGCAGCAGCCTTATTGAAGCTTTCAATCAATCACTGATCATCGGCTGACATGCCTGATTGTGGCAAGTAGCACAGTGAAATACTGGGCTTCTATCTTGCCTGGAGATGGAAAAACAATAGTTTTCTCACCGTTGTTGAGTGAGATTCCATGCTGAATATGTGTTTGTCTCTGTGTGAGGGAAAAGGAGGAGGGTGTTCACTGTGCCACATTTCTCAGCTAGATCCAGAACAGAATGCTGTCACAACATGAAAGAAACATAATCATGGTTTGTATAAATCTTGCCAGTCTTGGCAAGATCTGTGGATCATTTAATGGCTAGATCCCACCCTTACCTCGTTGTTTGCCAAAAAGATTATTGGATTTACTTGAAAAACATAATTAACACCAAGCATGGCTTGAGGAGAAAGAGAAAAGCAAGTAGGAATTTCAAGCATACTTATTTAGAAGTAAATTCTAATGAGCTATGTGGGTTGTACTTCCAAGGATTAGCATTGAAAAGAAAGAGAAAGACTGAAATAAAAAGAAGAAATTCTCCAAATTCCACTTCTGTAAAAAGGTTACAAACAAGACAGAATCCTTTCTATCAAAAATATCACTGAGTACTGCTTATCTATCCTGAAGACATAGACATTAAGTTCTAAATGAACTAAGGTAGGTTTCATGTTATGATTAATGTCCTTTGGAAATCCCTTCTCCGCAGTATGAACAAAAATGAAATTTAATGGCCAAAGTTAGATAAACTTCCTCGGGGTTCAGGGAATAAAAGAGACTCTTCCATTACGTATTCATGCAGCTTCTTAGATCAATAGATACCATACCACATTTTAACAATTCACTATATAAAAAAAGCTATCAAGTCTCACAAATTTAGTTATCTTTTTCACGTGCCATGATATTTAGAGATTATACTAACATAGGTCGTCCTCAACTTACAACTACAATTGAGCTCAAAATTTATGTTGCTAAGCAAGAAGAGAGTTTAAGAGAGTTTTGCCCCGTTTTATGACTTTTCTTGCCCCATTTGTTAAGTTGAATCATTGCAGTTGTTAAATTAGTAACACGGTTGTTAAGTGAATCTGGTTCCCCCCCCCCATTGACTTTTCTTGTCAGAAGGTTGCAAAATGTGATCACATGACCCAGGACACTGCAACTGTCGTAAATGTGAGTCACTTATCAAGCATCTGAATGTAAATCACGTGACCATGGGAATGCTGCAATGGTCATAAGTGTGAAAAATGGCCATAAGTCACTTTTTTCAGTACCATCGTAACTTTGAACGGTCAGTAAGTGAACTGTTGTAAGTTGAGGGCTACCTGTACAATTTTGGATTTATCCCTTATTTAACAAACCCCCACCTCATATGCTAGCTTGCTTTCAGTAGACAAAATTAAAGCAGATTTCCCCAACCTATTGTCCAAAGGACCGAGGACTAGGACTTCTATCCCAATCCCACTGGAAGGTATCATGGAAGGAGGGGAGAATGAATCTGGGACTAGCCCAAATCACAGAATCAAACAATGGAGGAAGTATTAAAAGTCTTTTTGTCAGGCAGAATATTGAATTTGGAGTAGTTTTGGTAAGACTATTATTCAACCTTGTGGGAAGCAGCATCTCTCTCCAAGCATAGTTTGGCCGCTCCTTCTGGTAATTAGACAAGGTGGTGTGGACAAGGAATCAATGCCTTAAGAAGCCTTAAGAATCAAGGCCTTAAGAATTCTGTGATGAGAGTCCAAGACTAACGTTAAATGGGGACAGGAAGGAGGGAGGAGAAATATGTACCCTACCTTTATAATCTTACAGGTACTGGTATCTAAGAAATATAATAAGAAAGAAAGGATGACTGTGACCACAACTATAAGCATTCTAATTCAGATGTTCAAAATAACGAGTACAGGATTTTAGATCTTTACGCAAGGGTCACCAACCTTAGCAACTTTAAGACTTGTGGACTTCAACTCTCAGAGTGCCTCAGCCAGCTCTGAGAGTTGAAGTCCACAAGTCTTAAAGTTGTCAAGGTTGGAGACCCCTGCGCATTTCCAGAGGCTTTTATGGGAGGGGGTTTCCAGGTATCATCTATCTTCCATCTTTTTTTTAACTGCTGTAAAGCTGTTGAAGAGGGAAATTAATCTAGTAGGCACAACTACTGGCAGATTGGCAGAAGGAGCTGTCCATCCTGAGCCCTCTCGTAAAAAGGCACCTAATGTTTCTCTCTTAAGCTGTCTGAACACAGATCCCACCCTCTTTCAGTAAATACGAGAAATCAGAATGCACCTACCTCTGGGATTTCCCCTACACTTGCATTGGTGTGCTACAGTTGAGCAGGATCATAAACAACATTCCTAACCCAGACCTCCCCGGTGTTCCTCTGCTAGGTCTCCCTGCTTCTTGAGGATAGCCTCTCCCTTACCCACTTCGGATCTTTCCAGGCAATCCTTAAATTCAGCCATCTGCTTCATCTTTACAGGGAATGGGGAAGGGCTGCTGCCTCCCTGTGTGGCCCTAGCACGGGGAAAAATTGCTTTAAGATGGCTACAAAATCAATTGACAATTTGTTCTTTGGAAATAGTAGTTAACCAGTCCCAACCATCTGGGGCGGCTGTACTAAGTGCTGTACTAAGGCCAGTGGCTTACCATAGACCCCTCTTTGCCCATATGGTTCATTTGCCCTAGAACAAAAGAGCAGCAATCGCAGCTGCAAAACAAGAAAGCACCAGTGCACTTTCCGGAATGTAAATAAGGTCTGGCATTTGATTACTGATTCGATCTGCACTCAAGGATATGTTTACAAATCATGTTTTTAAAAATTCACTGGATGCGTACAGGATGATGGCAGCTGTCACACTTTCCCAAGCCATTCTGAGGATAAATATAAATATTTGTAATTGCAATATAAATATACATAAGAGCAAGCTGGTACAAAAAACTACGGTAGATAAATGACCATAAGGAAAATTCAGGATGAAGTGATATTGGGAAAAAACCACAATGATAAAAATAGAGTTGGGGTTATTATTCTTTCTTCTATTTCCAATTAGAGAACAGTAACTCTTTTCTATTTTGGCTTCTTCAGAGGCAAAATGTTTCCCTCCCCCCACTTTCTTCTAGTAAAAAAATAGAGTATTAGAAAGTAGCATGCATTTACTGAAGATAAGTGAAAGAAAAATAAATCCCTGAAGAAGGCAAAATAACTTTGGAGATGTGTTGGGTAGATTATATTAACAAGTTTCCTTGTTAATCATCATTTCCTCATTTTTCACTTTCTTTTGCTTTTACCTTTTAAAATACACAATCTTACTTTCTAACATCAAGTTAACTATAGTTCAGCAGGATCATGCTGATTGGAATTCTGGCTGATATATGCAATCTCAAATGAAATGGAAGTTAGCACATTGAAGATGATCATTTTAGAGATATTTCCATGAAGAAGTTTAAGAAATTACACAGCAGTCAACATGAGGAACATTCACCTACCGTATTTTTCGGAGTATAAGATGCACTCCCCACCCCAAAAGAGGTGGAAATGTTGGTGCATCTTATACACCGAATACAGCCATTTTTGGCCTCCCGAAACCCCGCCCCACACATCCCGTTTTTGCCAAAAACAGGCTCATTTTTCACAAAAAAGGGCGCGCAGAGGATTTGGAAGGCCCGCGGAGTGTTCTTGGGGACCGGGGAGGGCAAAAACTTTTTTTTCCTGTTTACCTGTTCGAAAGCTTGGTGCTTCTTATACTCTGGTGCATCTTATAGTCCGAAAAATACGGTAATTCTTTATTGTTATTATTACTTAATATTCTTCAACTTTATCCGTGGAGTTTCAGCAGCAACTGTCACAGAAAAAGAGCTTAATTAATCCCGTTTCTTTGTATTATGGATTGGAGAAGATGCCATCTTTGTCTCAGATAATGAACGGTCTCAGGCCAATTGTAGCTGGCTGTTGCAAGCAAGTCTTTCTCTCAGTCTGGCCTCTGCTCTTTGCAGAGAATCTGGGTAGATAAGGTGAGGGGAAAGAAGCATGCCAGGTGGCTTAAGATTGTGGAGGAGGAGGACAAGTATTTAACACAGGCAAAGCATCAGCCATCTCTCCCCTGATCTATAGCAGCCAGGTGCACTTGCTAAACAGATGCATGGAGCTTGAGGGCAATATTTTCCCCTTCATCTGCTGCCTTCTTCTGTAAATCAGTAAGGTCTGTAATGAGGTTAGAAACACATTTGGTGGACCACAAAACCTCCAGAGGACCAGAAGGCCTGCACAAATCGGGTCTCCGATTGTGTAGAAATAGCCTCTCTTTCCCTGTTAACATAGAGAGGTGGAGGGGAAAAGCAGAAACAGGCATCATTCCCCCCATGCATATCTGTGACATATCCCAGAAGAGAGTTAATGTCATACCCCTGATGAGGCTAAAAGAAAAATATGCAGCCTTGATTACAAAGCCTTCAGTACAGAGGAATCAGAAACAATTCTGTGTGGCTTTTGCCAGGGTGGATCAATGATTATATTCCATGGCCAGGCAGCACCACCTGCAGGTAGCATGTTTTCTATGCTTGCATGTACAACTACAATAGTTGTCTGCTTAAAAATCCATAGGGCGACTTATCAAATAGCCAGGAATTTATCTTATGGTAGTTTGGAACTACTGCAGAGATTCTGAACTACTAGTTGCTGTTAGGGTCAATATGCAGTCACAACCAGGAAAGAGTGTTCAAGAAAGCCAAATTGGCATTTTCCTTACTTTTTCAGTTTGATCCAACCAAACTGCAGGAAGAAACTAATTAAAGAGCTGAGGAAGATCATGGTCCATCAGCAATTACGGTCACTTTGGAATACTTGTTTGCTTCCTTGTGTATTGTAGGGAAGATACTGTTTTACAAAGTATGAAATCCTAGGGAAATTTGCCAGCTTGATCTGGCAATAGAAAAGCGGAAAGCAGGTGGCACAAGAAGGCACAATTTTAAGGTACAAGAATATTGTATAAAGAAAAAAATT
>JALIGW010000003.1:52462995-52482995 GCA_023053685.1 Diadophis punctatus similis
GTTGGACTAGAATACCTCCAAGGTTTCTTCCAACTTGTTATACAGTTTTTATGGAATGAAAGATTGAAAATAAGCAAAATTGATATTGGTAGTTGGTGTGTTGGGCTTCCTATAGGTAGTTCTAGAGAAATAAGGCAGGGGTCTTCTTTATAGTATCAGATCATCTTTCCCCCACCTTTGTCTTTTTAGTATTTGGATCCTGACTTTTACTCATTAACTCAGAGACAAAATTATAATAAACTAGAATGTGTAGCCCTTGTCTACAACAACCTGCCACAGCCAACTTCAGGGGTGGGTTCCTCCCGGTTTGGACTAGATCGCCCGAACTGTTAGTGACCCGCTGGTGATGCAACAATGGTGTCACAGATCCGGTTCGGTTGGTGCCGGTCCGTGGGCGCTGCCATCTTTTTTTGGGAATTTTTGGTGAATTTTTCCGTGTTTGGATGGCTTCTCCTCTTCCGCGGCTTGAAAAAGAGCCCCCCCGCCCGCCCCTGGGTTAATACTGACCTTTATTTCTTCACCCGAAGCATAGCTGATCAGCTCCTCAGCTGTGTTTCGGGCTGAATCCTGCTACTGAGCATGCGCAGAAGTGAAATTGCACGGGGGAACATGCACGCACGCTTGAGCGGAGTGAACCAGTGGCAAAGGTAAGTGGAACCCACCCCTGGCCAACTTCTTGCGACCAACTCATCACGGCCCATTTGCCACGGGACAACTCGCCATGGCCCACTCACTGCAGGACAAGGGTTACACTAATATCAAAGAAATAGTGGAATAGAATCATTAAAGAAAGGATGCCAAAAAAGGGATGAAATGAAATGTAAATGGCAAAAATTAAAATAATGCTTTAATTATTTTAAATAACGAAATTGAATTGTTCAATTGTCCTGCAGCATTGTCCGTGGTGAATTGTCCCATTCTGGCCCTTGTAATATGCACAAGTTTGCCAAATCTGGCATCGTCCAGATATATTAGGATCACAACCTGGGGATTCTGGGAATTGCACTTTTAACATGCTTAGGAGGTGGCAAAATTGGAGAGGTGGCATCTATAGAAGGATTGCAACCAGTGTTAATAACAGTAATTCAATTTAAGATTTTTTTAAAAAAATCACCAACACATAGCCACACCTCCCCCAGCTAAGGAATGCAGCCATGCCACTGTTTCACAGCATTTTGAAGGAATGTTTTGCATGGAACAAGAAGTGAAACACAAAGTCAAATATGTATACATTCATTTTTTTTAATGTCAAGTATTCTTACTGCTACAGAAGATTCGCCTATTATGAAAAATGACCAAAATCGGTAGGTATAATAATAATTCCACAGAGAGGGAAGGCTTTCTCCAGGAACAGGACCAGAGGTGGTATTCAGCAGGTTCTGACCAGTTCTGGAGAACCGGTAGTGGAAACTTTGAGTAGTTCGGGGAATCGGTAAATACCACCTCTGACTGGCCCCGCCCCAATCTATTCTCTGCCTCCCGAGTCCCAGCTGATCGGGAAGAAATGGGGATTTTGCAGTAACCTTCCCCTGGAGTGGGGTGGGAATGTAGATTCTACAGTATCCTTCCCCTGCCATGCCCACCAAGCCACGCCCACCAAGCCACACCACACCCACTAAGCCACACCCACAGAACCGGTAGTAAAAAAAATTGAACCCCACCACTGAACAGGACATATCAATCTTTAAACAGCATTTTATGCAGAATAAACAAAAAGCATCACAGGTTTGCAAGAGGCATCTTTAACTCTTCAAGACAATCGGAGGATTTTACTTAACATTCTGAAAATTCTGCTTTTTCATAATATTTTTACAGGGTTTTTTGGGGAGTGGAGTTCTATACATATGCTCCTTTGGTTGATAGTCACAGTACATTTTCAAAGTTCCCAAGACATGGGTGGTCAAGGAACTCTTTAACATGGGAAAGAGTTTTATCTATGTTGCAACCTGCAGTGTCCCTCAAACTTGAAGATATGGAGATGAATTAAATTTCACTTGAGGTCTGAGAATAAGTAAAATGGGGTATGGAATTTAATTAATGGAGAGAGAAGAATTTAGGAGTGGGAGCAACAAGAGCAGGAAGATGGAAAATAACTTATGAAACGTAACCTCAGTTCTAGGGTGGGGAAAGGAATGTAGGCAACTGGTGGTATTCTTCCTCACTGGAAGATTAATGAATCCACAACACAAAATATGGTTGCCAAGGGATACGGCAGCAATTTCAACCTTTATTTATCCAGGTCAAATTTCTTAAATAGATCCTTTTGATTATTTCTGGCATCAGAGATACTGAATATTCCCCCAGCTTTCCTCTTCTGTTGTGGAAAAAAAAAACCTTAAAATTGAGATTTTCAAAAGTGAGAATAGAAGAAAAAATGCACAAGGCAGGTTTTTGAATACTGAAGAGTACTGGACAAATTTTATCTTCAGTGTAATTACTAGCAAATGCCTCAATGCAGAACCACAAGAAATAATGAGCCTTCTTATAGAGCAGTAATGGCTAACCTTTTTAGCGCTGTGTTGAAAGCGCACGTGCACCCATAATGCAATGTGTGCCCCCGCATGCCCCACCCCATGCATGCGCCCCCACCCCTGCACGATCCCCCGCGTGCTTCCCACCCTCCGCACATGCGTGACAGAGACCCGAAAACCAGCTGCCTGGCAGGATGCATGCGCGCATGCACGACAGAGCTGAGCTGGGGCGACAGCTCGCGTGCCCACAGAGAGGGCTCTGCGTGCCATCTGTGGCACATGTGCCATAGGTTTGCCATCACGGTTATAGACTTTTTTCCCCCTTCCTGGGAAAATCATCATAAATCCATAACAAACAGCAAAAATAGTAAGTAAGTCAGTAGTGGGTTCTGAATTAGTTTGCTACTGGTTCACGCACATGCGCAGAAGCGTCCCGAGCGAGTGGACAGAGCCTCCCACTGCTGCCGCTACTGGTTCTAAGAACCGGTCTGAACCGGGAGCAACCCACCGCTGAAGTAAGTGTCAGTGTCAACTCTTTGGAATCACATAGAATATACTTTCTTCATAATGATTTGTGTTTAACCTGGTCTTTTAGGTCTCCCAATAGGGCACCCATTTTCTAAAACCACATGGAGAGAAAAGTAAAAATACTGGCATCTTTTTGTCATTAAATGTAAATGTTACAGAATTAGTATTTAAAAAAATTAGCAAATACTTCTTAGGCATCTCATTTACTTTTGGATTCATTTGCCAAACATAAAAACTAAGAAATGTCTACTCAGAGAAAAATTACTTAAATCTTTATACAAATCCTTCCAAATTTTTTTCAAGATCTCTTTTGTGGCATTTCTTGCTAGCATTTATAGGAGGAACAAATGTAGGAATATTCATGTAGCCTGTTAAACTGGTTTGACTTGAGGAAAGCTGGCTCTGCAGCCAAGAATTTTGTTCTGGTTTACTTAATAGGTTGTAATCCAGCAAGTGAGTTATGGTTTTTTTTTTAATGCAAATAACTATCTACTTAAAAAATGTGCAGCCTTGCACAGCTTCAGGGGGGGGGGGGAAATCCAATAAAAAAAATCCACATCCAGTAAACGGAACTGTTCCCAGTATTACAGATCTGTGCCCAAAAGTAAATCTAAACCATGGATCTCTTGTGGGGAAAAAAAGCTATGCATATTCAGAAGGATTTACATTTGATGTATTACTGCTGACATTTCATGAGACTGCACATTTGCTGTAATGTGGGGCATGCAGGACAGATCAAAAAAGCCATGTGCCCCCTCAGAATGTCCTATGCATGACACACATACAAAAGAAGTGGGGCATTGATGACATGGATGTGATTACCATATTGAAGGATTTTTTAAAAATACTCTTCCTTGTGCACACTTTTGCGTAATGGCCTCAAAGTAGACACAGTGTGCAACAAACAGAAAGACAGAACTACAGTATCTTTCTTCATATTCAGTTATTTCTCCTTAAAAAGAAATACATTTGGATCTTAATTCCAGCTTTCTCAGCCATATCACTTCTCTCCTTCGTTTGCCCTTCTTTAAAAAATGAAAAGAAAGAAAGAAAGCTAAGCTAGTATGAAACTGGTGGTACAATCCTTCATATGCCTATTTGGATGTCCCACTAACTTTAATTGGAATTATTTCTAGCAAGTAGTAATGCTTTTCTTTTCTTTTTTAAAAAGAACGGCATTGCAATCTGATATATGGAGAAGGTCTAAGAAACCTAGGAAGGTTTAAGATTTAAAAGAAATAAATGTTTCCTTTTTTGAGTGATAGAACAAGTGGTGGGTGAAATCATCAAAGAAAGCTGGAAACTTGACCATTGGTGATTGGAATGAGGGGTGGTGAAAATAAAATTTAAAGTGGATTTGCATGAAGTGGATTGAGATTAACAGCCACAAGTACACTGGCTGTTTCCAAGTTCTTGCAGAGACAAGTGAGATGTCCAGAAAGGCTAACAGAAGAAAGAACATAAGCATTTGCAACAAAGCAAGGACTAAAAAAATATTCTAGTTGCCCAATTATCCTGAGGATTACATAGATGTTCTCTCTCTCTCTCTCTCTCTCTCTCTCTCTCTCTCTCTCTCTCTCTCTCTCTCTCTCTCTCTCTCTCTCTCTCTCTGTGTGTGTGTGTGTGTGTGTGTGTGTGTGTGTGAGTGAGTGTGAGTATGTGTGTGTATCCCTCAAACAGCCAACATGACCTTGTTTTTTTAAGATTCTTTTTATACATTCAGACTTGAAATATTGGTATGCCATCCCTTAAATCAGGAGTCCCCAAACGTGGCAACTTTAAGACTTGTGGACTTCTTCAACTCCCAGAATTCTCCAGCCAGCACAGCCAGCACAGCACAAGTCTTAAAATTGCCACGTTTGAAGACCTCTGCCTTAGACGATAAGAGTGTGTATGCAGTGGAATAGTTACTATAGATTTGAGCACAGAGAAGCAAGTCTGTTAATCAGAAATAATATCACAGTTATATCTTAGAAATGAAAGAGGCCTAAAGTTCATGGTAGGGTTTTTTTATTGTTGGGTCTGCTGCATAGGTCTTTCCTTTGTCATCAGCAATATCTAGTCTTTGAAAACATACCTAGACCAGATCACAAAAGAAAACCAAATTTCATAGCATCTGGGTGGGATTCTTTCTTTCTTTCTTTCTTTCTTTCTTTCTTTCTTTCTTTCTTTCTTTCTTTCTTTCTTTCTTTCTTTCTTTCTTTCTTTATTCCTATTTTCTATGGATGGATGGATGCTGTAACATTTGGTGGAATATAGAATGGAACAGGTGGATCATCTTATATTGCTAAAGTGACATGTTGTATAGTACATCGGAATGTTGTGATGGCTAAGTCAACAATTGTCACTTGAAAGATTCTTCTACAGGGTTACTTTTCTGGAAGTTCTTCATTCATTAGACAGGCTTCTTATCTGTCAGTTGTCTGGACATGACAGCATCTGGGTGGGCTTAAGAATCACCACCCACTTCCTTCTCCTGTCTTTTCCATTAGATCCAGGGAACACAGTCTTAGCAGCTTTTTCGGATTCTGAACGGTGAAAAACAATCTCACACCATGGCTCTAGAGAAAATTAAGGAGCTCTTTCCAGAGGCTGAGGTTGACAGGCGCCTTGTCTCAGGCTTGCTTTGTGGCTCAGCTGCTACCATTCTGATGTTCAAATGGATGAACCAGATACGGGTCCAGAAGAAACTTGATGAATTCAAGACCAAGCGAGAACGTGGGTTTCAGCGAATGGAGAAGGCAGCAAAGCAGTTTAAACAGCAGGTATTATGTCATTTGATTTAAAAAAAAACAGATGTCCTTCTTTTTCCTAATTTTAGAAAATGACTGAGACAGATTTACATGCAAAAATATTTCACTGATTCATGATCTCTGCATTATGGTTTCTGTCTTGCTTAAGCAAATACGAACATGTATTTTATACCATATAGTATAGTATAGTGGTGATATGGTATCTTGCTTGCCAAGATCTATTTCATATTTAAGGTAGTTATTTTCATCTTTGAAAGTAATGGTTTGCTGCAAATTTTGTACAGTGCTAGAGTTAATTTCTTTTCCATATCTTTTGGCTAAGGTTCCTATTGCTCTGTGTTTCCTATTTAACATTAGGAGCCTCTTAATGTTCACACATACTTTGTTGTCATGAGGGAGGCTGGAGAAGGCATAAGATTTCTTTTGCCTTCTCTTCTGGCATTTAAGCTGCCTTCTTAACGCAGCTGTCTCTGCCCACTTTTTTTAGCAGGATGGTAACAAATCATCCACCATAAAACCAGTGGATATTTGACCTTAACATTTGCCTAGTGACTGTGACACATGTCAGGATTATGCTGAGGTCAGTATGTCTAGGTACAAAGAGCAAACCTCTTGTCTTTCTTCTTGCACAAAAGTGTGTGTGTGTGTGTGTGTGTGTGTGTGTGAGAGAGAGAGAGAGAGAGAGAGAGAGGGAGGGGAGAGAGAGAGAGAGAGAGAGAGAGAGGGAGGGGAGAGAGAGAGAGAGAGAGAGAGAGAGAGAGAGAGAGAGAGAGAGAGAGAGAGAGAGAGAGAGAGAGAGAGAGAGAGAGAGAGAGAATAGAATTCTTTATTGGCCAAGTGTGATTGGACACACAAGGAATTTGTCTTTGGTGCATATGCTTTCAGTCAGTGTACATAAAAAGACAAGATACATTCGTCAATTACAATATAGAACTCAAGAAGAACTATCCCTGGTTTGGAAAGAACTCTTGCTCCCTTCATTATGTTTCAGTATAAACAGGAATTTTCTATATCAAGATATTTATATCATGCAGAGCTACTGCTGGTTGTTGGGGGCAAAATCCTAATTGGAGACTCTGAAATCGGAACTTGATAAGATTACGTGCAGCATGGATAGAAAACATAAAATGAAAGTCTAACAATGAGAGACAAGACGTTTTTTATTTTAATAAAAGTGAGATTATGTGGGCTGCATCTTAACTGGTTACAGAAAATAAGGTTTGGTGCAGCATTGTGGATTCCAATGCTATGTATTGCCAATGAATCCCAGTTGGTGTAATGGTATGTGAGAATAGCCTTGGGAGATGGAAGGAAGAGTCACAAACTAGACAATGGTTTCTTGAATTGTAAAGGCAAGGGGGAAGGAACATACTTTTACATTTGCAAGTATGCTTGCAAGATTATGTTAATATAACCTTATAATACACTTGGAGCTGGTACTTCTAGGTTTGCTTCATGCTTGGACTACCTCATAAGGCTGACAACAATCTTGCAAGTCTGAAAATAACAGAATAACAGAGACCTTAGAGGTTTTCTAGTTCAACCCCCTGCTCAAGCAGGAAACTCTATACCATTTCAGACAAATGATTATCCAATCTCTTCTTAAAAATCTCCATTGTTGGAGCACATTGTCATTGCACAGCCCATTGCACATTGGAGCAAATTGCCATCACAATTCAAGAAACTTGGACTTCTGTCTCCCGAGGTCATTCCAACATACCATTACAATTGGGGAACTACTGAATATAGCATGTTGAAAGCACGCTTTCTTGTGAACAGATCATTTGCTTACCTGCCATCTTTAGGTGGGAGAACAATAACTTTCAACTTAGATTTGTGAGATCATCTCTTATCTTGGCTCCTGCCCAGGGACCCTATTCCTAGCTCCTAGCATCCTTTCCATCTGTCTATACCAGCGGTGAAATCTACTTACCTTCCCTACTGTGCACTGTCACGTGCACTTTTTCACCCTCTGTGCATGTGCAGAAGGCTTTGCGCATGCGCAGAGGGTGAAAAAAAGAAAATGGCGACATCCGGATGGGTGGGGGAGTCTTGCACTGCCACTACCGGTTCTCCGAACTACCAGCGGCCGCCGCTACCGGTATGCTCGAAGCGGGCCGAACTGGTAGCATTTCACCACTGGTCTATACTCAACATGGATTCACCCAAAGCCTTAAGTATCAACACTGATAACAACAGTGGAACAAAAGTACTGTCAGTGTTGTATGTATTATCATAAAATAGAAGAAATGGTTGAGTAGGGCAGCCATACACTGCACGAGAAATGAAAAAGGCAAACTGATTGGGGCTGTCTTTTAAATAGACTGGGAACAGCAATCGCATGAAATATATAAATACATTTCCCAACCTACCTTCTCTTGACCTCATTTTTTTGGCAGGAGAGGTAAAGTGCTGAAATCAGATATCTAATGGAGGCAAAACTGGATCATTGCCGTGCTGTGTCAAGATGAATAATTAGTTATGAAACAAAGCTGTTTAAAAACTCCTCTTTATGACAGTGTGTGTACGTAATTCATAGCAATAGCAATAGCACTTAGACTTATATACCGCTTTATAGTGCTTTACAGCCCTCTCTAAGCAGTTTACAGAGTCAGCATATTGCCCCCAACAATCTGGGTCCTCATTTTACCCACTTCGGAAGGATGGAAGGATGAGTCAACCTTGAGCCTGGTGAGATTTGAACTGCCAAATTGCAGGCAGCCGATAGTCAGCAGAAGTGGCCTGCAGTACAGCACTCTAGCCACTGCATCACCGAGGCCCTTATTCATTGATGTATTAAGATACAATCTTAACTGAGGACAACTAGATTGGTGTAGTGCAGTGAGGGCGAACCTTTTTTTGCTCGGGTGCCAAAAGGGTGCGCGTGCGTGCGATAGTGCTTGCGCACGTGCCCACACCCATAATGCAATGCCCTCCCCCCGCACATGCATGCACAACTCCCCCCATGCATGCGCGCAGGCCTCACTGAAGCCTCCGGTCTTCTGGTAGGCCTGTTGGGCTGTTTTTTGCCCTCCCCAGGCTTCAGGAAAGCCTAAGGAGCCTATGGATGGTAAAAAATGGGCCCAACGGGCCTACCGGAAGTTCGTTTCCTAACTTCTGGTAGACCTGTTGGGCTGTTTTTCACCTTCCCCAAGCTTCAGGAGGCTTTCCTGAAGCCTGGGGAGGGTGAAAATGGCCTCCCCCCACCCTCTGGAAGGCTGAAAATCAGCTGGCCAGCATGCCTCGCGTGCCCTCAGATATGGCGCCGCGTGCCACCTGTGGCACACGTGCCATAGGTTCGCCATCACAGATGTAGTGGTTAAGGCATCAGGCTAGAAACCATGAGTTCTACTCCCACCTTAGGCACAAAGCCAGCTGCGTGACCTTGGCCAGTCTCTTTCTCTCAGAGAAGCAGGCACTGGCAAACCACTTCTGCAAAACTGTGCCAATAAGGTGAACCTCTGAGAATTGAACATAATTGAACGAAAGGAGAGAGAAAAAAACCTTAACTGAAGTTTTGTGAAAAAGTAATAAACTGGAATATCAAAATGAAGATTTTTATCTTCCCCTGCCATCTTACCCACCATTAAGGATCTACTTTAAAAAAAAGTTAAATGCACTAGATCAAACAGTTATTTATTTCTATATAGACGACATCATTTATATAGAAGTTGAACAATAAGGGGGGAGGAATATAGCTCTGTTTGACTACTCTGAAGATAAGGATGGTTATCTTAAATCACCATCACAACAGCCTCTATCTGTTTTGAGGTAATAGAGTTATGAACCAGAGAAGATGTGGATCAATGGATGTTGTAGCTGATTTCCTCCATAGTCTCTCATGAAGAATTGAATTTAAAGCTGTTCTTAAATAAATAAAAGCAACATAAAGTGTTCCTTTGGTAGGGCTAAAGGGGGTTTCAGCTAAATGGTTCAAATTTACACATTAATCCATGGTGGAATATCCTGATCTATAACCTATTTGTTTGAAGCTAAATTTTTAATTTTAAGCTGCCCAATGTTGCTGTAGTTAGTCTCAAAATAGATTGATTGACTGAACAAACAAATGATTGAACCAAGTGTTTCTTCAACTCTCTGCTATTGGGGACCACAAAATAAACATTTAGGAAATATGGGAACCATCCAATTCTCCTCCTCCTACATTTTTATTTTTAAGAGGGTGAGAGTTCACATTCTTCAGCAAATAAGATAATCATTATTGTTGCAATGGTATGCGCCTTCCCATTTCCTCCATTTTAAAAGATTTTAAAAATACATTTTGTAGGAAAAATCAAAATTAAGGATTTATTTACTGTTTCCATTTTTAATATACCGTATTTTTCGGAGTATAAGATGCACCGGAGTATAAGACGTACCTTAGTTTTTGGGGAGGAAAATAGGGGAAAACAATCTGCCTACCAGGTATTCATCTGGCTAGCATCCTTAGTCTGGTCAGCTTCAGCACATTATTTTATCCCCTGGTTAGGACTTTAAAAAACCTTCTTCTGAGAGAGTAACAATGAAAGAGCCTTCAAGCCAGTAAGAGCTGGGAAGATCGTTAGCACCTAGTTAGGGCTAGAAAAAACTTATTCAGAGCAAGTAGAGCAATGAAAAAAACCCTGCAAAAACTTAGGGCTGGAAAAACATTCTTCTGAGAGAGTAACAATGAAAGAGCCTGCAAGCCAGTAAGAGCTGGGAAGATAGTTAGGGCTAGAAAAAAACTTATTTGGAGCAGCTTCAGCACATTATTTTATCTCCTGGTTAGGACTGTAAAAAACCTTCTTCTGAGAGAGTAACAATGAAAGAGCCTGCAAGCCGGTAAGAGCTGGGAAGATCATTAGCACCTGGTTAGGGCTAAAAAAAAAACTTATTCGGAGCAGCTTCAGCACATTATTTTATCCCCTGGTTAGGACTTTAAAAAACCTTCTTCTGAGAGAATAACAATGAAAGACCCTGCAAGCCGGTAAGAGCTGGGAAGATAGTTAGCACCTGGTTAGGGCTAGAAAAAAACTTACTCGGAGCAAGTAGAGCAATGAAAAAAAATTCTGCAAAGACTTAGGGCTGGAAAAACATTCTTTGAAGAGAGTAACAATGAAAAAGCCTGCAAGGTAAGAGCTGGGAAGATCTGTTAGCACCTAGTTAGGGCTGGAAAAAAAAGCTACATTCGAAGTATAAGACTCACCCAAATTTTCAGCCACTTTTAGGGAGGAAAAAGGTGTGTCTTATACTCCGAAAAATACGGTACTCCTTGCCCAATTAACAACTGTTGACTCTTGTACATTTTTTAAATTTTAGCATTTACTTTGCTACTTTCATGCTTCAACAAGCCAGTTTTCAACCACTGAACCATTTTTGCAGGCCAGTTAACTAGCAGTGCGTCCAGAAGATTGAGCAGCTCTGGCCAGTTGATGGCAGTGATTGTGGGGATTATGGGCGGGGAATGTAGAGATTATGGCTAGGGAATCTGGGTGATGGGCCAGTTGGTGAACCTCCATGCATCATCAATAATCTACAGAATGTAGTTTAAGAATCACTGGTCTAACATATATCCATTTTGCAATGGTATGTCAGCAGTATGTTTGTCCCTTGCTGCAGAACCCAGGAATAAAGACTGCTCCAATCCTATCTCTTTCTCTTGTGGAACTAACTGCAAAGTTAAAAGATGGTTCCTTGTCTCCAGAAAGTGTTCTGTACACCTATATGGAAAAGGTAAGGTTGACTTTGAATGTTAAATTCCAATATGGATATGCATTGTTTATGCAAAACCTGCTTTCCTATCTTGCAAACATCAAAATCCTTTGGATAATACAAACCATTGACATCTCACACCATAAATATGGTTACTGATTTGGGCATAAGTTAAAAACTTAAAATCCCTTCTATCTCTGTACCTTTCTCTGATTCTGTAATCTGAACCTTTCTCTGATTCTGTAATCTGAACTAGTGGGTGATAGCTAGAAGCAATCAGTCTAAAGATCTGACAAAGGACAGCTGATTGCTGTAATGTTGCTTTAATGGACCCAGAAGTCATAAATGATTGACAGATTATCTCTTCTTTTGTCTCACTAGAAGAAAGTGAGGCGTTTAACCAAGCCAAGTCTTTTGGTCAATCTATGCTGGGAGTTAATCTGCATAGGAAACAGAGGGGTTACTTTGCCCTTTGCAGAAAAACACATGGCATCATCAGTTCCTCAAGAAAACTGTTGAGGAACAGGAAGCTTGGTGCTCTTCTTGACTTTTGTAAACCCATGCCTGACCCTCAACCTTTGTGCATATTTTGTAAAGCCTTACAGATTATTAGAGTTGGAAGGGACCTTGTAGGTCATCTAGTCCAAACCCCCCCTCAAGCAGGAGACCCTACACCATTTCAGACAAATGGCAGTCCAATCTCCCTTTGAAAGTCTCAAGTGTTGGAGCTCTCACAACCTCCGCAGGCAAGCTGTTCCACTGGTTGATCGCTCTCACCGTCAGAAAGTTTTTCCTTATTTCCAGATTGAATCTCTCCTTGGTTAAGGTGACCAGACGTCCCGCTTTTGGCGGGACAGACACGCTTTTCAAGCGTGTGTCCCGCGTCCCGCATTCTTTCCAAAAAGTCACGCTTTTTTGAAAGAATGCCCGACAAAACAGCGGGACGTCTGGTCACCTTAGCAGTGCTCCCCAACCGGTGTGCCGTGGCACACTGGTGTGCCTTGAGGCCATGCCAAGTGTGCCGCGGCAAAAGGGGCGGGGCAGGGCGGGGCGCGCGTCCTACCTGGGACTTTTCCTGGTAGCTCCAATCGCGTTCCTTGCTAATAGCGCCCAGAGCAGAGCAGCCCCTTCCAAAAGATCGCGAGACGTTATCTTTTGGAAGGGGCTGCTCTGCTCTGGGCGCTTAGCAAGGAACGTGACTGGAGCTACTGGGAAAAGTCCAGGTAGGACGCGCGTCTCTCGCTGGGGGTTGGGCGGGCGGGGCAGGACTGGCGGGCGGGACGGGGCGCGCGTCCTACCTGGGACTTTTCCCAGTAGCTCCAGTCGCGTTCCTTGCTAAGCGCCCAGAGCAGAGCAGCCCCTTCCAAAAGATTGCCAGAATGATGGGATTTGCAAATGCCAGAGATCACCATGGCAACCACAAACGGTTGGGGGCGACGCACCCCTTCTAAAGGGCTGGCCCGGGCATCATCTCCGAAGCCTCCCTCCTTCCCACCCCCCACCCCCAACTACCTGAGCGATGGAGGCGCGGCGGCCGGTTTGGGGCTCGGGGCGGACCCCGGAGGCCCCACCACCCCCGCCGGATCGCACAGAGCGGACATGCAGGCACTGGCCGAGACGCCTAGAAACGGCTAAAAAAACCCTTTCCGCCCCCCCGCCACTTGTTTTCCTCTTTTGTGCCTGCGCACGCTGGGCCCGAGCATGGGGGAAGAATTAAAACAGCGCACCGAGAGCATCACCTGACGGTTGTAAGGATCTTGCCAGCCAGCCAGCCCAAGCCATTGCCGGCTCCCGAAGGGGAGGCGGGAGGCGAGGAAAGGCCTCCCGCCTCCCCCCACATCTGGATGCCAACATTTGCCTTCTTTTGCCCTCTGCGCATGCGCAGAGGGCAAAACTCAAATGGAGAAACCCACCCCCATCAATGGTGTCCCGCTTGAAGAAAAAAAATCTGGTCACTTTATCCTTGGTCAGCTTCCATCCATTATTCCTTGTCTGGCCTTCTGGTGCCTGGGAAAACAGCCTGACCCCCTCCCCTCTGTGCTAGCCCCTCAAGTATTGGAACACTGTTATCATGTCACCCCTGCTCCTTCTCTTCGCCAGACTGGCCTTCTATCACCAGAGATTACTTTCCATGGAAACAGAATCCTCAAAAGCATTAGGATCCTGAAACTGAAGCAGTCAAGTCCAACATGGATACTGTGGTACTCAAGGTAGCATGGGCATTAGAGTACGCAGGGAGATGATGTAGAAGCCAGTTTATTTGATTTACAAGTACTGAGGGAAAGCTGGCTAAGCTAATAGCTTACAATACTAAATTAATTTCCACAATATTTTACACCTGCATCTGTTTGTCCACACTCATACCCAGACATTATAAATGAAGCTCAGCCCAATTCAGTTTCAAATCCCTCCCCAGTTGTGCAACCTGCACCCAATTAAGCAAATTTCATTCAGCAATTCAAGAGTTAAGAGGAACTTTCATCCTTTTCTTAGCCCCTTGAATCTAGGGCCTTGGGCCTTTGATTTATGTGAACCATGGAGTTATTTTCAGCTGTGGAAGATTTATTACAACTCCCAGCAGCTAAGTTACAAGGGAATTCCATTTTTGGAACAGTGACTTTGAGACTTCTAGAGAGATGATCAAGGACTGAATGAATGCAGTTGTCTGCTTGGCAGGTGGAAGGTACGGATATAAGTGCACCAAAAAGACACTTGAATGTATTGGATGCTGGGAATTTATTTATTGTATTTATATTACCTAGCATATTGATTATTCTGGACAGTGCACAAAGACATTATAAACATAGGATATAAAATGATACATCTATGATTTTAAAAAATGGTATATCAAACGTTGAGATAAAAACAGAAGGAAAAAATTAAAAATGTGCAGCACCCAAAACTAAACTTTGCAGGAGAGCTAGGTTACACTATGTTAGACAAAAATGGCTGTCTGGGGAATTCTGGGAGTTGAAGTCCACATATCTTAAAAGCTGCTGAAATTGAGAAACACTGCTTTAGCTATTGTTATATTCTGGTTGCTGTATCTTTTCTTCTTTTCAACAGTGTTGGATTTTTTCCTCTACCTTATTTTTTTCTGCTTTGTCTAAGCCTCTGCTTGCCCTCCAAAAACCAACCAAGTGGTGGGTCTTACAAGGGTGAAATCCAGCAGGTTCTGACAGGTTCTGGAGAACCAGTAGCGGAAATTTTGAGTAGTTTGGAGAACCAGCAAATACCACCTCTGGCTGGCCCCAGAGTGGGGTGGGAATGGGGATTTTGCAGTATCCTTCCGCTGCCACGCCCACCAAGCCACGCCCACAGAACCAGTAGTAAAAAAAATTGGATTTCACCACTGATCTTGCATCCTTTTCTTGGCCTGCTGAAGCTCTTTCCTTTTTCCTTTTGTGGGAAGAAATATCCATTTGGTTCAATTCACTGGAAACATGAAGGCTGATTGGAAAGAGGGTTTAATGATGAAGCAGAACCACATAGGTTCTGGTGCAGCTGACCACATGGAGTTGAGAGTGGGGGCGGTTTGCACCTCTTGGGCTTTGCACTTGAGCTTCCTGTTCCTGTGCAAGAACATGTATTATATTGGCTGTTGTCAGACTCCCATGGAACCATGTAGGGATTATTAGGGGTCATAACTGGCTCTATAGGCAAAGTACAAATCCTAGGAGTTTATCTGCGCTCTCAGGTTTGGTTGAAGATTGTGAGGATGATGCAATGAAGGGGCTTGTGTTCTGAAAGTGTGTTGGGTAATTTCTATTGTGGCTTAATGGCTTTTTCCTGTGTTGGATCTTGGGTGAGGGTATTTGCTTATGAATAGAGCTATCTATCTCTTTATCTCTTAAGTGCTGACATCTGCTGAGGGCTATTAAGAAAGCTGCTTTCTCCCTCTAAAAATACATGTTTCTCCATTGGGAGAATATAATATTGGGAAATATTGGGAATATAATATTGGGAAATATAATATTCTGCCTTTTTAATATTTCTCAAAATATTTCATTCTTCTAGGAGAAGGGTGGGTGCTAACTTTCTACATTTTCCAGGAAGGAAAGCACCAGCAAAAATCTGGTTAGGACAAAGTCATAGCGTGAGAAGCTCCGAAACATACTTTATATCAGTGGTTCCCAAAGGGGGCAGTACCGCCCCCCTGGGGGCGGTGGGAACCCTTAGGGGGGCGGTGAGAGGTAAGGGTGGCGACAGGGGGGTGGTGAGAGGGTCCAGGGGGGCGGTAGGTGGTTCGCTGGTCCTGTCCCCGTGCCGCCACCCATGTCCACCCAATCGCCCGCTGCCGCTTTTCCCACCACTCTTTTCCCAGTGGGGACTGGGCGGGCCGCGAGACAGGCATCTTACTGGACTTTTAACAGCTCCGTGTATCTGTCGTCTAGTCTCTTTGCACTGGTCTCCAACCTTGGCAACTTTAAGACTTGTGGACTTCAACTCCCAGCAAAGCTGGCTGAGGAATTCTGGGAGTTGAAGTCCACAAGTCTTAAAGTTGCCAAGGTTGGAGACCCCTGGAAAGCTTGCAAAATACAGAAACTCTTCTCGCGAGGGTGAGCAATTAACAACTCGCAGCGAGAAGAGTTTCTGTATTTTGCAAGCTTTTTTCCCTAGAGACTAGCCAACAGAAACACGGAGCTGTTAAACCTGTAAGACACGGGATTGGGGGTGGTGCAGGCAGGGGCTGGGTTGGGGGGTTGGGTTGGTGGGGCAGGAGGAGGAGGAGGAGGAGGAGGGAGACCTTGTGGGGAAATTGCAGCTACCTCTTTTCCGCTCCTTCGGCCAAGAGGCACTGCGGCTGGAAAGTCAGTCCAGAAAGAGGGCAGCGATGGCGGGGGAGATCGGGAACAGTTGCCCGCCAGAGTTTCTGCTGCCTTCGCCTGCCTCCCTTTCCTTTCCTTTCCTTTCCTTTCCTATCCTTCCTTCCTTCCTTCCTCCCCTTCCTTCCCTTTTTCCTTCCTCCTTCCCTTCCCTTCCTTCCCTCTTTTTCCTTCCTCCGTTCCTTCCCTTTCCTTCCTTCTGTCTCTTTCCCTTCCTTCCTTCCCTCCTTCCCTTTCCTTCCCCCTCCTTTTCCTTCCTACTTTCCTTCCTTCCCTTTCCTTCCCCCCTTTTTCCTTCCTACTTCCCTTCCTTCCTCCTTCCCTTCCTTTTCCTTCCTCTCTCTCCTTTTCACCTTTAATTTCCCTCCCTCTCTTTCCTTCCTACTTTCTTTCCTCCTTCCCTCCTTTCCTCCCTCCCTCCCTTCCTCCCTCCCTCCCTCCTTCCATTTCCTTCTCTCTCATTCCTTCCTTTTCTTTCTCTTTCCTTTCCTTTCATTTCCTTCCTTTCTTCCCTCCCTCCCTCTATTTTTCTCTCCCAAACAACCCCAAGTTAAATCCTCCCCTTGGCCATTGTGCGTGCATGTGTGTCTCATTTTCTAAATATCATAACTCCCCACCCCACCCCAAACACCCAATACCATCCCCTTCTCCATCCCACTGATGATCCCAGGTGCCCAGCCTCCTGCCCCCCCCCGCAACCTCTCCGCATGCCCGTCTCACGATGTGGCCTTCGGCCTCGCATCCTCTGCCCACCTAACACACTGCTCTCGTTCGTCCCTGCGATGCCATCTTCCCCTGCCCCCGGATGGATAGCAATTTAGGCAGGCACGACACACCACCAGGTGAGGAGGGGGCTTTCTAGCTGTGCCTGCTGGGTACAGGAGTCCCCCCCTCCACCCGGCCTCTGTGCCAAGGAAGGCAATTCGGAGGGTGCCAGCGCTTCCCACGGGGGGGTGTGTATTTCCAGGAAGCCCCTTGAATGTGCCAGTATGGGGGGAGGGGGAGAAGACCCTCCCCCATGTGCATCTGACCCACCCACCCCCTCCATTGACCACTTCTGCAGTTTTCTTTCCTTTCCAGGCTCTGTTTGGTCATCCAGTTGAGCCAACCTTGGTGAGAAACCAAAATGGCTTGTTTGTTTGTTTTTGCAACCAAATACAAACCATGTTTGGGGGAACCGGTTTCAAAATCTCCCAGTTTCCCAAACCTGGATGTTTTCGGCTACGCACGCACACACACACTCACACACACCCAGTGGCTCAATGTGGGATAGATTTCCCACCCACCTCCAGCCCCTCTTTTCAAACACACCCCTCTTCCTCGCAGACAGAAGCACATTTTAAATTGCCATAGGCAGAGCCCAGAGGAGGCAATGTAGTCCCGCGGTGTGTGCGATACACACACACACACACACACACACACACACACACACACACACACACACACACACACACACACACATATATATATATATATATATATATATATATATATAGAGAGAGAGAGAGAGAGAGAGACAGACAGACAGACAGACAGACAGACAGACAGACAGACAGACAGACAGACAGAGAATAAGGAAAGAAAAAGGAAGGAAGGAAAGGAAGGAAGAGAGAAAGAAAGAAAGAAAGAAGGTAGGTAGGAAGGAAGACAGAAAGAAAGAAAAAGATGGTAGGAAGGAAGGAAGACAGACAGAAAAAGAAAGGAGGGAAGGGAGGGAAGAAGGAAAGAAAAAGGAAAGAAAGATGGTTGGAAGGAAGGAAGACAGAAAAAAAGAAAGAAAAAAAGATGGTAGGAAGGAAGGAAGACAGACAGAAAAAGAAAGGAGGGAGGGAAGGGTAGGGAGGGATGTAGCAAAGAAAAAGGAAAGAAAGAAAGAGAAAGAAAGAAAGAAAGATGGTAGGTATGAATGTAGACAGAAAGAAAGAAAAAGATGGTAGGAAGGAAGGAAGACAGTCAAAAAGAAAAGAGGGAAGGGAAGGGAGGGAAGAAGGAAAGAAAATGGAAAGAAAGAGGGAGGGAGGGAGGGAGGAAGGAAGACAGAAAGAAAGAAGAAAGAAAGAAAGAAAGAAGAAAGGAAAGAAAGAAAGAAAGAAAGAGATGGAAGGAAGGAAGAAAGAAAGATGGTAAGAAGGAAGGAAGACATAAAGAAAGAAAGAAAAAAAAGAAAGAAGGGGAAGGGAGGAAAGAAAGAAAGAAAGAAAGAGAAAAAGAAAAGAAGAAAGAAAGAAAGAGAAAAAGAAAGAAAGAAAGAAAGAAAGAAAGAAAGAAAGAAAGAAAGAAAGAAAGAAAGAAAGAAAGAAAGAAAGAATTATTACCACAATTGAGCATAACATTTTGGTTGCTAAGCAAGAGTGTTGTTAAGTGAGTTTCACCACATTTTACAAGTTGGCCATGCCCACCCGGTCACCTGACCACTAAGCCACGCCCACCTGAGGGGGTGGGGTGGGGGGGCGGTGAGGATGAGTTTGTAGCACCAAGGGGGCGGTGGACTGAAAAAGTTTGGGAACCACTGCTTTATATTAAGGCAGGACTTCTGAGGAGCCTTTTTAGCAGGGGCTGTTGCATTAAACCTAAAATAAAATATATGCCACTGTTTTCATGCCCCCGTTTTCTAGAGTTTACAACCCAAATAATGTAGCTCAGTTTTTGCTGTCTGTCAAAAAAAAGACAGGATTATGAAGCTGAGTTATATATATTGTACAGCTTGCCAACTGTATGTTGTCTATTCCTTATTTAATTTGCATGCCTTGTACCAAAGTACAGCCAGGGGAAAAAAGGCACATTTTCCATAAAATTCATTTTCTGAACAACTAAAATGTTCAGAATAGTTCTTGGATCACCTCCTTCTTCTGCTTTTCTTCTTTTTGCACCAAGGCTTTAGCAGTAACCCGGGAGATCAACTGTGTGACAGACTTCCTCCCAGAGTGTGAAGAACAGCTCCGAGAAATTAAAAAGAGAGAGAAAGGGTTACTCTATGGAATCCCTGTCAGCATCAAGGAAAATGTTGCTTGCAAGGTACTTTTAGAAATTATTCATCAACAATTGGGTAGGTCAGGGCAATGCTTCAGGAGGTTAAATTCTATGCCTTGAGATGGGATTGGCAAAGTTGGGCTGGGGAAAATAAGCAAATTAAACCCACCCCTCAACATCTCAGCATACCTCGCTACTTTCTCCATCTTGATGCATTCAGCACAAAAAGTGGCAGAAGTTCTGTAAGCACTTTAGACTACATGTGCTTGAAGAAGTCCTATGATCAGGAAAGATTGTGTTTCTCAGCTTTGGCAACTTAGAAGATGTGTAGACTTCAACTCCCAGGATACCGCAGCCAGCAAGGCTGACTGTAAAACCCTGGAAGTTGAAATTCCCGTAGCTTCAAGTTGTCAAGATTGAGAAACACTGGTCTGATCAGTATTCCTGATCCAGGAGTCATGGTGAGCTTGTCAATTTTGCTTGCAATCCATCCATCAGGTTCTGATTGCCATCCCTCAGATTTCAGATCGATTCCGTAATAACTGACTCTTAGCCACTTCTGGTATTGTTTTTAACGGGGAGACATTACCGCTGAGGGAGCATCTCCTTGGTGGATTATCCAGGCTTTATTTCCCTTCCCACCAAGTATCACCTGCTGGTAGGAAAACAATGCCAAAGGTGGCAGAACCTGCTACTTTTCCCAGTTAAATTGATTTTCGGTGTAGCACAGGACTAGCGCTCTTTTCAAATAGCATGTCAATAGC
>JALIGW010000003.1:52487995-52542995 GCA_023053685.1 Diadophis punctatus similis
AAACTCAACAAATACGTATTCCAAACCAGTTAATGTTAGTGACTTGTTTACTCTGGAGCAGGAAATCACCAGGAGAATCTACACCTTAATCTCAATTCCAATTTCTCTAAACTTCCTAGCCTGGTTATTTAACTTAGCAGTGGTGAATAAGATATTCACCACTGCTAAGTTGAATAGCCAGGCTAGGAAGTTTAGAGAAATCGGAATTGAGATTAAGGTGTAGATATTAAACAATACTGCAGTTTTATACCCCCTCAACTTTCCCAAAATAGGTATGCCAAAGATTTATATTACTTCTCCAATATTTATGTGAGAAAAAGCAAAAGTAACCATAGAACATATGTAGAAGAGCTTATGGTATATTTTGCCATTCACTCTTGCTTAGTTAGTCTTGATAACTCTCTCCCCTCTCTCTTAACATTTTGTTTCATTCCAACTCTTATCAAGAATCCCCCCCCATGGGTATGTATATAGCATTCAGATGGTGTGGATGGCAGTGAATGGTCAAATTGGCTGGGAATTTTGAAAGTCCACCCATTTGGAATGGCCCAGATTGGAGATAGCTGAAGTGTGAGGTTTCCCTTTTTTTTAATGCAATACATGATATTTTCTTACTGGGAAGAATGAGAGTGTTTCTTTGGCTGCTTTGCATAGTAGGCATTTAACCCACAAGAAAGGAAGAAACTGTTTCCTACTTAATGATGTCACCACCTCTTTTACTTTTTCACTCTCCATTTCTTAGTTCTTGAGGGGGCAATCTTTTCCCCCAGGTTTTTATTGATGGTAGGGATAGGAAAAATGGTCCAGGATGCATTAGCTCTATTAGGGATACTGAGGGCTACCAGGAAGTCTCCTTAAAGAAAGGATTCTAATCAATGACCCTTATATTATCTTGCATAGCATTAATTAATTTAAATACATTTTTTTCTTACTGAATGTAAACTCTTCTGAGCCCTGACTCAATATAAAATTTAAACCTTATATCATAAATGGTCCTCATCCTTTCTTTGTCTGGAAGCAAAGTGGTTAGAAGGTAATTCTATCCCCTTAATGGAGGGGGGATCTGAATAGATATTTTAGAATAGAATAGAATTCTTTATTGGCCAAGTGTGATTGGACACACAAGGAATTTGTCTTTGGTGCATATGCTCTCAGTATACATAAAAGAAAAGATACATTTGTCAAGAATCATGAGGTACAACATTTAATGATTGTCATAGGGTACAAGTAAGCAATCAGGAAACAATCAATATTAATATAATACTTGTATTCCAGTGGTGGGTTCCTACCAGTGCGGTCCACTCTATAGCACCGGTAGCGGCCTGCTGGTGACGTCACAGTACTGGTGCGGTCGGTTGCCGGTGCCGGGGCACCACTATTTTTTAAAAAAAGTTTTTTTTAAATTTCTTTAAAAAAATTTATTCTGCGCATGCCCAGAAGCCGAGCTTCCGGCACTGCGCATGCGCTGCCTTCCTACCCCACAGTGAGTTCAAGCAGGAGAGGATGGCTGAGGGAGTGTGTGAGACACTGAAAGAACGGGCGGTAGGAGCTATCTCCATTCCCCCCCCTTCAGCAGTCTGAGAAGCCACGAATGTGCGGTGATGATCCCAGGCATTTTTGCACGTTCGAGGCTTCTTGAGCTGCTGAGGGGAAGGGGAACGGGCGGCAGGAGCCTAGGATCATCGAATGGGGAGAAACATTCAGGCCGGGCGGAGCCTCCTAGAAGAACCGCTGTTGCGGTCTTGCTGCTCCTGCTGCGGGGGGCTGTGTTGCGGGTGGGAAATGCCCCCCGCTTCTGCGGCCACTGCCAAGCTCCTGAGGCCCACGCCCACCCGGTCACATGGCTGGCAAGCCACACCCACAAAATAAGCCACGCCCACAGAGTGGTAGTAAAAAATTAGGAACCCGCTCCTGTTGTATTCATATTTGTACATGGAGATATATCAATTTCCTGGGGATTTGAAAAAAGACGGGATGGTGGTCAGGTCAGGATTAAGAAGAAGATAATTGTAATAGTATCCCATGCCTGGATTAAAAGAAAAAGGACTGGCCTCTGATAATATTACAAGTAGGGAAGGTCTAAAGTCCATTTTCTCTTAAAGCTCAAATCTGTTTGGGCAGTGTTGTTAGTTCTAGTCCAAATTCCTAAGTAGGAAAGTCAAATTGCTTGAATTCAAAGTATATTCAAGCAGCATAATTAAACAATCAAGGTGTGGTTTAGTAAATATATATACCAGATAGTGTACTCTGGGACAGCTTTACATGGCTAAGGTACAATGTTGTAGGGACAGTGAAAGATGCCTATGATTTTATTACTTTTTTAAGGGAAAAGAATAATCTTGAAAACATTCTCAGTGTCTTTCCAATAGTTGCAGGTATCATTAGTATCCTTTAACAATATCACCTGCATTTCGTGACAGGGTCTCTTTTCCATTTGGCTTTGCCTGGTGTTAATTTGCTTTTCTCATTTGCTGTTCTGCAGTGTCAAAGGTGTTACCACTCCTGTAGCTGGAATGAACTCAGGTGAGCAAATCTATGATTGATAAAATATTCGTTATTCAGCTCATGGAGAAAAAGCCAAAGCTCCCTGATGAAAATACAGTATATGTAGGTCTGCTAATCAATCTACCATCCAAAATTGCACTCAAGCTTTCTCCTTCCCTCTCCTCAAAAATATTTCATGTCCTTTCCTGAAGAGACTAGCTATTAAAAACTTCTTGGCCACTTCCAATTTGTTTCATGGTAAACAAATACATTTTAAAAGGATTTAGTAGGGGGAAAAGGGAGACATCAGATGACATTATTGTATCATAATCCTCATCCAGTGGCCTTTGGACTGTCTGGGACCACTACCCCATCACTGCTCAGTCACACTGCCATGTGATTTTTTGGGTTGTTTCTTTCCCTACTGATTTGGGATGTATTTATTGTTGCACAATAAGATCTCAGGTTCATTTACATTTAGAATAGAGTAGAGTAGAGTAGAGTAGAGTAGAGTAGAGTAGAGTAGAGTAGAGTAGAGTAGAGTAGAGTAGAGCAGAGCAGAGCAGAGCAGAGCAGAGCAGAGCAGAACAGAACAGAATAGAATAGAACAGAATAGAATAGAATAGAATAACCCATAGATGAGTATTCATTTAATATAGAATTGTTTCTCCTTTATAGAATAGAATAGAATAGGATTCTTTATTGGCCAAGTATGATTGGACACACAAGGAAT
Organism: Diadophis punctatus similis; assembly: GCA_023053685.1. Lineage (NCBI taxonomy): Eukaryota > Metazoa > Chordata > Lepidosauria > Squamata > Dipsadidae > Diadophis > Diadophis punctatus. The sequence continues at coordinate 52,491,213 of JALIGW010000003.1, forward strand.
TTGTCTTTGGTGCATATGCTCTCAGTGTACATAAAAGAAAAGATACATTTGTCAAGAATCAGGAGGTATGACACTGAATGATTGTCATAGGGTACAAATAAGCAATCAGGAAACAATATTAATATAAATTTTAAGGATACAAGCAACAAGTTACAGTCATACAGTCATAAGTGGGTGGAGATGGGTGATAGGAACGATGAGAAGACTAATAGTAATAGTAATGCAGCCTTAGTGAATAGTTTGACAGTGGTGAGGGAATTATTTGTTTAGCAGAGTGATGGAGTTTGGGAAAAAACTGTTCTTGTGTCTAGTTGTATTGGTGTGCAGTGCTCTATAGCGTGGTTTTGAGGGTAGGAGTTGAAATAATTTATGTCCAGGATGCGAGGGGTCTGTAAATATTTTCACAATTATAGATATAATTCAGAAGGATGTAGCAATTTACAAATTTAAAATGTAGTTGGATGGGATGATAACACAAGAAAACTAAAGGAGTAAACATAGTGTATTTACCTTGTCAAAAACTGCTAGATAAATCAAGCTACTTGAGTAAACTATTGTATAAGTTCAAAATCATCTAATCATTAGAAAGCCAATTCTCAGGGGACCTATTTAGCTTTACTTTACTTCAAAGCCATGTTCTGTCTTCCTTTACCAAGACCAGAGACCTTTCTCTCTTTGTTCCAGTCATCTCTGTGACAGGACCAATGGCAAGAGATGTGGATAGCCTGGTTTTGTGCATGAAAGCCCTGCTGTGTGATGAGATGTTTTGTCTGGATCCAGCTGTGCCCCCACTTCCCTTTAATGACAAGGTAATCAAACTGGATATAGGGATGAGTCCGGCTGTGTGTGTATGTGGGGTGGTGGTGGTCTGATTATAGTTCTTAGTAGGTTTTGGCCAGAATTGTTCAAGGATCTCCTTTCCCAAATGTAACTGCATAGGCACTTCAATCATTTTTGGAGGTCCTCCTTTAAGTGTTCCCACCTGGAGAATTTAAGCTCCAGTATTTGGTTGTGAAGATTGACTTATAGAATACCCTCCCCATGGAGGCATACTGGTGCTCATACTAACAACTTCTTCTCCTGTGCATTTTTAATTAGCTTTGATATTACATATTTGTAGAAGTAGCAGGGATGTTAAGGATCCCCTCTCACACACCCCTAACCATAACACAAATATTTCCTGGTAGCTGTTATATGGTATGCTCTCTTTATGCCTTTGTCTTCCTCCTACACCATAGTCCACAGCTAAGACAGATTAGGGTTGTGTCTGTAGTTTTCCAAATTTAAAATAGTTTTCTCCCCACAACTTTTGCCATGAACACCATGGTGTTGCAGTGGTTAGAATGCAGGACTGCAGGCTACTTCTGCTGACTGCCGGCAGTTCGAGCTTCACTGGCTCAAGGTTGACTCAGCCTTCCATCCTTCTGAGGTCGGTAAAATGAGGACCGAGATTGTTGGGGGCAATATGCTGACTCTGTAAACCACTTAGAGAGAGCTGTAAAGCATTGTGAAGAGGTATACCGGTATAAGTCTAAATGCTATTGCTATCAATGCTTGTGGTTGCTTCATCAATGTTGTGATCAGAGGATGGGATCTGACTAAGCCCTATTGGCCACTTCAGGCTACTGCAGGGACAGCTGCTCCCTTCCCTTCCATGGAGAAAACAGAAAATTGACTTCTATGTACAGTTATAAGTACAGGTACAGGCATCTGCCTATGCACAGGTAGTCCTCACCAACCATATGATCAAGATTCAGGCACTAGGCAACCAGCTCATAATTACAATGGCTATAGCATCCCATGGTCACATGATCACAATTTGCAACCTTTCCTGCTGGCTTCCCACAAGCAAAGTCAGCGGGGAAGCCAGCAGGAGGCTTCATGTCGCCCCTGCTTCTGATGCTTTTTTTCCCCCAACGAGCCCCTGGGCAGCACTGGATCTTGCACCCCATAGTGTCTACCTGCTCATGCGCCATAGCACCAACCTGCCTATCTATAGCCTCACCTGCTTTCCTGGGATGCAGTTTCCTCTGCATAAGCAAGTGCTTCTGGATTCTCACCTACTCCCATGTCAAATTTGCATGAGGTTCTCACTTAATGATCAACACGATCCTTACTTAATGGCAATAGGGATTGCTGGGATTGCTATCACTAAGCTATGTATGTCATGCTTTATGACCACATTGCTTAGCAATGGACATTCCTGTCCCAATTGCCATTGTAATCCAGGGACTACCTATAAAGTCTGATTGGCTAGCTCTCTTTTTGACTAAATGAAGATTTGTGTCTTTTCAGATTTACTCGAATACCTGCCCCCTTAGGATTGGATTCTACGATGGAGATGGTTACTTCCAGCCCTCTCCCAGCATGAGACGAGCTGTGCAGGAAACCAAAAAACTGCTGCAGGAGGCAGGGCATACCGTAAGCTTTACATTAGGATTAAATATCTTTTTGGGTGGAGACAATGGCAGCAATAGCCTTGGCATTTGAATAGCATGCTGCCAGTGGCATCCCAAAAGCAACTAATGGAAGGGCATTGTCTCATTTGTTTTGGTTTCATTTGTGTTTAGATTCATTTAGAAGCAAACTTGACTAGTACGATGGTTTCCACATCAATCATTTTCCTCTTTAGTCATATTAAAAATTACATATTGCACCTTTTGGAGGCTCACTATATTTGGGCTGCAAAAGGCCAAATGACTATTAAATGCCAGTGGAGAGATAAAGAGACCTCTTGCTTTTTTACTCCCCACTTAATCATCCACATTTTTGCAGCTCAATCTGGTAGTTTTAGGATGTGACCCTTAGGCTGTGCATCTGTGCTGCATTCCTATATGTAATTGGCTTCATTCATTCTATGGTTGAACACAGTGGCTTCTAGCAGATTTGGGGGAAGAAGTCATTGCAAGCCATAAACAGATTCATGTTTGCTCAACTTTTAAAAGCAGAGTAACTCTTTGTATAAGTTTATTGTGTACCCATTAAATATGGATTTTATTTTTCTTTCCTCTCTCAGCTGATACCATTCACTCCACCACGCATTGATTTTTTGGTGGATGAACTCTTTACCAAAGGCCTCTATGCTGATGGAAGTTCCACGTTATTGGAAAAATTGTGAGTGATTAAACACTAAAATTTCATAGAAAGAGTCTGTCTATTTTTTATTATTGTTTCCGTTCTATAAATCAAATATTATATAAATTTATAAATCTTGCCAGCAAGGAACAAACTAAATAAAGCTTATGATTTCCAATACCATGAATATTTGATAACCTGATTGCTGGAAAGAAAGTGCTTGAAACTTTTGTTTCTCCCCTTTTCCTATTTGGATTTTCATGGAATCATGTGACAGGTGGCAGCAAAGGTTACTCAACACAACTTCTACTAAACTAGGATTTTATCTACCTCTGAGAGGAGCATGGTAGCTCTCATGGTTAGGACGCTGGGTTGGATGTTAGCAAGCCCGTTTTTGAGACCCAAGTGCTGCCCTGGAGCGGGATCTCATCCTTCACTCCAGCTCCTGACAGGCACATGAAAGAGCCCCCAACTGAGCATCCCCTGGGCAACGGTGATGTCACCAGCTAAACAGAGGTGGGTTCCTCCCGGTTTGTACCGGTTCGCCCGAACCGGTAGAGACCCGCTGGTGACGTCACGATGACGTCACAGAACCGGTTCGGTCTGTGCCGGTCCGTGGCTGCCGCCATCTTTTATTTTATTTTATTTTATTGAATTATTTATTTATTTTTTCTTCTGAGCATGTGCAGAAGCCGCGTTTCGGGCTCTGTGCATGTGGTCGCCATCTTGTTTTCACTTGTTTTTATTTTTATTATTATTTTTTGATTTTTTTACATTTTTTTTCTTCTGAGCATGTGCAGAAGCCAAGTTGCCAGCACTGTGCATGCAGTCGCCATCTTGTTTTTGCTTGTTTTTATTATTTTTATTATTATTATTTTTATTTTATTTTTTAAAAAAATTGTTCTGACCATGTGCAGAAGCCGAGTTGTCGGCACTGTGCATGTGGTCACCATCTTGTTTTCGCTTGTTTTTATTTATTTATTGATTGATTGATTACTTTTTTGAATTTTCTTTCTTTTCTTCTGAGCATGTGCAGAAGCCGAGTTTCCGGCACTGTGCATGTGGTCGCCATCTTGTTTTTTGTTTTTTGTTTTATTTTTTCTGGATTTTTCAGCACTGCACATGCGCGCGCGCACAAAGCACGCACGCGCCCATGAGGCCCGCCCACAAGGCGCGTGAGGAAGCGAACCAGCAGCAAGATAAGTTAGAACCCACCCCTGCAGCTAAACCTTTCAACATGGAAGCATCATGGTGCATTTGACATGAATGCAACAATCTACGTGTGAGGGATCCTGAATGAATGAATAGTTCTTTTCCTCCCAACTTCCCATCTTTCAATTTGTGTCCTTGTACAAGAAGAAGGGTTTGTTACCTCCTTATACTCTCTATAATAATCTGCTTTCTTTCTCTTTGTACTATTTCAGTGATGGCGAATTTGTGGATTCCACTTGGAAAAACCAGATTCGTTGTTACAGAATGCCAGACCTGCTGAAGAGACTCTTGGCTCTCCTTTTAATGCCTGTGGTGAGTTCTCGCTTTTTTTTTTCTGTCTGCGCAACTACACAATACTAATTTTCAGAATGAGTCTCATTTTATCCATAAGCAAAAATGATGGAGGTGAATGTACAGTAGGCTAGTAAGAATGTATAGGATTCTTTCTGATCCTTCCATATGAGTGGCAAACCAAGTTAACTTGTCACTGGGATTTTTCTGTGTCTAAAAACTCCTGGGTGACATTTCAGAGGGTGGTTTTTTTTCATTACTTTGGATCACCATCATCCTATTTAGATTAAAGGTAAACACCATAGCAATGCCAGCCAGGTTCTACTGAAGTAGATCGGTAAAAAATGGATTCCATTCCTCATTATCCAGGTTTGTGGGCTAATCCCTCGAAATGCAATTCAGAAATTCCTGGTGCTGCTGTTGATAGATCAATTGCTGTGATGTTTAGCCTGTAAGATCAAGGGAAATGTCAAAAGCTATCAGATAGATGCGGACAGGAAATAATAGCCTGAAGTGAATGCAAACACTGAAATAGCTTTTGCCAAATTGATGCCCTTCAGATACATTTGACTTCAACTCCCAGAGACTTCTAGCAAGACCAAGGAAAGGAAAGCTTAGGTTCTCTTAACTAGGCTAAATGTGATAAGCCTATAAAGCAGCCAGTGGATTATACATTGATATCTTCTCTGCTAGAATAAGATGATTCCTAAACTTCAGTAAAAAAAAAAGATTGACAAATGCAGAAGGAGTAAAGTATCTGACAAGCCAAAGGACTAGAAGTGAAACTTACCATATATACTGTACCACCCTTTCTCATCTTCCTGTTGAGTTGGGATTAGACTTCAAGTTGTCTGGGAATTCTGGGAATTGTAGTACCAATACAGCTGCAAGAAGCAACCCCTGAAGACTGGTTCTAATTTGAGGGTTACCATATTTTTCGGAGTATAAGACGCACATTTCTCCACCCCTAAAAGAGGGTGAAAATGTTGGTGCATCTTATACACCGAATACAGCCATTTTTGGCCTCCCGGAGCCCCTCCACCGTGTCCCAAGGGTGTGTGTAGAGGGTTTGGGAGGTCTGCAGAGTGCTTCTGGGAGATGGGGGAAGGCAAAAATGTCCCTGTTTTTGTGAAAAGGGGGGTGTTTTTGCTTTCCCCCAGCCCCTAGAAGCACTCTGCAGGCCTCCCAAACCCTCTGCGTGTCCCGTTTTTCACCCGTTTTTGCAAAAAACGGGGCACGCAGAGAGTTTGGGAGGCCTGCAGAGTGCTCCTGGGGGCCGGGGAGGACAAAAACATTTTTTCTTACTTACCTCTTCGCAATCTTGGTGCATCTTATACACCAGTGCGTCTTATAGTCCGAAAAATACGGTAGTTCTTTTGAGCATCATGGTGCTTATTCATGAGTAAAATAAATTGATTTTCCTGTAGGAAAGTCAGGAAGATGAGAGTGTTAAATGAGACTCTTTATGATCTGATACCAAAAAACAAAAAACAAAACAAGACACAGTTTTAATATTCTGGTCAGTGTTTCAAAACTACCTAAGGTTTAGATGTTTTTTGTTGCCAGAAATAATTCTGCAAGGCTGCTCAAGTCCTTGGAAGTAGAGCCCTTGATTTGCAACTGAAAATATGATTGCTTCTTTCGCTTGTAACGCTTGTACGAGCATTTTTCTCCTCATTTCCATCGATTGGCTATTGTTGAATTTAAATCAGGGAAATGATTCTGGCTCTTTAGAGAAAATCATGTTTCTTTTCTTTTTGAAGTCAAAGCTGAATTGCAATAGAAGCAGGTATATTGGATTGTCTCTTTCATAGACTACGGTAGCTCAAAATGACTTCCATTTTGAGCTCGGGCCGCCTCAGTCAATCTTGTTAACAGAAATCAACCTCTAGCTTCTCTTCTTTATAAAGTGGAATAACCCAGGTGAAAATCGTAATCTAAGAATAATGACCCTGACACAGCCACGCTCAGGTTTTCACATGTTGCTTTTTGATGATTTTAATTCCCTATGAAATGATGGGGTCGAAAGCAGAGTGGAGCTCGGAGAAAATAGGATGCCTACACGACACAGCTTAATAGTTTTCTGCAAAAAAAAAAGTCTGCGGTTCTAACTCATCCTGAATTCGCCCTCCTCTATGCAATCCCTCAGTTATAGAACGTATTAGTTCCAGCCTGACACTCCACGCTGAGAAAAATCTTCAACTAACAGTGAAAAATGACAGGCACCTGTCACTTATATAATTAACACTTTTTAAAACCCCACTGATTTTACTGGGGGAATGAACAGGCAGTCCTCGACTTAGAACCATTCATTTAGCGACCATTCCAAGTTACAACAGGCCTGAAAAAAAAGTGACTTACGACTGGTCCTCGCACTTATGACTGTCGCAGCATCCCTACTGTCACGTTATCCTAATTCAGAGGTTTGGCAACTGGCATGTATTTTACGACAGTTGCAGCATCCCAGAGCCATGGGATCACCATTTGCAACTTTCCGAGCCAGCTTCCGACAAAGTCAATGGGGAAAGCGAGATTCGCTTACTGCTTGCAGTGGTTCCTTTAACTTCAGTGATTGGCTTAACAACTATGGCAAAAAAGATCATAAAATCAGCCATGACTCACTTAACAACCATAAATTCTGGTTCCCAACTGTGGTCATAGGTTAAGGACTACCTGTACCTCTTCTGTTGTGGCCCGCCCGCAGCATGTGCAGCCTGGGCCTTTGGAACCTTCAGTACCTCTTAGCAGTGCTGAGAAAGGAGGGGCTACTCCTTTCCTGAATGCAAGAGCACGAAGGGCTGCCAAGAGGCAGAAAGGTTTACTCCGGAGGAGGTCTCCTCGAGAGTAGAGCTGCAGGCTAATTGGCCACACCCTTAGACTACTTAAGTCCTAACCACACTGAGCCTCGTTGCCGGAACAACGTCGATTCTAACTCTTGACTTCTGTGATTCCAGTTTGCATTTCAGCCTGCATCTTGTTTCTTGCCTTTCTTAGTTCCGGGATTTGTGCCAAGTATAGTAAGCCTTGCCAATTACCTCTTGGGCTTCAACCAGCTGTTAAGATAAGATATTAGCAGCTGGGTTTTCAGAACAGAATAACTTCTGCCATTCTGTTGCTTTTTACGCTTCTAAGAACTTATTAGAAGACTTTGCTTTAATTAGTAAAACAAACTGTGTTTGGATGTTTGTGTGTGCGTAATTATTGGTGGGCTCGACGCTGGGGCAGAACATCTTCTCCCTGAAAGGATATATCGCTTTTTGCACAGCTGTTTCAAGTGACTGCCTAATGTCACGAGATATGGGCAGATCAGAGGAAAGGGATGAGTAATTTGTACAATAGGGTGGAGCGTTTTACCAACCAATGGCAGCATTCCCACTGGAGCTGAAGAACAGATGGCTACTCAATGGCAGAAACTTCTCTCTTATCTTGCATTCTAATCTCCTGGGATTAGAAGCTCCCTAGCTCCTCCTCTAGCCTAAGCGATGTGGTGTCTTGCCAGTGTCCCTCCATCATCATTAGCTGCTCAAAAACTGTCCCTCTTTTTTTTCCCATCACATGAAATATGAGCACAGCAGTGAATCAGAGCAGAAGCAGACAATCTGCTTGTCACCTTAGTTTGTCTTCATCTTCTAGACAGTTAGAAGGAATGCTAACTGGTTCCATGGAAGATTAGATCCACAGTTATGAATGGAAGATTTAAAGCAGTGTTTCTCAACCTTGGCAACTTGAAGATTGGTGGACTTCAACTCCCAGAATTTTCCAGCCAGCTTGTTGGCTAGAGAATTCTGGGAGTTGAAGTCCACCCATCTTCAAATTGCTAAGACTGGAAAACACTGATCTAAGATCAATGGCTTCTAGCCTTTTGGGAAAAGATGACTGACTAAGATAGATTGGTATCCTCACTCCAAGCCAGCAACCAGAGAATAGATCAGAAAGATACAGAATAAGGAGAAGGAGCCAAAGAATTGCCAAACAGTTAATAAACTTCAAATGCCAGTGGGTTTGTTTAATACTGTATAACCTCTTGGTATATGTGGTTTCCTAATGCACTGTTTTTATTTTAGTTCCCACGAATCTCCCGACATCTGCGTGCCCTCCTTGGAGTAGGGTAAGATAATTTAATGGTTCTTTCTTTCTTTCTTTCTTTCTTTCTTTCTTTCTTTCTTTCTTTCTTTCTTTCTTTCTTTCTTTCTTTCTTTCTTTCTTTCTTTTTAGTTTAACATTTTTATTGGGTTATAAGATAAAATAAGATACAAAATATGAAAGTAAATAGGAAAACGGTGGGGAGGAAGAGGGGCAAGAGAAGGATAAGAGAAAAAGAAACATTGACTCCAACTCTCTCTGTTGCCGTAAAATAAGGCATTAACATCAAATCACAACTTTTTGTTGTTGTTTTTTCATAATAATATGAACAAGCCATTTCTATAAAGATCTATCAATCTAATCGGTAAAACCCAAGATCAAAGTTTCATTCTTTTCCACTTCAAGCACAAAGTTGAGAAGTGGTCTCCATGTGGAAATAAAAGTACTTGTATTCTTTTCTTTAATCAAAATAGTCAATTTTGCCATTTCAGCCAACTCCATCAACTTCTTATGGTGTTTTCTTCCTTGAATGGGTCTTATTCCTGCAATATCAGCCTTTGGATTTACTGTGTGTCATCAACCAGCCCCACCTCTTAACAACCACACGCTGAGGGTTCTCCAGGATGCAATACCAACCTATGCAGTAGTGTACTGTTATACTAGTAGGAAAGACCTTTTATAACAGTATTTGTAGTAGAAGTTATTCAGGAAAAGTAGAAGCAATATAAGAAGGGAAATTTTTATTTTTAAAGCTGGTTGTTGTCCCTGCATATGTGCATATTTTATACCTTTTCATTTAGCTATACTATATTTCATATAACTGTACTTTTACATATATGGGTATGTGTGAATATGAATGTCCACTAAGACCCTCCCAGAGAAAGGAAAGTAATGCCTTCCTGAAATGAAAACTTGAGAAAGAATAGCAGTGGAATGAATTGCCCAATGGCCACAAGTGGTAACTTTAGATCTAGACTCAATATTTTCCAAACTGCTGCCAAAGCATCGGTTTAGTTGAGATTTTCTTAAACTGGTTTACAGCAGGGACATGCATAGGGCAGGAACAGCATAATAAATCTGGGGCAGGGTACCTGTGCTCTAAGACAGGGGTGTCAAACTCAAGGACCTGGGGCCTGATCCAGCCCGCAAGTGCTTAGATCTGGCCTGCGGGACCCCCCTGGAAATAGCAAAGGACTGGCCTGTGGTGCCTCTGCCAGCGAAAACGGAGCTTATGAGGGCCGCAGGCAGCCCTCATGAGCTCTGTTTTTGCTGGCAGAGGGTTGCAGGAGCCCATCGCACCCAGAAATGGAGCTTGGGAGCCCGTTTTCACTGACAGAGCGCTCGGGCCCCCACAGGCATCCCCGACTCGAGTAGCGTCAAGATGGCTACACCCACCCTGGCCACACCCACCCCAGGGGTGGGTTCCAACTTACCTTGCTGCCGGTTTGCTCCCTCCCGCACCGCATGGGCGCACCTCATGGGCGTGCGAGGGCTTCGCGTGCGCACGCACTCGCAGTAATGAATTTTTTTTAAAAAAGCCAAAAAAAGATGGCGATCGCATGCACAGTGCCGGAACTCGGCTTCTGCGCATGCTCAGAAGGAAAAAAATTTTGGGGAAAAAATGTAAAAAAAGATGGTGGCACCCACGGACCGGCACCCACTGATCCCGTTTGATGACATCATCATGACGTCACCAGCGGGTCGCTACCGGTTCAGGCAAACCGGTCCAAACCGGGAGGAACCCACCCCTGGCCCACCCCATCCCCCCAAGGTCAAACACAACCATGATGCGGCTCTCAATGAAATCGAGTTTGACACCCCTGCTCTAAGAAGTTATCTTTGGGTTATTAATATAAACATTTAAACTTTGAAAAGTAGTCATGCTACATTCTCTCCAGCAGAGGACAGCATTACATTGGCCACTGTACTGCATTTCACAGAAATTGGAAATAAGAAAATATTTTAATTTGAATGATTTGGAAAGAGAGACAGTCCAGGGTTCCTAGGGACTGGTTCAACTACTTGTTTCAGTGGCCTGAAGGAGTTTCAATTTCATTTGTATATTTATTGTGGAGAAGCAAACAAGGATATGAAATGCAGTTAAATCCTGACTGCATCATGAATGTCTTTCAAATGGGTTGGGACAGCAACCTTCAAACAATCTTTCCTAGTAATTCCAAAATCAGTTAAAATGGTCTTGTGCTGTCCTGATTTCCTTCAGATTTATTTAGGCTTCAAAACACTGTTGAGATGGACATGTTTACATTCTGTGCATCACAGAGAACTGTCAGTTGATTGGTGCTCTTTTTTAGCCAGCAATGGAGTATCATGCTCCATCTTCTCATAGTGTTCAGCCCTATCTGTAGGCAGTCCCCGACTTAATGACAATTTAACTACGGTTCAAAGTTACAACATTACCGAAAAAAGTAATTTATAACTGGTCCTTGCACTTACAACTGTTGCAGTGTCCTTGTCGTCACATGATCAAAATTTGGGCACTTGTTAACTGGCAGGCATTTTACAATGAATTCCAGCACTCCACGGTCACTTATGACCATCCCAGGGGGCTTCCAACAAGCCATGAGGGAAGCTGGATTTGCTTAACAACTGCAAAATGATTTGTTGAATGGCCGTTGGAAAAACGGTCATAAAATCGAGCCGCGATTCATTTAACAATCACATGGAATTTCCAATCCCACTTGTGATTGTAAGCTGAACACAACTTCTACTTCTTCTGTGCAATAGGACCATGAAAATGCTAGTTATCGTATTTTTTGGCGTATAAGACGCACCTTTCCCCTCCCTAAAAGAGGCTGAAAATTTGGGTGCGTCTTATACTCTGAATGTAGCTTTTTCGAAGCTTTTTCCCCCAGCTCTAACGAGGTGCTAATGCTCTTCCCAGCTTGTTTTCATTGCTACTCCCTCTGAAAAAGGTTTTTTCAGCCCTAACGAGGTGCTAAAGATCTTCCGGCTTGCAGGATTTTTTCATTCCTACTCCCTCCAAAGAAGTTTTTTTCCAGCCCTAAGTCATTGCAGACTTATTTTCATTGCTACTCCCTCCGAAAAAGGTTTTTTTCCAGCCCTAAGTCTTTGCAGGCTTGTTTTCATTGCTATTCCCTCCGAAAAAGGTTTTTTCAGCCCTAACCAGGGGATAAAATAATAAGCTGACCAGACTAAGGATGCTAGCCAGATGAATACCTGGTAGGTAGATTCCCCCCCCTATTTTCCTCGCCAAAGACTAAGGTGCGTCTTATACTCCGGTGCGTCTTATACTCCGAAAAATGCGGGTACCTATAGGTCTGTCAATGTTGTATTTAATTGTGGTGTGATTTAGGGCAGGGGTCCCCAACCTCCAGTCCATGAACCAGCACTGGTTCATGGCATGCCAGAAACTGGGCCACGCAAACAAGGAAAGCCCCATCCACGGGATGCAGGCAGCACACGAAACCCCCTCCGGTCCACAAAAAACCTCTCTCCATGGAACCAGTCCCTGGTGCCCAAAGGGTTGAGGGCTGCTCTTTTAGGGTATGGGGCAAATCATGAAAATCCCTTCTAGTGAGAATATAGATCGCCTCCTTACGCACAGAGCAACAACTTGTTGAACAGTTGGTGCACAGGTTCGGAGGAGGGTGTCAAAGATGCAGGGACTTCAAGACATACCGTATTTTTTGGAGTATAAGACGCACCTTAGTTTTTGGAGAGGAAAATAAGGGGGGGAAATCTACCTACCAGGTATTCATCTGGCTAGCATCCTTAGTCTGGTCAACTTTAGCACATTATTTTATCCTCTGGTTAGGGCTGGAAAAAACATTCTTCGGAGCAAGTAGCAATAAAAAAAGCCTGCAAAGACTTAGGGCTGGAAAAAAACTTCTTCGGAGAGAGCAGCAATGAAAAAAGCCTGCAAGCCAGGAAGATCCTTAGCACCTTGTTAGGGCTGGGGGAAAAAGCTTCGAAAAAGCTACATTCGGAGTATAAGACGCACCCAAATTTTCAGCCTCTTTTAGGGGGGGGAAAGGTGCGTCTCATACTCCGAAAAATACAGTAATCTACTATGCAAGGACAATGGGGAAACTTAATTTGAAGAAGAGGAGGCTGAGGGAGATAGGATCTCACTGCTCAGGTACACAGAAATATATTGTTGAGAAAATGGTCACTGCCAAGGAGACTAGGACCAGAAATGATAGCTATAAGTTGCAGCTATCTAGATTTCATTTCAATATAAGTAAATAATTCCTAAATAGAAGCAATAGAAGAAGAATAGTAGTCTGAGTAGGCTGGACAGGATAATTTGGTTGTTTTATTATGTAGAGTTGAATGAGATTATCTTTATGGTCCCTTCCAACTACACAATTTAAGGATTCTATGGCATAACTATTTTGTTGATCTTTTTTAGTATGGTAATGTTGATTTTCATGATTTCTGCAAATTCTAGGTCAGTCAAAAACCTCTGGAAGAACAATGTGGATCGGATGGTGAGTCACCTTGTTTATGTCACTTGGCCAAAGATTCTAATTCTCTCAGATATTTCCCAACCAGAACAAACAAAAGAGCTGTTTCTTTTTAAATGAATGCAGCCCTAGGTTTATTTTTGTACTTTTCAATACTGAGCAGAAAGAGTAGAAAAGAATAGTTAGCAAAGCCACTTACATTATACAATCTTCCTATAGGGTTACCCCATATATTATGGATTCTAGAGTTATAGTTGAAGCAAACACCTTAATGGTTTTTGTATGGAACATCAGTATGCAATTGAGACTGTTATTATTTCCTGTAACACATGTCACCAGATAGTTTTAAAGTGGTCAAACATGATGACCTAATTCAGGGGTGAAATGCTACCGGTTCAGGACGGTTCTCCCAAACCGGTAGTAAAAAAATACTACATGTTCACAGAACCGGTAGTAAAAAATACTAAAAAAAGTTTTTAAAAAAGTTCCCATGATCACGCATCGCACAGCTGATCTTCAGAACTTTTTTCCTCCCTGAAGCCTGTTAGGCCAAAAATGGGGGGGGGGGGTTGTAGGCCAAAAGCAGGGTGGGGGTGGGGGGTCCATTTTTGCTCCCAGCAAGCTTCCCTGAACCCTGCTAGGCCAAAAGCAGGGGGTGGGGGGTGGAAAGAAAGAAAGGAAGGAAGGAAGGAAGGAAGGAAGGAAGGAAGGAAGGAAGGAAGGAAGGAAGGAAGGAAAGGGAGAAAGGAAGGAAGGAAGGAAGGAAGGAAGGGAGAGAGAAAGAAAGAAAGAAAGAAAGAAAGAAAGAAAGAAAGAAAGAAAGAAAGAAAGAAAGAAAGAAAGAAAGAAAGAAAAAGAAAGGGAGGGAGGGAGGGAGGGAAAAAGGAGAGGAAGGAAGGACTATAAACTTGGCACTAGACACAGCTTCAGAGGATAATCCAGGGCTGGAAGGGACCTGGAGGTCATCTAGTCCAACCCTGCTCCAGCAGGACATTGTTAAAATGAGTTTCTGTCTTTTGATCCTCCAGTCACATGACTACATAGCCACACCCACCCAATCACATGACCCCACCAAGCCAAGCCCACAGAACCTGTAGGATTTTTTTTTAGATTGCACCACTGACCTAATTGGATTGGATGGTGAAATGGAGAAACACTATATGAAGTTTCTCAACTTCTTTTCCAATCATTCCTGAGCGTGTTTGCAAAGCAACAGTTTCATGGCTAAAGTAAACAGAATTAATGAATAGGTTTTATTCTTAATATACAAAGAAGACAGAGACACAAAGTCCTGTATTTCTTCTTAAGAATCCAATTTAATTTGCAGTTAGCCACATATGTCCTGTGGGACATCAATTGTACCATATAGTAGGACAAGTTGAAGCTCAGGATTTAACCAAGCCTTCTACTTTTTTATCAATACGATGTACATCAGGTATCTGTAACAGAAAAATTGCCCAATTTGTGGGGGGAGGAGGGAACTTCATAAAAAATACATTGTCTTTTTATCAGTAAGCTCTCTGATTATTCATCAGATAGGGCAAAACCTATATTTGAATACCCAAAGATATCAGGATACATTCCTTTGACTGTGAAGAGTCCTCTTTCCCTGATCAGGTTTATTTCAACTCTAAGGACAAGATCCTAGATTAACTCTGAGAAAAACTTCATTAAACTGAGTATACTATTTTGCAAATGGAAAGCTATTTCATACATCTTTGTTAGGGATAATTCCAATTAAATTTAACTTATACAGTATGTTACCATCATATCAATAATCCCAGATCCTAACTTAACTAACTGGCTGTCCCTTCAGGCATCTTCCTTGGATAATTCATCTCATAGTGTCAGACCCAAACCCAAAGCTGATACAGTGAGATCTAATCAAATCCATTTTTTATTTGCTTATACCTAATACACAGAATCTTGCCAGACTAAAGCTATAACCTTCTGACCTAATAGATATACCCTGGAAGATTCTAGGTTATGGCTATACCCAGTGGTGAACTCCATTTTTTAAACTACCAGTTCTGTGGGCGTGGCTTGGTTGGCGTGGTGTGGCTTGGTGGGCGTGGCGGGGGAAGGATACTGCAAAATCTCCATTCCCACCCCACTCCAGGGGAAGGATACTGCAAAATCCGCATTCCCTCACCACTCCTGGGGGAAGGATATTGCAAAATCTCCATTCCCTCCCCACTCTGGGGCTAGCCAGAGGTGGTATTTGCTGGTTCTCCGAACTACTCAAAATTTCCACTACTGTTTCTCCGAACTACTCAAAATTTCTGCTACCGGTTCTCCAGAACCTGTTAGAACCTGCTGGATTTCACCCCTGGTACACCAAACCTTTTCCTTCCAACCCATATCCATGTCTTGTCTTGGTATTCTCTCTGGAATGTGCTGCCTCCTCCCTGGGAAGCTGCAATGCTACTGCCGATATTTCTCTGACTCTTTATTTAATTGCACATTCCATCACATGCAGAGTCCTAATAGGCTTTCTTGCAGTAGAGTCCCATGTTTTTCTCATTCTACTTTTTCCTAAGCACATACAAAGTTGCTAATTAAGCAGAAGTAAACATGCCAATTACTATTGCATTATTACATTTCAACATCTGTTTGCCCAGATCAGGCGTCAGCAACCCGCAGCTCTGGAGCCGCATGTGGCTCTTTCATCTCTCTGCTGCAGCTCCCTGTCACTGGTTGGCACCACAATTTTGAGAGGAGCTTCTGGTTTGTGGGGGGGGGGGGAAGCATGGCGTGCCAGGTGGAGACTCTATGGCAAGGGGCGGGTTTTCCGGTCGGCTCCACAATTGATAGGGCTTTTGGTTAGGACAGGTAGGGGGAAAAGGACACCGCACTAGGAGGAGATGGGGGAACCAGACTTCTGGTCAACTCCAGAATTGAACGGGGGGCTTCCGGTTAGGACCCTTGTGGCTCTTTGAGGGTTTAAGGTTGCCGACTCCTGGCCCAGACTGTTCAGATAATTACCCATTGTTGCTATTTATTAGCTCATAACCTGCCCTCAATACAATAATCTATCAGCACTCTTAACGTTCTGTTTTTCCAATGTTGAGGAACATTGACTGACTTGAATCTGGCCACTTTAGATGCGTGGGACCACAACAGAGGTGGGTTCCTGCCGGAGGTGCTCAGTACGCAGCTCTGGTAGGGAGCGGCGGATTTCGCAACCGCTCTGGAGCCCTCTCTGCCGGTCCACCCGGCGCATTGCCATTTTTTTTCATGATTTTTGGGTGATTTTGCTTCTGCACATGCATGGAAGCAAAATCTCACCAAAATCTCGCAAGGGGATGCATGCGCGAGAGTTTTTGGTGAGATTTTGCCTCTGCATATGCACGGAAGCAAAATCGCGCCGAAATCTCTCTCTTGCGCACATCCTCTCGCGAGATTTTGGCGAGATTTTGCTTCCACGCCTGCACGGAAGCAAAATCGCGTGAAGGGGCATGCACACGTAGCGAGCGCACCCCCCCGAAGCATGGAGATGTGCGTGCATGGCTCCGGCAGTGAGGTAAGTGAGCAACCCACCCCTGGACCACAACTCCCATAATCCTAGGCAGGGCTTTCTTAACACATGGGCCTGATGGTCACTTGCCCGTGGGCCCCACGAGTATAGGGGCCCCATACTAATCTGTGTATGTTAACCCTTCTATCATATAAATACAGCAACATATTTATTACATTTTACTGCATTATTTATTTGTTTTTTTTTTGTTTTTTTTTTAAAAATTATTTTTATTAATACTGCCCAGATCCTTGATAATAGATATGCTATACACTTTTGAAAGACTGGGGTAGGCTTCTTTAGCATTACCGCAAAATTAATCTGCACAAAGTTTAGCTTTAGTTGAGCTTCTGAGATTTATTTGTTCAGATGAAGGCTTGGTATGACCTCCAACTCTTTTAAAAATGCATTTGGAGTAGCTTCCCCTATTGTTTAATACCTACAGTACATCACGGATGTCAAACTCATGGCCCACGGGCCGGATGCATCACATGCTGGCCATGCCAACCCCCAGTTTAGCGAAGGGGAAAAAAATCTCAATATGTCATGTAATGACAATGTGATGCCGTGAGTTTGATATCCCTGACCTACATGAAGCGGCTGGAGAAGTCATCCTTCAGAGTAAGTATTGTATTCACAATATGCTGATTATATCCAATGGTACATGATTCCCATTCTGCATTTTTCTGGCATTTCCATGGAAGTCTTGATCTAGTGCCTAGAACAGTGATGGCGAACCTTTTTTGGTTCGCGTGCCAAAAGGGGGGGGTTTGCGTGCGCTAGTGTTTTCCGAACTTCCGTTTTGTCCGTTTTGCTGTTTTTCACATTCCGGGACTTCAGGAAGCTTCCCTGAACCCTCTGGAGTGTGAAAAACAGCCCATCAGCAAACCAGAAGTGCGTTTTTCCAAACTTCCGGTTTGCCCGGTTTGCCATTTTTTGCATTCCGGGGCTTCAGGAAGCTTCCCTGAACCCTCCAGAGTGCGAAAAACAGCCCAACGGCAAACCAGAAGTGCATTTTCCGAACTTCTGGTTTGCCCGTGGAGATGACATAGGGCAACGCCTCGCGTGCCCTCCGATATGGCTCTGCATGCCACCTGTGGCACGCGTGCCATAGGTTCGCCATCAATGGCCTAGAAGCTATAGGGGCTAGATGAGATAAAGGAGGGAGAAATTGAACATATTGTTCACTTTGTGCTGCTATTAGCATTAGGCTCTTATACCACCCATTGTATTTTCTTTCTTTCCAGGCTTACCGTGATGAATTCATTGCAGAATGGAGAAAGTTGAAGCTGGATGTCGTGCTTTGTCCTGCTTTGGGCCCAGCCTTTAATCTAGGATATGCTGGCAAACTATTTGGTATCAAATCATACTTCCATTATAACTTCCTCTATGTACCTTGTTCTTTTGCCTGTTCTAAGAAGGGTTAGATTCCAGGGATGTGAAAAAAACAGCCCTGCAAGGTGGACTTTGTGCACTGCTCCTTCTTTTTGAAGCTCTGACATCATTCTTTTGATCACTCCAGCTCCTGAATTGATTGAGAGGAGGGCACTGTCAGATGAGGCCCCAGATGCCAGTAAACTGAATTTCAGTCAAATCAAATCTTTATTATGGTTATATACAAGCATAAGGAGAGTGGAGTACAGTCAATTAAAAAGCCTAGAAGATACATCACAGACTTAAAAATTTTAAAAAAACTAGAGGATATTAAAACAATGTGTGTGTATATATACACACACACTACAGATAAACAAACTGTAAGAAGGGGTAGGAGCATTGGATACAAGGGAACATAAAAGATTAGTATGTAGAAGATTATAGCTATCAAATTATAGAGCACTATAATGGTCTATAACTAGGTGCTCATTAAGCCCAGTTTCAATCTGTGCCCTCAAATCTCCTTTGCAGGAAAGCATATAGAATGAATTAAGGAACTTGTCACAGGGCAGGATATTGGCTGGGTGATCAAAAGATATAATCAAAATGTAGCCTCCTATCAGAGTAAAATAAAAGGGAAGAAGCAGACTCTAGCACAGTGATGGAGAACCTATGGCACGTGTGCCACAGGTGGCACGCGGAGCCATATCGGAGGGTACGCGAGGCATTGCCCTATGTCAGCTCCAGCGTGCGCATTCGCCCTCTGGAGGCTTCAGGGAAGCTTCCCTGAAACCCCGGAGTGCAAAAAACGGCCTAATGGGCAAACTGGAAGTTTGGAAAAACAGACTTCCGGTTTGCCCATTGTGCTGTTTTTCACACTCCGGAGGCTTCAGGGAAGCTTCCCTGAAGCCTCCGGAGGGCGCAATGGCCTTCCCCAAAGCTGAAAATCAGCTGGCCAGCGTGCGCATGCGCGCTGGAGCTGACATAGGGCAACGCCTCACGTGCCCTCCGATATGGCTCCGCGTGCCACCTTCACAGAGACCTACCCTTAGAAAAGAAAGCACTTGGTGTCCTGGCATAGATAGAGAACCCATCAGTCAGACAATATGGTAACTGTAGTCCAAACAGATCATTGCCAAGGTGAAGGGACGGACTATGCTTCAGAGAGGAGGCTAAGCTAGCTTTTTTCCAATGGATTTACCTTGAGGCCCAAGCAGCTTATGGCTGCCAAGTGGCACAACCCTAAGTATCCATCCTGAACAATTTTGAAACTGTTCTTAGAGTCATTTCAGATGATTTATCAAATGATAAAATAATGCAAGACAAGCATCTGGCAGCCCTGACATTTCAGGCTCATTTCCTTATTCCTCAAAAAAAAAAAAAAAAAAAAAATATCTCTGAAGAGAAGATGATTCCATTTCTCCTCAAGCGCTAGATCTTTTCCCGCACTTGTAAATTGCTCCAATTTCCTCACCAGAAAGCTATTACCCTGAAGCATAGCTCTCTTGTTACTGTATTCGTGTAGTTATATAGCAGTTGTGAACCCCAACTCTAATAAGAAGGGAAATGGTTCTGAAAACATTATGTTTCCATCCTCCCTCGTTCAGGACAAGCTATAAATGATGCTGGCAACTCTTGAACGCATATTCAACATATTTTATTTGCTGGTTTTCTCATAAAAGCCACAGCCTCCCACCCCTCGGGCAATATGCCAGCATATTGTGATGGCGCTGGTGGCATCCTACCCCATATGGCTTCCTGGAACTTGGTAGCATTTGTGGGCTGCATAATGCATTGTACTGTTATGTACTAATCTGTTACAGTCAGAACGCAATGGCCTGATCCTGTTGAGAAATAAATAACTTGTATATGGTATCTTTTCCAGTGGCTACTACCTATACCCATCTATATAATGTCTTGAATTTTCCTGCTGGAGTTGTACCAGTCACAACAGTTACACAAACAGATGAAGAGGAGCTGAAGCATTACAAAGGGCACTATGGAGACTTCTGGGATAGGAGAATGAAGGAGGTTAGTTAACAGCAAGAAATGCAATTGCCATATAGGGGAGTCAAGATATTGCCGAAATCTTCCCTTTGCGGTACAAAACCTTAGCAGAATGGATCCTTCCTGGCTGCTCCTCTGAAACCGGTGAAATTTGGTGACTGGTTTCCTTTGGAGAAATTTGAGGAACAGTATCTTGACAAAAATTCAAAGTTGCTTCATTCCAGAATGGGCCAACTCACCGTGACCAACTCCTTGCAGCCAACTCACCATGGCCAATTTGCCATGGGACAATTTAACAATTCAATTTAATTATTTTAAATACATAATTTTTTTAAATTTTTTGTCAGGCATTTCATTCACTACCTCCTTTCCCATCCTTTCTTTAATGATTCTATTCCATCTTTTCTTTGGTATGCGTGTAACTCTTCCCCTGCAGTGAGTTGTTCCCCAGAAAGTTGGCCAGGGGAAGTTGTCTCTGGCGAAAAAAATGGCCATGGCAAGTTGGCTGTGGTGAATTGTCACAGACCCGCTTCGTTCATTGGCTGCGTTGAGGTTGAGTTGTATTCCTGTTAAGAATATTTTTTTCTGATTTGAGCATGAGTCTATTTAATTGAAATAAGTCCTACTGAGTTATAAAGGACTTTTATCTCCTTTAAGGGAATTTTAGCTATAGCTTGGCATGATCCTAGAAGATGTGAATCTGCCAAAAATATAGCTTTGAATAGGTTGGGGATTCTGGTGACTTCATTGACATGACAATATTGTTGGCAGTAATATTGTCAGACTGCATTTGCATTTGAGCCCTTTTTGCTATGGAAAATGCTCATTGGGGAAGAAGTTATGCCTTTATATGGAATACCTCTAGCTCAGGCCTGTACAACTTTATTATCAGATTCAAATGATGTAAAGGTTGCTAAACTTTATTTAAAAGGATAATTGTTTCCATATTCACATTTTTCTTCTATTTTTCTGATTGATGATTGCAACAAAGATGCATCAATCCATCCATTCATTTATTCTTGGCAGCAATAATCAGTCAGCCACTTCCTTTGCCTAGTTTGTTGTTGTTGCTGTTGTTGTTACTTTCTAAGATTTTCTGGTGGTAGATACTATAAATACTAATTCTGCTTTTTTTATGGTCAGCCAAGAGTGACTAGAAGCTGCTACCTAGCTGGCTATATAGTCTTGATCTTGCTGCAGTATCTAGGTTAAAGAATTATTTTAGCATTGGGATCCATATTTTATGGGCAGTCCTATGTTGTACACCTCAAAATCTCTAATAGTCTAGCCTTTGTAAGCATGCATTCACATGCCGATGGTTATGGGTGGGTGCTGGATCAGTGACTCCCATTAGACAAAAGTAGGTACTTCTGCTTCCTTTCCGCTAAGTTTCAAGTCACATTGAATTCAAGGACTGATTTGCAGTCGAGAAGACTGATGGATACATTGAGTAATGTCTTACTGTTTGTGATTCTCCTATAGGCTGTGGAAGATGCTGTGGGGCTCCCTGTAGCAGTCCAGTGCGTGGCCTTGCCATGGCAAGAAGAATTGTGTCTTCGGTTCATGAAAGAAGTGGAGAGAGTTTCCCATGAGAGATGGGGAAAGAGAAAAATATGATTGTCAGAAAGAAGGCCGCAACGAATGTTGACCTTTCTAAATAAACTTTCTATTGACTTATGCGGTTTATTGCTGGGTTAGCTCAGTTATATTTTCACCAATGTTCAGCAAGATAAGATATAGAGAGATTAGAAGATATGGTTTAGAAAGTAGAGAATTTTTGGAAATGTTTTGTAATTAGGGCTAAATAAAGCATATGGACAACAAGATCTTTCAGACAGACCCCTTTGAATTATGCTATCACTTCAAAGGTATGATACAATTATTCTGTCATTCCTTCATCAACTATTGGGACTTTTGAGAAAGCGATCAATGGGAAATGCTGGTGTCAGCAAATTCTGTACTGTAAAATTCTGTGAATGAGATAAGTTTTTTGTGCAATAAAAACCTTTTCTGTAAACCTGAACAGATGAATCTGGGACAATTTAAAATCAGTCCAGTGATCTAGGATGTCACTGTGGTAACTGATACCACCCAGTTCCTTTGAATCCCAAAAATCATTTGCAAAACTGAAATGAACGTGTTAGTTCTATATGAAAAAAACATTGCAAGAGAGATTAATCTTCCCAAAGAATGAATGGAAAGTACACAGAAGGAAAGATCATCTGGAAGTTGCCTGAATCATGGTAAAAAGAATCATAATACAGAATGTCACAAACATTTGTGGACGTTTACTAAAGGAAGCTTGGAAAAGGATATTTGGTGAAAAGATGAAGTAAAAAAAGGTTGTAGAAGGATGGAAAAATAATATAATGATATTAAAATGAATATAAAAGATAGATTCATGTGCATATAGAGAAAATACAGTTCCAAAGAATATAGGTCAAAGAAAATGAGGCATGGTTAAAATTATAGTGGTAGACAGAAAAATGAAGATTTATTTATTTATTTATTTATTTATTTATTTATTTATTTATTTATTTATTTATTTATTTATTTATTTATTTATTTATTTATTTATTTATTTATTTGGTATTCTTATATGCCACCCAACTCCCGGAGGACTCAGGGCGGCGTACAACAGATTGATTCTCAGACCAAGCTGGAATTAAAATATTATTTTGGAAGTGGGTGAAGTGGGCTACAAAAGAAATCTACAGAAAAATAAGTGGAATTAAAAATGCTTGAAAGAGCATTTGGAAAATAGTGGTATGTCAAAGAATGGAATTGAAACAAATAGTACTAGAATTAGCATTCATGAAAAATATGGTGAAAAGCAAATAATAAATGCTGTGAAAATGGTTTTTTTTTTAAAGGTAAGGTTGCAAGGGTAACTCTGTATATGCTTAAATATAGATGTAGTTTGCTAACTCTAATCCTTTATGGCTGTTCATCCTGTTTAATTTATTTAATAAATTTATATGCCACAACTTGTTTAATGTGTGTATAAAGACACACACATGCCTGACAGTTGGAAGAGTGCCATTATTGTTCTCTAATACTGATAGTAAGACTGAAAGCAAAAATTATAAGGGGTTTGTTTAAGTGTCCCTGGATTGTGATTGAAAGAGGATCAGAGGTGACAATAAACACATTTTGGGAAGTGCAATTTGGCTTTATGATGATCATGGAATACGCAGACCACATTTTTGCTCTTTAGCAATTCACTAAGAAATGTATGAATATGAGGAAGTTTATTGGACATTTTGTTAACTTACAGTAGTTAAAGCATATAATAACAATAATGATAGTGATAGTGATAGTGATAATGATAACAACAACAACAACTTACCGTATTTTTTGGAGTATAAGACGCACCTTTTTCCTCCCTAAAAGTGGCTGAAAATTTGGGTGTGTCTTATACTTCGAATGTAGCTTTTTTTTTTCAGCCCTAACTAGGTGCTAACAGATCTTCCCAGCTCTTACCTTGCAGGCTTTTTCATTGTTAATCTCTCCAAAGAATGTTTTTCCAGCCCTAAGTCTTTGCAGAATTTTTTTTCATTGCTCTACTTGCAATGAATAAGTTTTTTTCTAGCCCTAACCAGGTGCTAACAATCTTCCCAGCTCTTTCCGGCTTGCAGGCTCTTTCATTGTTACTCTCTCAGAAGAAGGTTTTTTAAAGTCCTAACCAGGGGATAAAATAATGTGCTGAAGCTGACCAGACTAAGGATGCTAGCCAGATGAAAAACCTGGTAGGCAGATTGTTTTCCCCTATTTTCCTCCCCAAAAACTAAGGTGCGTCTTATACTCCGAAAAATACGGTATTACATTTACATGCTGGCTGACTCCCAAATGTTAAAACATTTAAAGACAAAAAACAATAGGAAAAACATGAAACCGTGCTAAAGACCAAAAAACAAACAGCAAAGACAAAAGAAGAAAGATGTCAACAAACAAACAAATCCAGAGGGAAACAGAAAGGAAGAAAGGAGCATTAGTCATCCTCTCCAAAGACTCAGGTAATGATATACATGAAACTCTTCAGAATTAGATGGCATGCATATCAGTGTCTCAATTTATCACTCTCTCGCAAGGATTCTTGGCTAGTTTGAAAGCAGCTCTGCATGTCTCTGAGAGCAATAACATCAGCAGTGTTGGAGAGCTGAGTGTGTTTGTTCATTTTGGAGGCTGGAATTCTGCAGAGCTCCTGCTTGGCTTCTGAGTTTCTGTTCTTCTAAAGGGAATGATGGTTTTGTGGCTTGGCAGATCCTCCTCAGTAGCCAAGATTTCATCAGTTTCCTACTGTTCTTCTGTAAGGGTCACCTGCGTGCAAAGCACATGTTTGTCCTTCCTTTCTTTCACTTGAATGGAGGGAGATTCTTGTTGTTGCAGGAGATGGGACCACCGGTCACTGACCAGTAATTTTTCTCTTTTTCAACCATACATTGCAAATGTGGATCACTGCCAAATTGCTTCTGAGGGTTTTGAAACTAAAAAGCCTAATCATGTGAAGTGTCCCCCCCCCCCCCCCGCCCCACCCCATTTGTTTCTCTTAAATACCCTCCCTGCCACTTGAAAGCTCAAAATTAAACACAGTTACTTTGAAAGGAGGGACAATCAGCTTTTGTGGAGTATGCAGATTCATTTTCATTTCAGAATTCCTTCACCAGCACTGCCTTAACATTGGGAAGCTAACGCCTAGAAATATTTTTCTCAACCTCCAAGATTTTTCTGACATTGTGAAATAATGCCATTTCCCAACTAGATAGTAGTCATTAAGGATCATGGTTGATTTCTTAATGCACACAAGAGAAGGGCTGGTCTGAGCATGCTAAAGGGAAATGGAGAAAAGAAGCATAAAAAAAAGTAAGTGCGTGATTATTCTTGCCTACTTTGTACAATCAATAGGGGACAGGGGACAATAAAAGAACCACCTTATGTTTGTCCTTAACAGATTTTTGGTACAAACAAATGGGTTTGGGGCCCGTGCCTGTAGCTACATCCCATCCTAAGTGCTCGAACCAGGCATCTATTAAAGACTGTCCCATAAATGTTTAACCCAACTTTAGCCTTAGCACAGATTCATACATTCTACTTGGCCCATTGTCAGTACGGGCAACTCCCTGTTTCTTGAGAGCAGAACCTTCCTCCCATTCCTAGCCCACTGCAAATGTACACACCCCAACATTGATTCAGAACTGCTGCTCTCCAACTTGACTTGCCTTAAGCTCTTTAGGGTTCTGTAACCAGGGTCCAGGATTTCATGTCCTTCTAGCAGAAGCCCTATCTCTGATTGGCTACCACAGTATTTCTCAACCTCAGCAGTGTTTCTCAGAGCTTGCTGGCTGAAAAAATTATGGGAGTCAAAGTCCACACGTCTTAAAGTTTCCAAGGTTGAGAAACACTAGGATACCGCGTCTGGCATGATTCCGCCTCCCCAGTGGCTTGATAAGACTATCAGAGTTTCCTAGCTTCCAGGCAACTATGTTTTCTGCTGGCTAACAGTTAAAATTATAATTTGCCACTGCTGGTCTGTGAAATCAATGAACTATCTTCAACCCTAAAGCTCATGTTCCAGTTAAACCTTACATTTCTCACTGAGTATTCTTTTGATTTCTGCCCAGGCTGCACAAAGCATGGTTCCCTTGCTTTCCTACTATCTATTCACAGTATTGCAAAGATTACCTCCCACATGCACACACCTGTATTGTTATATATAGCAAGATACTGATAGCACAATAACTTGTAGTTATGATCTTATCAAGCTTGGTACAATAGGCTCCTTTTAGAGAACTGGGTGTGGGCGAATTATTAAATTTGATTGGCTCCAGCCAACAGTTACATTAGCCAGCAAATGTAATGCATTCTGTCTTCTTAGCTGAACTCTTCTACTGAAAGGTAACCTCAAAAAAAGAAAGATGTATCCAAGAATCTTGCTAGTGTTTAGATTTATAAAAGATAACTGAAATGTGTGGTTTTTGTTCTTCCCTGTGTTATGTGGGGGGGGGAAATGCTCTCAATATGTGAGCTTCTACCACAGGGCTGAACTACGTTTTGAAAGTTGGCGTAGCATTTAGAGGGTTTGAGAAGGCAAGAGTTGAAGTAGTTGGGTACTAACACAGCATGGGATATGGAATGTGGGTGGCTTTTTTTGGGGTTTAGAAGAGAATTTGGTTATTTCTTTTAGGTTGGTCTCATCAGGTGCTAAACCTGGTCAGATTTGTCTAGGCTTTGAAACTTAGTAGAGTTGGTTAGCTTTTATAATGCAGTTTATGTAGCAATGTTAATGTATAAATAAAAAAACAAGGTGCCAGGTTTTTACTATTTGTTGTTTTAATAGTTATATGTCTATATTAATTGTACAATGATACTGTTTTAACTGTTGGTTGGAAGCCACCCAGAGTTGGTGTAAGATGGGCAGCTGTTTTAAATAAATACAGAACATTAGACATTCCAAGACAAGATATAAAGTGTCAGAGAATTTTGCTTATGCTATGCTTGTATTCCCTACTATCATTCTACAATCACAACAAAGAACATCTTAAAGACCAGATTACTAGTTGAATGACCACTAAAAACAGATGAATTATACCAAAGAAGTAAAAAAAGTAGAAGTAATCCATATAAAAGAGAGTTGGAGAGAAGAAAAGTCAAATTTTCATGCCTTTTTCTCCCTTGGCATCATGATGAGAAGATTTGGGTTTTGTTTTGTTTTTTTACAAATTATCTGAATGATTGAGATGTTTATTATTGAGTAAGGTAAAGATTTTAAAATCTATCAGCAGCCTCCAGCTATTGTTAGATGCTGTTCACTGACTTTGCTCTGGTTTTGCATAAAGAAAGATTCCTAATTCTACAATGGGTATAAACGATGGAGAACATCATGTGCAACAAAACAGAGCTAGGTGATCACCGCTTTGAACAGGGAATACGAGCATCTGAAAGGAAACATTTTTAGAAAAGATACAAAAAGTGCTTTAAAGAGCAAGCATGTCTTTTCCAGCCTGAAAAATGTAGTCTCGGCAACTGATTCTTTAGCACAGGGGTCTCCAACCTTGGCAACTTTAAGACTTATGGACTTCAACTCCCAGAATTCCTCAACCAGCAAAGCTGTGGTAGCCAATCAGAGATGGGGCTTCTACTAGAAGGACATGAAATGCTGGACACTGTCTACATGCAGGGGTCTCCAACCTTGGCAACTTTAAGACTTGTGGACTTCAACTCCCAGAGTTCCTCAGCCAGCAAAGCTGTGGTAGCCAATCAGAGATGGGGCTTCTACTAGAAGGACATGAAATGCTGGACACTGTCTACATGCAGGGGTCTCCAACCTTGGCAACTTTAAGACTTGTGGACTTCAACTCCCAGAGTTCCGCAGCCAGCAAAGCTGTGGTAGCCAATCAGAGATGGGGCTTCTACTAGAAGGACATGAAATGCTGGATGCTGCCTACAGAACCCTAAATCGCTTAAGGCAAGTCAAGTTGGAGAGCAGCAGTTCTGAATCAACGTTGGGGTGTGTACATTTGCAGTGGGCTAGGAATGGGAGGAAGGTTCTGCTCTCAAGAAACAGGGAGTTGCCCGTACTGACAATCTGCCAAGTAGAATGTATGAATCTGTGCTAAGGCTAAAGTTGGGTTAAACATTTATGGGACAGTCTTTAATAGATGCCTGGTTCGAGCACTTAGGATGGGATGTAGCTACAGGCACGGGCCCCAAACCCATTTGTTTGTACCAAAAATCTGTTAAGGACAAACATAAGGTGGTTCTTTTATTGTCCTCTGTCCCCTATTGATTGTACAAAGTAGGCAAGAATAATCACGCACTTACTTTTGTTATGCTCCTTTTCTCCATTTCCCTTTAGCATGCTCAGACCAGCCCTTCTCTTGTGTGCATTAAGAAATCAACCATGATCCTTAATGTCTACTATCTAGTTGGGAAATGGCATTATTTCACAATGTCAGAAAAATCTTTGAGGTTGAGAAAAATATTTCTAGGCGTTAGCTTCCCAATGTTAAGGCAGTGCTGGTGAAGGAATTCCCACATGCACACACCTATGTTGCTATATATAGCAAGATACTGATAGCACAATAACTGGTAGTTATGATATTATCAAGCTTGGTTCAATAGGCTCCTTTTAGAGAACTGGGTGTGGGTGAATTATTAAATTTGATTGGCTCCAGCCAGCTTTGCTGGCTGAGGAATTCTGGGAGTTGAAGTCCACAAGTCTTAAAGTTGCCAAGGTTGGAGACCCCTGCTTTAGCAGACATCTGCTGCCTTCCTCAGTCTTGGACACAAAATGTCTTCTAATGTAATTCCTGAACTGTGTTGGTTTCCTAGGCTGAATGCCTGCCTTGTTACTGTCTGCAGTGATTGTTATTGCCCTCCTGATAGTGATAACTCAAATGAGAGTGGCTTGGTTGTCTTGCACAATAGGGAATCCAAAGAATCAGTGCTTGTTAGGAAGAAGGCATTAGAGCAGAGTTTCTTAAACCTGGCAACTTTAAGATGGGTGGACTTCAACTTTATTTATTTATTTATTTATTTATTTATTTATTTATTTATTTATTTGTTCGTTTGTTTGTTTGTTTATTTATTTATTATGCCAAGTATATATAAGATTACAGTAAAAATATAAACATGTATACATGAGATGGTTTTGAGTACATGGGAACATTAGGACAGGGACGGTATGCACATTGGTGCGCTTATACACGGCCCTTACAGACCTCTTAGGAATGGGGTGAGGTCAACAGTAGACAGTCTAAGGTTAAAGTTTTGGGGATTTGAGGCAAAAACCACAGAGTCTGGTAATGTATTCCAGGCATTGACCACTCTGTTGCTGAAGTCGTATTTTCTGCAATCGAGTTTGGAGCAGTTTACCTTAAGTTTGTATCTATTGTATGCTCGTGTATTGTTGCGGTTGAAGCTGAAGTAGTCATTGATGGGTAGGACATTGTAGCAGATAATTTTATTTGCTACACTTAGGTCAGACCTAAGGCGGCGTAGTTCTAAATTGTCTAAGCCTAAAATTTCAAGTCTGGTGGCATAAGGTATTCTGTTGCGAACAGAGGAGTGGAGGACTCTTCTCGTGAAATATCTCTGGACATTCTCAATTGTATTAATGTCCAATATGTAGTGCAGGTTCCAGACAGATGAGCTTTATTCTAGAATTGGTCTAGCAAATGGTTTGTATGCTGTAGTTAAAAGTACAATAATACCAGAGAAGAAGCTATGCAAGTTTAGATTAACAACTCTTAATGCTTTTTTGGCAATGTTGTTACAGTGGGCTCTGGCACTTAGATCATTAGAGATGAGTACTCCAAGGTTCTTAACAGAGTGAGGGTTGTCTACAAGGTCGTGTCCATCCAGCTTGTATTTTGTGTTCTGATTTTTTTTTGCCAATGTGTAAGACAGAGCATTTGTTGGTTGAGATTTGAAGTTGCCACTTGTTTGAGCATTCTGACAGATAGTCAAGGTCTTTTTGAAGGGTAGCAGCATTGTCGGTAGTGTTGAATAGTTTTACATCATCAGCAAAGAGAACACAGTTGCTTTGTGTTGGCCCTAAAACGCTGCCTTGGGGGACACCGCTGTTAACAGGTACAGGATTTGATATAGCGTTTGATATTTTGACCACTTGTTGCCTGTTTGACAGGAATGTAGTTATCCATTTATGCAGGGGGACAGAAATGCCATAAGATTGCAGTTTTAGAAGTAGTTTGTCATGGACCACTGAATCAAAGGCTTTACAGAAGTCTATGTAA
Organism: Diadophis punctatus similis; assembly: GCA_023053685.1. Taxonomy (NCBI): domain Eukaryota; kingdom Metazoa; phylum Chordata; class Lepidosauria; order Squamata; family Dipsadidae; genus Diadophis; species Diadophis punctatus. The sequence goes on from JALIGW010000003.1 coordinate 52,520,975, forward strand.
ATTGTGTCTATTGCTTTGCCTTGATCGAGTTGTGTAGTCCATATGTTTTTGCAGTGTAGGAGTTGCAGATTATAGGATAATTTTTTCCTGAAACCAAATTGTTTGTTAGAGAGTAGGTTGTTTGTTTCTAAGTGGAGGGTAATAGATTGGTTTATGATTGATTCCATAACTTTGCAGGTGACGCAACATAAAGAGATTGGTCTGTAATTTTCGACTAAGCTGGGGTCTCCTTTTTTGAAGATAGGGATGACCGTGGCTAGTGACCATAGATTGGGCAGGGAGCCAGTCTTGAAATATATTTCAAAGATTATGCTTAGAGGTTCTGCTAAGGCAGAGGAAAGCTTTTTTAATAAGTAAGCACATAGTCCATCAGGTCCAATAGATAGAGATGGTTTTAGGCTGTGTAGTGCTTTTTCAATGTTATCTTCTGTAAAATCTATTTGTGTTGGATCGTTGTAATTATTTGTGATACGACTAGGAAATATTGGGCATGAGCCATTGCTGTTTACAAAGACTGAGCCGAAGAATGTGCTAAAAAGATTGGCTTTAATGTTTTCATCATTACAGTCATTACCGCTAGGTCCTTTTAGGGGTGGGATGGATTTTGAGTCTTTAAATTGGTTGTTTACAAAATTATAGAAAGTGCGAGTGGAATTGGTGCATAGAAGGTTTTCCTCTTGTTTGATGTGATAATTGGTGCATTCAGTCCTTATCTGGTGGCATAAGTTTTTGTAGCAGTTTTTAAAGTTAGCTATGTAGCCAGTTTTGTTTTTTCGCCAAAGAGATTTTTTTTTTTGGATTGGAGCTTCCTTATTGTTATGCGTAATTTGTTTTTCTTGGTTTTGGGGGTTATTAGTGGTACGTATAGTTTAATGATTCTTTTAACTACAAGCAGGAAAATGTTATAATGGTCTTCTGCAGTATTACAGTCAGTGAATAGAATTTGCCAATCAAGAGAGGAGAGGTCAGTGTCTATGAGATCATAGTTGGCTTTTTTAAAGTTATATTTGGGTATTCCATCATTATGCTGATTTTTGTAAGGACGTATATTGAGACAAAAGTTAATCATGCTCTGGTCACTGTTGGAAAAGGGCTCTTTTATTTGTAGTCCATAAATTGTGTTTAAACTGTTGCAGAAAATGAGATCAAGGCAGTTGTTGAGTCTAGTGTTGTTAGTTACTAGTTGATCCAGTCCCACATTAGTAACAGCATTGTACAGGGTTACATGTACTGTATAGGTTCATTTGTACATTTGTTTAGGGTCCAATTAATAAGAGGAAATTGAGGTCACCAAAAGAAATAAGAGGGTGGGGGCAGGAGGCTGCCCACGTTAGTAGTGTAGTTAACTTGTTTGCATATAAGATGTCATAATCAGGGGCTCTGTAACAGAGAAGGAAGCGAAGTGTGGTATTTAAGGACAGCTTGCAGACGATGGTCTCAGGGAGAGCAAGTTCATGTGTAACTTGAATATTTTTTAGATTTAGGGATTGTTTATAGAAGACAGCCATTCCACCTCCTCTTCGAATTTCACGATCGGACCGGTAAACATGATAGTCTCTAACTGTGACAATGTAGTCTGGGAGGGATGTGTTTAGCCATGTTTCGCAGACAAATATAATGTTGAATATAGTTGTATTTAGTAAGATGAGGAATTAGGGCATTTTGTTTACGATGCTTCTTGCATTAATTAACTTGCATTTAAGGTTAGTAGTTGTTGGTATAGAACAGGTGTCAGCAACCTGTGGCTCCGGAGCCGCATGCGGCTCTTTGGGCCCTCTGCTGTGGCTCCGTCGGGTGATCCCACCACTGGCTGGCCCCGTCCTTCACCCTCCCCTCCCAGTCACTCCTTGCCTGACCTGAGAAGGTAGGGGCAACAGTGGGGGATGGAGAAGCGGCCAGGGCAGAGACAGAGAGATACAGAGAGAGGGGGAGAGAGAGAGACATAGAGAGATACAAATTGAGGGAGGGTGGGAGGGAGGGAGGGAGGGAGAGAGGGAGAGAGAGAGAGAGAGAGAAAGAGAGTTGTCAAAAGGGTTTTGTGGTTCCCGGTGTTTTTTAACAACCGGTTCTCTGCCCTAAGGACTGGCTGGGTAGGCATGGCTTGGGGTCATGTGACTGGTGGAAGTGAGTGATGTTGAGTTGGCCATGCCCAGCCAGGTTTTGTGGCTCCCGGTGTTTTGTTTTCTGTGGGAAACAGGTCCAAATGGCTCTTTGAGTGTTTAAGATTGCAGACCCCTGGTATAGAGGAAGTAAGGGACGTGCATACCTAGTTTTGGATGTTGGGATGTTGAATGACTGGGGGTTGGATGATTGCGGGTTGGATGTTGGGATGTTGGATGATGGGAGGTAATTTCCAGAAATCTCCAGCCAACAAGTCAAAGTTGCCAAAGTTGAGAAACACAGCCTGGTCCTCACAGGATCAAATGTTTCTGTGTCTGAGTTGAGGGGTTTCAGGAGAGGCTGCTGTTGTTGAAACCCTGTCCTTGAGTTGGTTGAACTGGCAGACTGTGTCAATATTCTCTTATGTGGAAACTATTTTTTGACAAAAATCAGATATCCTAAAGGGTTGAACTTCTAATGAAAAGAAGGACTAGGGGAGACATGATAGCAATCTTCCAATATCTCAGGGGCTGCCACAAAGAAGAGGGAGTCAAACTATTCTCCAAAGCACCTGAGGGTAGAACAAGAAGCAACGGGTGGAAACTAAACAAGGAGAGAAGCAACTTAGAAATAAGGAGAAATTTCCTGACAGTTAGAACAATTAATCAGTGGAACAACTTGCCTCCAGAAGTTGTGAATGCTCCAACACTGGAAGTTTTAAAGAAGATGTTGGATAACCATTTGTCAGAAGGATTACAGAATGAAGGGTTGAACAGAAACAAAACACTAGAAGGTGAAATCACCTTGAAACCTTCTGGAATCTGTTGGAATCCAGTAGAAAGCTCCCAGTGGCATTGAGGAACCTGAACAAAGGACAAATGTGGACATTACGAGTTTTGAACTTAAGAGGTGTGGTAATTCACTACAATCTTCTTATTCTTCTTCTTGGACACCTAACATCAAAAACGTCATCAAAAAAGCACAACAAAGAATGTTCTTTCTGTGCCAACTCAGAAAGCTCAAAATGCCCAAGGAGCTGCTGATACAGTTCTACAGAAGAATTATTGAGTCTGTCATCTGCACCTCTATAACTGTCTGATTTGGTTCTGCAACCCAACAAGACAGAAACAGACTTCAGAGGATAATCAGAACTGCAGAAAAAACAATTGCTACCAACCTGCCTTCCATTGAGGACCTGTATACTGCACGAGTCAAAAAGAGGGCTATGAAAGTATTACTGACCCCTTGCACCCTGGACATAAATTGTTTCAACTCCTACCCTCAAAACAGCTATAGAGCACTGCACACCAGAACAACTAGACACAAGAACAGTTTCCCCCCGAATGCCATCACTCTGCTAAACAAATAATTCCCTCAACACTTTCAAACTATTTACTAAGTCTGCACTACTATTAATCTTCTCATCGTTCCCATCACCCATCTCCTCCCACGAGTGACTGTATGACTGTAACTTTGTTGCTTGTATCCTTACAATTTATATTGACTGGTTCCTAATATGATTTGATTGCTTATTTATACCCGGACTATCATTAAGTGTTGTACCTTATGATTCTTTTTTTTTATTTCCATTTTTTTTATTTTTCTCCATCACTTCATATACAATTCAATACACATATACCTTAAAATATTGCAATAAAATACATAGTTTTACATTATAATCATTCAAAAGTCAATATCTTATACAACACTTACATCATCAATCATCAGTCTGTTCTACTTTTTTTTCTATTACACTCCCCTCTATCTCCATCATCTTCTCCTACTTTCTTACTCCTTCACTCCTCCTCTACCTCTCTCTATTCCTTCTCTTCCTCCCCTTCTACTTCCTCTTTCACCTTCTTTGCCTTCCTCTGAGTACTCTTTTATACTAACTCATCTTATGTTTGACAGACTGATGATAAGATCTCAAATTTAAACTCATCATATCACTTCTAAGAAAAGGAAAATTTTTTATTGTTATTATATCATTTCTTTGTATATAATACTTTTTTCTAGGTATATGTTGCTAATTCCATCTTACCTCCAAAAAAAAAAAAAAAACTAATTTTGTCATCTGGGATATTCACCAGTTAATTTTCAAATTCTCCTTCCAAATGAAACCGCTATTGATTTAATTTCCAAGATAGGTACTATTTCTCCTGCTTCTTAATTTTAAGCCATATTGCTTCCTTTACTTTTTTAGTCTCTTTATTCATCATTTATGTTTTTTATCCTCTATTCTATCAAAACTAAATGCCCAATTATACATTCCAATTTCTCATATTAGTCATCAAAATTCTTCCTAGGTTATTTCCACTCAATTAAATGTTCAAGCTCTTGAAATAAAAGATTTTTAAATGTTACCATCAAAATTCTTTCTAGGCTATTGAAATTTTTAAAATTTTACATTTAAACAATCTCATATATAGAAAAATAATACACAATCATAATTCATTTCCATTATATCTACTACAGATATTTAATTAAATTAAATCAAAAGATTAATCTAGCTCTTATCAATTCCATCTCTTGCATTTAAACAAATCAATAACAGAAGAAAAGTAAAATAAAAAGAAAGAAAGAAAAGTCCAAATGGTTTAATAAAATACATTTTTTTCCTTTTAAAATTTTGCATATAAACAAATCTCGTATATGGAAATAATACACAATCATAATATATCTTTTAAACTCTAATATTCATGTTTATCATTCATACTTCTCATAATAATTAACATTGTTTTGTCTACAATGCCAAATCCTTTAATTCTTAAACCATGTTAATCTATATAAAAAGAACAAAAAATTTCTGACTCTTAATGAAATAATAATACTGATTATATATATCAAAATTCTAGACAATTAACATTTTTATCATAATTAAATCTAATATGATCATTGTAAAAAGGAAAAGAGAATGAATAAAAAGAAAAACATTTCTATAATATTTCAATGCCATCATCCATTTCCTTTTAATTTCTTGACTATTTCATTTTTGTATATATATTTCCTCCACCCCCATCTCCTTAGCTTCTTTCTCTTCTTCTTTTTAGCTTTATACCAATAGGTTCTCTTTTCCCATGCTCTTTCCCTTCCTCTTAGATCTACTTTCTGTATATATCTAATTTTCTCCATTCCTTTTTTAATTTTATATATCTCAAAATCCTTATCATCAATCTGAACATAGTCATTTTTAATATATTTATCTCTATTATCACTGTTAAATCCAGTGGAGTTGTTATCAGTTTCATAATCATTAATCAGCATTGCATTTTCAATATTCTTTCCCTTTTCATCATCATTCATAGTATTTTCACCGGTCTTCTTTTCTTCTTCTGTTATCTTATTCATTTTTTTCCCGTTTGTACTTCATTCCTTCCTATCTCAAATGATCCAATTACAGATCTTCTAAAGTCTTCAAAGAGATCCTTCAAAAACCCAGCCAATTCTTCATATTCAATTCTCTCCATATCTTTACAATCTGAGTTCTCAGTTCTCAAATCCAAAGCTTAGATAGGTTTAGTCCAATTCTTTAAAATCACAATTTCCAAGTCCAAAACTTAATCAAATTCAATCTGTCATCAGAATTCATTCAAGTCCAAAGCTTAAACAAATTCAAGCTGTCATCAAAATCCATTCAAGGATGCCACCAGCTCTTAGTAGTCAGTAATCTCCATGTCTCAAAATTCCAGATCACTATTTTTCAAAGTCCATCTAGCTGCTAACAATAATATGTTCCACAGCTTATTATAATTTACAAGTTTTCCTTTTAGTGATTAAAAAACCAGTTCTTTCTGTTACAAGGTCCTTTTGTTGTTAATATCTGTTCATGTTTATTCTTAACCAAGTCAGCCTAAACAAATTTTACAATCTGCTTTAAGTTCCTTCACTTTCAAAGAGGCTTTTTTTAAATTCAAGGTTGCAGCTGTCCAAACATCCATGCAGATATTTCACCACATCAATAATTCTTCCAGCCACCAGATGGCATCTCCAGTCAGGTCTCTCTCCTCTGTCTTTTCTGTTTTAATTTTTCTATTTTTAATCACTCCAATTTTCAAGTTATTCCTCAAAATCTTCCCAAAATTCTTAAGTCTTTTCCAGATTGTTTGGGAAGAAGGCGTGGTTAACGCCGAGGCGCCACGGAGTTTCCCCGCGCTCTGCAGGGGAAACCCTGAACCCATGCCGCCTGGGGACCTGGACCGAACGGGACCAGGTCGGATCCACCCTGCAGGGGTGGTGAAGAAAGGAGCGCCAGCTGGCAGACTGGGGGGGTGCGGCAAACACCCCAGGGAACCAGCTTTGCTCCTGGACCGGCGGCATGTGGAAGACGGCATTGTAGCCGTCCCTAGCCGCGGCAATCACATCGTAACAATTGAACTGGCGAGTTGGAGTCATCTGGGAAGGAAAATTAAATGTTTGTGCTGGAGAAGTTGAAGAAGTAAAGAAGACTGAGATCGGTGAGTGGGAATACATAAAGGAACTTTTTAATGTTAGAAAGGGAACAAAAGGACCGGAAAATTAAGAAGCGGCTGTTAAAGATATGGACACAATGGTGTAACAAAATTAAAGGGACCTACAACTAAAAGCCCATTTGCTAAAGATTTGGAATTTTATTTTTCAAAGACTTGTACCTTATGATTCTTGACGAACGTATCTTTTATTTTGTGTACACTGAGAGCATATGCACCAAGACAAATTCCTTGTGTGTCCAATCACACTTGGCCAATAAAATTCTATTCTATTCTATTCTATTCTATTCTATTCTATTCTATTCTATTCTATTCTATTCTATTCTATTCTTCTTCTTCTTCTTCTTCTTCTTCTTCTTCTTCTTCTTCTTCTTCTTCCTCCTCCTCCTCCTCCTCCTCCTCCTCCTCCTCCTCCTCCTCCTCCTCCTCCTCCTCCTCCTCCTCCTCCTGCACACCTGTGGAAGGTGTGCAGGGTCCACTTTTCGGATCATTGAGCGCCACTTTGCACGGTCAGCGGTGTCTCCAGGGCGCAGGCCCGCAACTTGCATATCTTTGTTGAATTGGTAATTCACTGCAATGCACTGAGTGATTCAGGACCATGGGAAAATAAGCAGTTTGGATATAGAATATCTTGAAAATTAACCTTGCAGCTCCAGAGAAGGAAAGAGTTGATACTTGGAGAATATGAGGATGGGGAAGTGATCTAGTGTAAAGGTATTGTTTTTGGTTTTGGTATGATCTCCATGATTCATTGTTGAAATATGTGTTAGAATCTAGGACTACAAGAAAAACTTGTTTTGTTTGCAGAAGAACAATGTTAGTAGAAAATCTAACAAACTTATTTTTGAAAACTTTAAAAAGCATCATTTTTGCTCCCCACCTCCTCTCTGCCTCCCTTAATGTTGGAACTGACAGCAAGATCCTTTGGCCTCCTTCTTAGAATGTAGCTGGCTGTAAGAGTTTTGGATAATTTCTTCTAAGAACTTTGTGATTATTTTACATTATAAATTAGCTTAACACACTTAATACAATGAGCCTTCGACGAGGTCTTTTTAGATCGGCCCATGTATGCATGTGTGATTGAAAGTTCTTTTTTAGATATTGATTGTATTTTAATGTGTTTTTAAATTGTTTTTATTTGTTTATATGTTTTTTTTACTTGTTGTTAGCCGCCCAGAGTCCCCTGGGAGTTAGGCGGCATAGAAATTCTATTATTAAATTAAATTAAATTAAATACACTAAGCCAGTGTTTCTCAGTCTGGGAGTTGAAGTCAAACATTTTAAAGTTGCCAAGGTTGGGGAAGTCTTTGGTGATTTTTTTTTTATTTTTAGGTAAGCTGCATACCCTTAGATTTGAGGATTCTTAGTAACATTTTTCAGTACTAAGGGGGCAATCTCCCTCCTGTATTCTCAAGCTAAGATAGTAACATTTGTTTCAGCCTTTGAAAAAAAAAATAATTTCTGACTATAAATTGTCAACTATTTGGCAGATCCATCCTTACGGGATGGATGTTCTTCATCCATGTACAGAATACTGTTCTTCAAACATGTAGCAAAGGTTGGTCTTCTTTGGGTCCCGTCAGCCAAACAGTGTTGGCTGGTGGGTCTGCGGGGGAGAGCCTTATCTGTGGCTGCCCTGGCTCTCTGGAATCAGCTACCTCCCAAGATCCGCACTACCCCCACCTTATTGGCCTTCCAGAAAGCTGTAAATACCTGGCTTTTCCGACAGGCCTGGGGCCATTGACCTTTGGCGATGACTAGCGAGGTTGGCCCATGAATGTATGGATGGTTGAAATTATTTTAAACTGAAAATGTGTTTTCAATCTGTTTTTTTTAAATGTTTTTATATTGATTTATGTCTATTCCTGTTGTGAGCCGCCCAGAGTCCCTAGGGAGTCGGGAGGCATAGAAATATAATAAAATAAAATAAATAAATAAATAAAGGTAAGAATTCTTTTGACTTATTTGAAAGCTGGTTTTACACTCTGCACAACATCTTGTAGCCAAACTTATCCCACAAGGTTATTCTTGTGGGAAACTAGACAGGAGCATTCTGTATGCTGCCTTGAGTAGTACAAAATAAACCTGGCATATTAAATAGGTGTGCATAAAGGCTATCAGAAAGGCTAAAACAGAAGCTTGAATTAGACCAGTTGTAGCCAAATATAGGGATATAAACAAACCCAGTTCAGGTCAGTTAGCATTAGGGCTGATATTAAATCAGTTGAAGGCCACAACTAGTGCCTGCATATTGACTACTTGTTCAACCTTTGTTCAAAGTTACGATGGCATTTTAAAAAGAGATTTATGACCGGTCCTCAAAGCTGTTGCCATTGCAGTGTTTCCGCACTCAGTGACAGCAATTCGGGTGCTTGGCAACTGGCAAACATTTACAATGGTTACAGCATCCCATAGTCATGTGATCACCATTGGCAACGTTCATTGCTAGCTTCCCACGAAAAAAAAAGTCAATGGAAAATCCAGCAGGTAATTGCAAGTCATGTTCAAGTTATCTTGTGCTTAATGACCATGGGTCATTTGCTTAATGACTGCAACCAGAACAGATGTCATAAGTTGTCAGTCAAGTGAGATTTCACTTTATAGCCATATTGTTTAATGACAAAGTTTCTGGTCTCAATTGCGATCAGTAATTGAGATCTAGTGAGGATTACCTGCAATGAGGAAATGAACTAAAAGCAATTATGATTGTAATACAGTAAGGAAGCAGATGCATCAACAACAGGTTGACTAATTAAAACACTCTCTTGGTTTCTTTCTTATGATAACAGTCATGAAGGATTCTTGCTGCAATCAGGCTTGCAGTGATGGATCTCTGTTACAATTGTTGAAAAAAAATTTCAGTTTACAAGTTTTCTCTCTCTTCTCAAGATGTGGTCCATTTTGCCTTTGCAAGCAAAACGCAAGAATAATTTAGTCTCCAAACATTTTACTATGGGTTTGCATAACCAGGTCAAGCACACATGGACATGTTTAGTCAAATCCCATGGGCAAGGCCCTGATACAAAGAAAATAAGCTGTATTTATAATTGAACATAAGAAAGTAAATGCATATCAATATTTGACCGATTACAGAGAAAAACCCAAAGACAAATATAAGTGAGTCAGCTTTGCACTATGGAACTACAAAACGTTCCCTGTGCTCTAATGGTTGAGGCCATTTCCTCTTGCATCTAACTCTAACACTTTAGTACAGTGAAGAAACTGCTTCCTCCTAGGTAAATATTTGCTACTACAATTTATTCTCTGACTATGTGTAAGAGCTCCAGGCTAAAACATTTATTAATACTCAAATTCCTTAATTTTCTTTCACACAAACCATTAGAAAGAAGAGTTGTACATAGCAGGGGTCTCCAACCTTGGCAACTTTAAGACTTGTGGACTTCAACTCCCACAATTCTGGGAGTTGAAGTCCACAAGTCTTAAAGTTGCCAAGGTTGGGGACCCCTGGTACATATTTATTTATTTATTTATTTATTTTATTTTGGAATTCTTATATGCCGCCCAACTCCCTAAGGACTCAGGGCGGCGTAAAACAGTGAGAAAATACAAGAATAACCAAAATCTAAAAAGTTAATTAAAAGCAAATATAAAAATTAAAACACACTATAAAAAGAATCATCACCAACCATTCAACATCATACATACTTGGGGGGTGGGCTCGAATGAATTAAGCTCTACCCCCTGCCTGCAGGAAAAGCCATGTCTTAACAGCTTTCCGGAAGGCCAGCAGAGTGGGGATAGTTCGGGTCTCTGGTGGAAGTTGGTTCCAGAGCACAGGGCCAGCCACAGAGAAGGCTCTCCCCCTTGGGTCCGCCAGCCGGCATTGTTTGGCCGACGGGACCTGGAGGAGGCCCACTCTGTGGGCCCTAACCGGTCGAAGGGAAGTATGAGGCAGAATGCTGGTCCCAAGCCATGAAGGGCTTTAAAGATGGTGATCAACACCTTGAATTGGACCCGGAGACCGATGGGCAACCAATGCAGCTGGCGGAGTATCGATGTCACGTGGGTGTACCTTGGCACACCCACCACAGCACGTGCAGCCGCATTTTGCACCAACTGAAGTCTCCAGATACTCTTCAAGGGTAGCCCCATGTAGAGCGCATTGCAGTAGTCCAAGCGAGAGGTGACAAGGGCATGAGTGACCGTGAGTAGAGCCTCCTTCTCCAAATATGGCCGCAACTGGTGCACCAGGCGAACCTGTGCAAAGGCCCCTCTAGCCACAGCTGAAAGATGATGGTCCAATTTTAGCTGTGGATCTAGAAGGACCCCCAAGTTGCGGACCTGGTCCGAGGGAGTCAGTTTCGCTCCCTCAAGGAACACGGAGGGACAGTTGTCGTAGTCCTTAGGAGGCAATATCCACAGCCATTCAGTCTTGTCGGGATTAAGTCTGAGTCTGTTCCTCCCCATCCAGATCCTGACGTCGTCCAGGCACCGGCACATTACATCAACTGCCTCACTGAAGTCAGACGGGGTGGTGATGTACAGCTGGGTGTCATCAGCGTACTGATGGAAACACACCCCATGTCTGCGAATGATCTCCCCCAGCGGTTTCATGTAGATGTTGAACAGGATGGGCGAGAGAACCGACCCCTGAGGCACCCCACATAATAGGGGCCTAGGGGACGATCTCTGCCCCCCTGCCAGCACCGACTGCATCCTATCAGCGAGATAAGAGGAGAACCACCGCAGAACGGTGCCTCCCACTCCCAACTCGCTGAGACGATGCAGAAGGATACCATGGTCGATGGTATCGAAAGCCGCTGAGAGGTCAAGTAGCACCAGGATGGAGGAATTTCCCCCATCCCGGGCCCGCCAGAGATCATCCATCAGAGCGACCAAGGCAGTTTCTGTACTGTAGCCGCGCCTGAAACCCGACTGGTAAGGGTCTAGATGATCTGTTTCATCCAGGAGCTGCAGAAGTTGAGTAACCACCACCTTCTCCACAACTTTCCCTAAAAAAGGTAAGTTGGAGACCGGACGATAGTTCTTCAAGTCAGCTGGATCCAGGGAAGGCTTCTTCAGGAGGGGTCGCACCACCGCAGCTTTTAACGACTGCGGTACGGATCCCTCTCTCAAAGAAGCGGTGACCACCGCCTGGATCCAGCCGCGTGCTACCTCTCTGCTAGCCGAAACCAGCCAGGAGGGGCACGGGTCCAATAAACAGGTGGAGGTACCCATCGCTCCCACAGCCCTGTCCACATCCTCGGGAGAAACAGGCCCAAACTCTTCCCATAATGATGGACTAAGACTAGCCCCTGTCAACTCAATGGACTCTGCCCAGCCGGAGTCCAGATTTGACCGAATCTGAGCGACTTTATCCGACAGAAACTCAGCGAATTCCTCAGCTCTGCCTTGTAAGTGTTCCTCGCTCCCCCCTTTTGCAAGGAGGGAGCGAGTCACCCTAAACAAGGCGGCTGGGCGAGAATCTGCGGACGCAATAAGAGCGGAAAAATAGGATCGTTTTGCCGCCCTTATCGCCACTAAATAAGATCTGATGTAAATTCTTAATAGTGTTCGATCAGACTCGGTTTTTCTGGCCCTCCAGCGGCGCTCCAGACGTCTCTTCTGGCGTTTCATCTCGCGGAGCTCCTCGGTAAACCAGGGAGCTTTCCGGAATCCACTGCCATAGAGAGGTCGCTTAGGCGCAATTCGGTCTAGAGCCCCTGATGCTGCGGTGTTCCAAGCAGCCACCAGGGAGTCAGCCGAATTGTGTACCAGGGTTTCAGGTATTTCCCCAAGTTCCCTCTGGAATCCTTCCGGTTCCATTAGGCGCCTGGGGCGGAACCACTTAGTCGGTCCCGCCTCCCTGCGGGGGAGGAATGGGGCTGCGAAATCCAGCCTCAGTAGGAAATGATCTGACCATGACAGTGGGGTGATGACTAAGTCCCTTATCTTCAGATCATCTCTCCACTGCCCCGAAAGAAACACTAGGTCGAGCGTGTGACCACCCTCATGAGTCGGACCCTGGATTACTTGGGACAGGTCCATGGTTGTCATGGAATCCATGAACTCCTGGGCCGCCCCAGAGGTTTCGCCAGCAGATGGCAAGTTGAAGTCCCCCAGCACCATAAGCCTGGGGAACTCAACTGCCAAGCCGGCTACTGCCTCGAGCAGCTCAGGCAGGGCCTTGCTTACGCAGCTGGGAGGCAGGTACGTTAAGAAAAGGCCCACCTGTACCCCTAAGTCCAACTTCAAAAGGAGCGTCTCACACCCAACAATCTCCGGGGCAGGGATCCTACGAGGATGCAGATTTCCACGCGTTATTATTGCCACTCCTCCCCCCCTTCCCTGGGGTCGAGAATGGTGCTGCACCGAGAAACCGGCTGGGCATATCTCGGAGAGAGCTACTCCCCCCTCCTGCCCCAGCCAGGTCTCGGTAACACACACCAGGTCAGCCCCCTCCTCTGTGATTAAGTCACGTATCAAGGGGGCTTTGTTGACGATTGACCTGGCGTTAAGCAGCAGCATCCTGAGCCCAGGGCCCTGAAAACCCTGGTTGCCAGGTATCCGGGTTGAGCACGATGGAACCGGATCGGAGGGGCCGGAACAAGGGATTGCTTGTAAACAGCGAGGTCTTATTCCCCGAGAGCGGCCCACCCCTCTGCTCCCGCCATATCTGCCTCTTCCCGTTATGACCGAGATGGTCCGGCTCTCGCCTACACCAGAGACCCCCTCCCCTCCCCCGCTGGTCTCCCTCCCTTCCTGCAGGCCATACATACCATTCTCACAAGAAGGGGTAGCCGGGTCCCCCCCCACTTCTGTTTTTGCACTCAGCGGGGGGGGCAAGGTCCCAGTCCCTAGCGTTTCCATTTTCACACACTTTCTAATACTCAGACACTCATCTCATTCTACCCACATTCAACCACACCCATATCACATCTCAGAGGGGAGGATACAATTTAAAACGGTTTCTAAAAAGTTCTAAAATGGCGGCAGAATCACAATGGTGGCTTTGAAAGTCCAAAGTCCTACATCCCTCGGTGCTTGATCGAAATTTGACCAAGGGGGGGTCCACATCTTCGCCTTGGTTGCTTTGATCGATAGGGTGACTAGAAGCGTCCACAGGAGCCAAGATGGTATTAGAAGAAGCATCTGGGATAATTATAGTCACGGTACCTTCCAGAAACTGCCTTCCAGATGACAAGCAGGCAGTAATGGCGGCTTCTCACGATCTTTCCAGAGAGAGAGTTTTTACAAGCCTCCAAGGACAGACGTTAAATGCACAAAATGTATCTATGCCCCCTCGATAGCAACAACGGGGGGGGGGGGTCCCAAGGGACAGAAATCAATTTCACATCCAGAGTCTCCCTTGGTTTAAATAGCAGCCAAGGAGGTTATAGCGCTTTTTCAGACACCTACCAAAACCACCTGGATGATAATAAAACGGGCAGTAATGGTGGCGGTTGTAACGTTCTTCAAACATTCCCTAGGACATCAAAGAGGACATCAAAGAGTGAGACTAGTTTGCAGAAGCAAGCCTCCGCCATAAAAATGGCGGCGGTCTCCAAAGTCAGCGTTCAAAAGGTCTAATTAGTCGCCGTTCTCACTCCCGAGTGCAGAGCCAGCATACATAGAACCTTTCACTAGGCTACTTTATTGCAAGAAAAGATAACTATATACCCCATCATAGAAATCACTTCTGCGGATGCTCAAAGATTGTTGAAAAGAAAGACCCATTTAAGGGTAATCTTTTAGAGCAAACCTACAAAGTATGCAAACTATTGTTGGAATGTATTTAAGTCATAGTGAATTTACTAAATTTCTTAAGGCTTTTGGCCAAAGATGAGGGTCCATGATGACAAAAGGAAATTTGATATGCTTTGGGGCTTTATAGAGATACATATGGCCACAGCTCCAATATTTTCTTTGAAAATTGTGGCATTCAACTACCGTATTTTTTGGAGTATAAGACGCACCGGAGTATAAGACGCACCTTAGTTTTGGGGGAGGAAAACAAGGAAAAAGGGCCTCTGCCTCCAAGCAATTTGCCAAACAGCAAACAGCACAGATGATATACACTGTTTGCTGTATATTTCTGTGCATGTGTGCCTGACCCATAGAAATAGCAAAGAATTGGAGAAATGTACATTATGCCAGAAAGTTTTCTTAAATGTAGTCACACTAACTCCTCCCAATTATTTAAAGAGATCTACTCCAAGGTAAGTCAGGATTTAACTCTAATACTAAACAGAACACTGTTACATTTCAGACTATACTTGTACAGAGCTGTTAAAATTAATTAAAATTTCTGGAAGTATACATTATTCTCTATTATTTAAAAGAAGATACAATAGCACTGGGCCTCTTCAGAGCAAGCATTTATTTTAAAAAGCTTCTTTATTTTGTTAAGTTGTCTAGATTTACAGGGGTCTCCAACCTTGGCAACTTTAAGACTTGTGGACTTCAACTCCCAGAATTCCACAGCCAGCAAAGCTAACAAAGCTGGCTGTGGAATTCTGGGAGTTGAAGTCCACAAGTCTTAAAATTGCCAAGGTTGGAGACCCCTGGCTCTGGGACAATAATAAAGCAGTCTTTAAAAAATAAGTCTAATAATTTGAACATTCTACAGACATTTATAGTTGTTCACTTACCCCTTGCATCCAGTTCAGCAGAAAATAAAAATCTGTGTGTCTCTCCCAGCTATTTGCCTCTTTGCAGTTTCAGTTTCAGTTTCATTTTAGCACGTGGCAAATCAGCTGTAGGTCGGGAAGCTGCTAATGACTTGCTTGGCTTTACAGGCTCTTCCCTGTTTTCTGCAAACAGGTAAATTGCTGGAAGACAGAGGCCAAAGGGTGGGGGTGGCTGGGTGGGTGGGGCTACATTCGGTGTATAAGACACACCCAAGTTTTCACCCTCTTTTGGGGGGTAAAAAGGTGCGTCTTATACTCCGAAAAATACAGGTATATGTAAATATGTTGGTCTTGTTCAGAGAAGTGTTTAAAATCTAATCTGGCAGGAATCACCATGGTACAATCTGGGCTTACACTTGCTCAGATACAACAAATTATTTGGGAAAGCAGGCCTTTTACACCTGCATTACACAGGTTTCTTAAGTGTTGTAAATGAAGGAATTCCAGGAATTCTGGAAATTCTTGAAGTGGGAACAAATTTGGAGAAGAGTGGGTATTTTAAATTATTATTATTATTATCTTTGTTTTGGTGTCTTTGAGTCAATGTGGTACAATAAGTCATCAGGAGTCAAATCCCTGCAATTCTCTTGGCAAGATTTCATAAGTTGTTTGGCATTGCCTTGTTCCTAAGGCTGAGAGAAAGAGGGACTGGTCCAGGGTTCCCCAACTGGCTTTGGGTTCCTAATGAAAGCTAGAACTCACGGCCTGCCAGTTTCCCTAACTATTCCCTAACCATACAATCTATTCTGATCTTTTAAGGTGATCAATGCAAAAGAAGTGGTGAGCTCACAAACTCAGTGAAAACAGGGGGCAGAAAGCAGTGACTGATAACATCCAGGTAAGCAACTTCCTTAGTATGACATGTTTGGCAACTTTTTATCTTCTTAGAAGGGTTGATACCACCAGCCAAACATGGTCTGCTCGGTGGTCACAGAATGTTATCTCAGAAATCTGATGGTCTCCATAAACATTGTTGTTTACCAAAAAGCTGTAACCAGGAGTGGGCTTCAAAAATTTTAGCAAGGGGTTCTCTACCCGGTTGCTGGGTGGGCGTGGCCATGGTGGCGTGGCCATGTCATCCTCCTGCATCACAGTGTGGGGGGGTATTTTTGCCCTTCCCGGGCTTCAGAGGCTTTCCTCGAGCCTCCGGGAGGGCGAAAACAGCCTCTCCAGGCCCCGGAGGCCCTCTGGAGGCTGGACATGGGCCTGTTTCCGGCCTTCCTGAACTTCCAGTATGCCCGTTGTTTGCCCTCCCTGAGCTTCCGACCGCGCCCTGCACTTACCTGCATCCAAATGGGCTGTGTGGGGACTCCTGGAAGAGGAGGGGAGGGGTGAATGGGGCCAGCCAGGAGTGGGATTTGAGGGTTCTCCAAACTGCACAGAATCTTAGCTAGAGGTTCTCTTAGACCCCTGCAAACCCACAGCAGCCACTCCTGGGTGTAACCATCTTTTCATTTCAGGGTTAGGTGAGGTTATCTTTGGAGTCTCTCTTTTGACTCCCCACCCCCACCCCAAATAAGCAGTTGGTTGATATATTTCAGTTTTAGATTAAATTTCTGGTCCTTTCCCTTCAGCTATTAGCGTTTCCCTGTCCTAATAAAGTTTGAAACTCTTTTGTCTACATTTGTCCACATTGATACTACTTATCCTGTCATGCTATCTGAAGACTATTAAGTTCTTTGTGGCTACTTTTGAACACCTATGCTTTCCCGACCAAAGTTCACCCATATTGTTCTTGGCATTCTTGTTAATTATTGTTATTCACATAGGTTGTGTTAGCTCCAGGTTAAGCTCAAAATTACACAAATGCAGTAAAGGCACACCTTTTGTCCAGAGGCATCTCCTCAACGAAGTGGAGAGATGTTTTGCATCCTCCTGAAATACTTTGGCATGTTGCAAGGATGGGGATATGGTAATAGAACATGAACAGGACATTTCTTATAACATGTTAGGACTTGAAGAAGCCAATGCTGTATATTTTGTTGTAATGGACTCAGATGGACTTTGCATGAGCTTTCCTCTGCATTTCAGAGTCTCCAAAAATTGTCCATAGATTTGGTTCCAGAATGCTGCAAGAAGCTTCCACTACACTCCAAGAATGGTTGGAGCAATCTTGGCCTCAGGATAAAATCTATCTTCATACTGCTGTGGTTCTGACCTGTGGTTCAACTGCAGTTTATTTGGTACTGAAATGGTTAGGCCAGAAAAGGATTAAAAAACAAATAGAAGAAACAAGAAGGCAAAGGGATCGTGGCTTGATAGAAATGGAAAAATCAGTGCAGACATTTACAAGCCAGGTACATGTTTCCTAACTATTTCTTATATGGTATAAGTACTTGTATAAGTACTTATTATTTGTATTACTTATACTTGTATAAGTACTTATTACAGTTACTTATTATATATCAAGTTTATGTACGTGTGTATTTAAATGTATTTAGATATGATATTTTTTCCTGCAGATTTCAGGAGTTTACAGGAGTTGGAATAACAGGCTAATAATGGATAAGATAGAATTTTAGTAAATAATTACAGATACATATACTACATCCAAATTCTGATTTCTGCTATTTCCCTGTTGTTTGGCTCTTGTTATTAAGGTTGGGTTTGGTCACCATCTCTCTTTTAAGTAAAACTGAAGGATATTTCATGACTACACAAGGGTGAGAAGGACACCTGAAAATTTTCATGGGATGAACTTTACTTTTAAATACAACTTTAACCAAAAGGATTGCTACTGAATTAAGTGGCAGCTTTGCTGCCCACATTAAGGGTGAGATCCATCTGTGGTTTTCTACTGTCATAACTTACAGTTTATCATCTTAGTAGACACAAAATGAAAATTTGGGTGAAGTAGAACAGAGAAATGACTCAAATGATTTGCAGCACCTATATTCTATAGCAGAGTTACAGAACCTGGATCTTTTTATGGTCCGACTAGACCCATGAAAAACTTGGAACAAGACCCATCCAAAAATTGGATTTCAATGGTAACTGTAAAGGGATAAAAGGGGAAAATAAACAAATGCATGTCTGTAAAATGAGCATCCACCTTGTATAATTTTAATGCAATGTCAATGAAATTAGGTAATAAGTCCTGATGTCTATGGAGATTCTCAATCATCCAGGTCATGGTTGTCCCAAAGGTGCTTTTCCAAAAGGCAACTGGACTGCCTTGGTTTTTTTTTTCTTTGAAAAAGTTTTGCTTCTCAGTTTTTCAGTGTCCTGATCTGACCAGTGGTGAAATCCAATTTTTTTTACTACCGGTTCTGTGGGCGTGGCTTGGTGGGCGCGGTGTGGCTTGGTGGGCGTGGCAGGGGAAGGATACTGCAAAATCTCCATTCCCACCCCACTCTGGGGCCAGCCAGAGGTGGTATTTTCCGGTTCTCCAAACTACTCAAAATTTCCACTACTGGTTCTCCAGAACATGTCATAACCTGCTGGATTTCACCCCTGGATCTGACCCATAATTACAACAGCCGATTAATCCCTCTGCCACCTCTCAGATTTGCTCTATCAAATCTATGGGAAGTGTTGTACTGTGCCCTTTCGTTACAGAACTCTGGGTTACCAAGTGATGACATCCTTTCTCTACCTCTGGTTGAACTGGTTAAGAAGCTGAAAGAAGACACTTTGTCTCCAGATGTTGTCCTCTACACCTACATGGAAAAGGTGAACATAGTTGGAAACACAGAACATAGATACAGAAAGAAATATTGTTTGCATACATGCCAGGGGCGGGTTCCTAATTTTTTTACTACCACTCTGTGGGCGTGGCTTATTTTGTGGGTGTGGCTTGCCAGCCATGTGACCGGGTGGGCATGGGCCTTGGGAGCTTGGCAGCGGCCGGAGAAGTGGGGGGGCATTGCCGACCCGCAACACAGCCCCCCGCAGCGGGAGCAGCAAGACCGCGGCAGCGGTTCTTCTAGGAGGCTCCGGCTGGCCTGAATGCTTCTCCCCATTCGATGATCCTAGGCTCCTGCTGCCCATTCCCCCTCCCCTCAGCAGCTCGAGAAGCCTCAAACATGCGAAAATGCCTAGGATCATCACTGCGCATTTGTGGCTTCTCGGACTGCTGAAGGGAGGGGAATGGAGATAGCTCCTGCCACCCGTTCTTTCAGTGTCTCACGCGCTCCCTCAGCCATCCTCCCCTGCTTGGACTCACTGTGGGGTAGGAAGGCAGCGCATGCGCAGTGCCGCAAGCTCGGCTTCTAGGCATGCGCAGAAGAATTTTTTTAAAAAAAACTGACCACACCGGTACTGTGATGTCACCAGTGGGCAGCTACCGGTGCTATAGAGTGGACCGCACCGGTAGGAACCCACCACTGCAGTATGCCCATCTCATATATGCGACAGTGCATAAAACATCATTTCAACATTACAGAGGAAGACCAAACGCTGGCGAGAGAAAACACTGTCTATGTTGCCCAATACTGACGAATGTCATTTAGTTTTAATTCTATTTATTTGACATAGTTTTTATGTGGGGTATTTCTTTCTGGCCTATTTTATACTTATTTTACCTGCTCAGTGTTGAGCATTGTATGTCTACAATTTGAAGATGCTCCTGAGATAAATAAAGAAAAAAAAAGTATGCCCAGCAGCACTTGGCTACCCTTCACTCTTCCTATCCTGTCTTCATTTTTTTAAAATCAAAATAATTTGAAATAATGAAAATGAAGAAAAAGCTGAAAGTTGAGCTAGCAGATCAATGTTCCCTATTCAATTGCAATTTACTATCGATTCAATTTATAAAACTTCCTAGTTGCAGACAACTCAAGGTGGCATACAGTTGGGATTAAAAATACATAACAAAAAATAGGAATGAAAATAATCAAGTTTAAATACAAAATGGCTTTGAATATTATAACAACCATAGAAAATGGATGTTTTCTAACATGCCACAAAAGGCTATAGCTACCATTTGGCGAAAGTGCCACAAATTCCAAATATGCTCATCAGTCTGCAAAATTTGCCAGACCCTTACTTAATTTATTCCCTATCAAAACTGCATGGGATGTGTGTATGTGTATGTATATGTATGTATGTATATATGTGCAGACACATATATATGCACATTGTACTAGAATTAGTTAATTATTGCTCCAGTTTATTTTATTTTATTTTGTGTACATAATTTCCATAATTACATATCGCATATGTATATGCACGTGCACATATGTGTATACTTATATACGGTATTTATTTTCTTTTGAGAGCGAGCATCAGAATTTTTTTATGTATACCAGTGTGTTCATAGAAAAAAGTGAAGTTATCTTAGTAGTATATCTCAAAGTATAGCCTCTTTAATCTCTTGATAATCTACAATATTTTCTTAATAAAGCATAGTTTTGCCAGAATATTAAATCCTTCTGTTAAAAAATGAATGTGTCTGTGTATATGTACCTGTATGTATGTATGTATGTATGCATGCATGCGTGTATGTATATGTTTATGTCGTGGCGGAAATATCTTTTTAAATTATTTATTAAAAAAAAATTACAGAATAAAAAAACCCTAATTTTTTAAAAACAAACAAACAGTAAAATGATATTTTTTTCTGAAATGTTTTTGGAGGTCAGTCTGCACCCCCTAGTGGGATAATGCTGCCGTGGCATTTTGCATTTGTTCCTTCTCTATCTTCCTGTAAGAGTTGGTTGGGGAGGAAATACTTGCATCATTTTTTAACAAACACTACAATAATGTTGATTGGAATGCGTGGTTTGTCTTTTACTATAAGAATAGTTTGGGGGCAAGACTGATCTTAGTAAAGCGATAGAAGATACTGAAAGTGAAACAGCAGACTCGGTAGATTTTTTTTTCTGGGAATCGTAGATCAGGAATAGGGAGTAATTAACAGAGGCAAGCACATTGTTCCACTTCTAATTATTTCCCCCGACTTGTGTGTCTACTGTTCTCCTAAAAAGGCTTTAACGGTCACCAAGGAGGTGAACTGTGTGCGTCATTTTATTCCAGAATGTGAGCCATTTCTTCAGCAACTGAAAAACCAGAAAGAAAAAGGCTTATTGTATGGAGTACCTGTCAGCATCAAGGACCACATTGCATACAAGGTGATTCCATTGCTGTGATACATTGGTTTTCTAGAAATGGTGGACAAGAAGCAGCTGCTAAGAGAAGACCACTAGAAACCTTTCTAGGATATAGAATAGAATAGAATAACAGAGTTGGAAGGGACCTTGGAGGTCTTCTAATCCAACCCCCAAATATTTATTTGCTTATGGTATAGCCCTTTTATATTGGAAAGGGATGGGAAACTGTGGCCTGCTGGAAAAGCAAGCCCGATTGTCCTATTTTTGCAAACTCCATCCAGAGCCTCTAAATCAGTGGTTCCCAAAGTGGGCGGTACCGCCTCCCAGGGGGCGGTGGGAACCCTTAGGGGGGCGGTGAGAGGTAAGGGTGGAGACAGGGGGGCGGTGAGAGGGTCCAGGGGGGCGGTAGGTGGTTCGCCGGTCCTGTCCCCGTGCCGCCACACATGTCCACCCAATCGCCCGCTCGCCGCTTTTCCTACCACTCTTTTCCCGGTGGGGACTGGGCGGGCCGCGAGACAGGCATCTTACTGGACTTTTAACAGCTCCGTGTATCTGTCATTTAGTCTCTTTGCACTGGTCTCCAACCTTGGCAACTTTAAGACTTGTGGACTTCAACTCCCAGCAAAGCTGGCTGAGGAATTCTGGGAGTTGAAGTCCACAAGTCTTAAAGTTGCCAAGGTTGGAGACCCCTGGAAAGCTTGCAAAATACAGAAACTCTTCTCGCGAGGGTGAGCAATTAACAACTCGCAGCGAG